>JARTUT010000054.1:0-169284 GCA_030674115.1 Micraspis discolor | reverse complement strand
TTTATTTTGACATCTAATAATGAGGTTCCCTATTGAGATAAATTTGAAAAACTTGTCACGAGCCCGCCCGGTTCCAGAGAGTGTACCAAATACCTCCCGGACTAGCTCTCAGAGCTGAGACTATTTACTAGGGCGCCACTCTCTTTTTATGATGTTAAATAAAGGGAGGTATCACCACAGATCTCAGGGGGAAAACAAAGAGAGAAAACGTACACGAAAACCCACTCTCTAGAAGCCAGAACAAGCTCGATCACACAAAATGAGAGTAGTGACTGGTAGGAAGAAAAAAAAAGAATCAATTGTTTAACAATTTAATCTCACCAAAAATGTGGTGATAACACTACAACTAATCAATGTCCTACCACAAAATATCTCTATCAGAACTTACTAGTCAAATATCTTAATATGCGTTTAACCGAATTATATTACTAAACTTATCACCCAAAGGTGAACCTCAAAGTTAGATTAATACTGGCCAGCATGAATAAAACACCTATGTAACGGTCTATATCTAGGTGACTGAACAACAGGTCAACTGTTTATCGCTATATCAATGTCTCGACCTAAGTCGTTTATATTCTCAGATAACTTAAATGCTACGGACTAACCTTACATAACAGTCTAAGATGTACAGTGACTGTGAACAAAAGGATATTATGGGTTCTCAACCAACATTCACTCTTCAACCCTCGTAGAAAGGAAATTGGGTCAATACGTACTTCAGGCTCTTCGTAATACAATAATTCACATTACTTCCACAAGGCAAATGGCAACCAGGGTGTCTATTGTTCGATCTTCCAAGTAGAATGTGTTCAGATAGCTAGTACAGATGGTTTGTACAGAACGTAGATCCTACGTAGACTCACTTATTTCAGACAACCTCAAAACCGCCTCAGACAGCTCGCAGACAGTTTGCAGATAGTTCACAGAGTTCACAGACAGTTCGAGATCCGCAGCACAACAAATATAAGTACTCTCAACATAAAACGGAGCTAATCTTCTCCATCGAATATCTTCCCCTTTATAATCCGCATTAAGCGTTAACCTTTTCCATAAACCAAATAGAAACAGGTCTCTATTAGGGCTTAAACCATAAATCTTGTTCCAATCCGCAATCAATACGATAAAAATCCAAGAGTTTAATGGTTTGATACTCGCCAGAAAAAACGGAGAAAAGCAAAGTGACACGCTCCAGCTGATTTGCGTCAACCCGACATATACGACCACAGACGCAATCACAGAGCGGAGAGCATTCAGTAACGCTACCATCAACAGTAGTGCCACGGGTCGGAAAATGTACTATCTAGATAGCGGCGTTGCCAATAGTTGGTCGGAACTAACGGAACGGAAATTTTAAACCGTGACAACTCCCCTTCCTTCCACAGGAGGTGAGCATAGGTCACCGACGACTCACATAAGAACCATATTGCGCACTCGCCAAACAAAACTCAACGCCAAGATGGCAAAACAATCAAAAGTGAAAGATATCTAGTCACTGAGGGCGACTAGATACCGGCTTGTCCAGCTGGGTATAACGGAAAAACTACAAGAAGAAGAAGAAAGCAATCGATTCAACCAAAAACAAAACAATAAGCCAAAATGGTCGAAATGTCAAATTTTGAAACAAAAGAAAACTTAACCGGAATCCGAATCGAAGACCACGGTTAAGGTGCTGAACAAGGAGGACTTGCTTTATCGAAGGTCGCAACCTCCACGACCCCCATCACATCCTAGAGAGGTGATGTCCGAATCGGGAAACTCAAAATCGGGATAATAATTTACTCAAATATAGGCAACGTCAAAGCCGGAAATTCCAATGGTCCTCGTGGGTAAAGTGCGCTGCGACAATACACGACCACTGGTGTCACTAACTCGTCAGGAGTTTCTCGAAAAAAACACAATAAAGGAAAATCTCAATCAAGACACGCGCCTTCCAGGCAAACGCAAAGAAAAGTCACAATCGGGTATTTCACGTCATCAACTCGGAATCAAAAACGCCAAAAGTCGCCACATCGGCACAAAAAAAAAATCCAATCGCCGACACGGCAAAAAAAAACCACAACACTTCCGCTCCAAGGCAGCCAACAGTGTAAGCCAATACGAAATCAAATCATCCCCACCATAATCGGGATCCCAAACTCACAAAGCGAAGGCAAGGCACAACAAAAAAAACAAAACGAAACGGACACGTCAGATGTTAGACGGTCATAATCCCGAGCATATGACGGTCCCAAAAATATATCCCCACCGTCACCGGGGCTAAAACGTACAGAAAAGGCAAGGTACGAACGACATTTACTTACTGAAACGGACTCGTCAGATGTTAGACGGTCATATTCCCGAGCGTATGACGGTCCCAAAAATATCCCCACCGTCACCGGGGCTAAAACGTAGAAACAAAAGGCCATCTCAAGCCGGAACGCACTCATAAAGCACTAAGCCACCCGACAACTCAGAACCACCAAAACTAGGTACTCTCCTCCAAACAGGTATCAGGATATCGTCTGAGATCTTTAACATGCCAGACACCTCTATCACTTCCATCCCTCCATTGCAGTTGATAAGCATTATGGCCAACTCTCCGACGCACAGTGCAGGGTCCGACAAATCTGGGCGCCAACTTGGAGGCAAAGCCCTTAGAGGCATCAGATAAAAGTTTATTGCGGGTCAGGACAAGATCTCCCTCTCGGAAAGTGACAGGACGGCGGCGCAAATTATAACGTTGACGATTACGCTCCTGAGCGCGAGCCAAGCGCTTCTGAATGTCGGCAAACAACAGCCGGTAGCCAACCTTTTTAGCGTCCACAACCTCCGAAGGACGTCTGGGGTCCAACTCTACCACAGTGTTATAGGCATCTCCAGATGGGCGATATTCTCTGCCAAAATTAGCGAAGTATGGGCTACAACCAATAACCTCATGACGACCAGTACGAACGGCGCAAGTAACAGCAGAAGGTGTTTACTCCAAGTTTTATGGTTATCCTTGACATAACAGGAGAGCATGGTCTTAACTATACCATTGCTGCGCTCGGTAGGATCACAGTGCGGACTATAAACTGGAGTGAATATGATGTTGACTTTATATTTCTGACACAGCGACGTGAAAGAGGTACTGCGCATCTGGGTGCCATTATCGCAAATGAGCAAACGAGGAACTCCGTAAACAAGAAAAATATGCTGCTCCAGCAGATGACAAAGGGAAACAGCAGTAGCATTGCGCAAAGGAAAGGTCAAAACATACTTGGAGAAATAATCAGTAACTACTAAGATGTACTTATATCCGTTGGACGATGGCAAGGGACCCACGAAATCCAAACTTATCATCTCCCAAGGTTCGGTAACAACCGGTCGGGTTCCCATAGTTCCAGCAGGAGCTTGAAGGTCAGGTTTATGCTCCAGACACACCGAGCAACGACTCACATATCGGGCTACATCGGCACGCATCTTAGGCCAAAAATAGCGTTGTCTCAAGCGCCAATAAGTCTTAAAGACACCAGGATGTCCGGCGGAAATATCATCATGATGTTGACGAAGTAGGCTCTTCCTGAACTCCCCAGGTACCACCAATTTCCAACAATCCCCGCATCTCCTAAACCAGGATAAGGGGCGGAAACGTATTTCCAAAGTAAGCCATGCTCCTCCCTCCAGGTAGGGTATTTGTCCGGAAATGTGTTCAAGTCTTCTCTCATCTTGAGATACCAAGGATCCCTAGACTTATGGAACAGCTGGCGATCATCAGAGTCCAGCACCTCGTCCACAGACACTGGGACGGACCTGGACAACATATCAGGCACGACATTCAGTTTACCCTTGCGATGGACAATTTCAAAGGTGAAGGGCATTAGGCGCAAACTCCAACGAGCCAATCGACCCTGTGGGTCCTTTGGGTTATGCAGCCACAGCAAAGAGTGGTGATCGGTAATTACCTTGAAGAAGGTACCCTCCAGGTAATGGCGTAGTTTTCAACAGCCCAAATCACGGCAAGGCACTCACGCTCCGTGGTCGAATAGTTGCGCTCTTGTCGAGTTAACGAACGGGAAAGATAGCACAAGACTCTCTCACCATCATCAAATTGTTGGGTGAGAACGGCTCCGAGTCCGTAGGCGGAGGCATCAACTTGCACAATGAACTGGCGATCAAAGTCAGGGCAAGTGAGTACAGGGGCAGACGCTAGCTTCTCTTTTATTTCACTGAAAGCTAATTCACACTGGGGTGTCAATTCCAGCGGACATTTTTCTTAGTCAAATTCGAGAGGGTTCGCTCAAATCGGCCAAATTAGGAATGAACCGGCGATACCATGCGGCGGTTCCCAAAAGGAACGGATGGCGGCAACATTAGTGGGAGTAGGAATACTCAAAATAGCCTCGACCTTTTCAGGATCCGGGCGAAGACCATGTCTGTCGACAACATACCCCAAATATTTCAGCTGAGGGCGACAAAAAAACATTTTTCACGCTTCACGACAAAACCAGCCGCTATAAGCCTATCCAACACCTTACCCAAAATTTCTAAGTGTGTGGCGAAATCTCCACTAACGATGACAATATCGTCCAAGTACACACAAAGACGTACGGCTGAAGATCAGGACCAAGAACACCGTCCATAATACGTTGGAAAGTAGCGGGAGAATTAGTTAGTCCGTAAGGCAAGCGTCGAAACTGATATAAGCCGCGACCAGGGACGGTGAAAGCCGTATATTCCCTCGAGTTAGAAGCCACCTGAACGTGGTGATAGGCCGTTTTTATATCCAAAGTGCTCAACACACGAGCATCGCGCAATTTGTCTAGTATTCCAGAGATATATGGAATAGGATAAGCGTCCCTCTTGGTGACGGCATTAAGGCGCCTATAGTCGACGCAAAAACGATAAGTACCGTCCTTCTTAGGGACGAGACAGACTGGTGAAGACCACGAGCTACCAGAAGGTTCAATTATTCCCTTTCTCAACATATCATCAATTTCCGCGTCTATGATCTTTTGTTTGTGTGGGGAAACTGGATACCAACGTTGTTTGACAGGTCGGGTATCAGGAAGCAATTCAATCTGGTGCTCAGCAGCAGACGCACATCAAGGTCATCGCCCATGCGAGCAAATTTTTTCTTCAACATTCTATCCAGCTGCATCCTCTCAGCAGGTGAAAGGAATTCCTTAACGCCATTCGAAGCCTCGAGTTCATCCAAAGCTTCTACAGGGGAAGCAAAGTGCCAGACATCATCTCTTATATTAGGCACTATATCCATTTTTCTCCAAAAATCTATCCCAAGTATCAAGGAATGCCGCAAAGATGGAACCACCATTAGGTTCAACCAAATCAGCTTGTTCTTCAACTTAACAGGAGCCGAAATATAACCAGGACTCTCGCATATATCCCCATTAGCCACAGTACACGATTTAAGCGATGGAGTCAGTTTCAATCCAATCTCCAAAAGTCTCTCATATCCCTTACTACCCACAAGCGAAACACTCGCACCGGAATCTAACAAACCCACAAATTTAAGCCCCAAAATATGTACAGTAAGGTAAGGTCGCTTGTCTCCATCAGCATGGGACAAAATGTAATCAAGAACAGCTGCTCTTCCTATGACCGCACTATGATCAGACGAGGACGACCCGCGGTCATCTAGTTTCCTCGTCGGGAGTTTTCCGAAGGCGGAGGAGAAGCAAAGCGTACAGATCGAGAATTTACCTGAGGAGAGCAATCAGGGCATGTCCGAACAGTAAAACCGGTTTTTCCGCAGCGATTACAAAGTAATTGTCTTGGTGACGGACAATTGACACGTCTATGACCAGACTTCTGACAGTTCCAACACACGACAGCGGTCGACGTCGTCGGCGGTTCACGAGGACTCACCTCAGAAAGAGAACTAGACCGAGAGCTAGAAGAAGCACAAGGAAGCGACACACACGCTAGTTCGGAGTCAACATAACTCTGACGTTTCCTAGATGGAGGCACATAGCTATCAGCACGATACTTTTTAACCTCGAGGCGCAGGCACACATCCTCCAGTTCCTGTAGGCTATCAACAACAGGCAACTGCGTCGCATAAAAAGGCGCCAAATTTCTGGTTATTATTCCTAACTTTATCTGTTCATCAACTTCCCCATATCTCCTAAACATAGAGTTCATGCATGTCAAATAATCCACAATTGATTCTGAGGGATCTTGCGTTCGGTTCAAGATATCGGTGAACAAACGAGAACGATAATCTGGAGGTTCGTAATGCCTAAGAAGCAGGGAGGACAAGCTCTTCCAGTCCTTAAATTTATCACGATTAGATCGATACCACATTAACGCTCTACCGGAAAAAGATCAACAGCTGAATCGAAAATTTGACTCTCTGTCACTCCACGAGCCCTTCCCAACTCTACAACACGTTCCAAGAAACTATGCACCGTAATATCCTTCGGATCACCCGTGAAAGTTAAATTCCACTTCTGTAAATTCAAAGAACGAGGAGGTTCCCAAAATTCGCATGAGTGCTAGTACGAGCAAATGGTGGATGCGCGGAAGCAACCGAGGCTTCATCATCAGAACAGTCACCCTCAGAGGAGGAGCAATAAAAAACAGAGGCAGGATCATAAGCCGGAGGCTGAGCGCAAACATCAACTAAAGTACTCTTACATTTTTAAGCATATCAGCAACATTCAATGGCAAAGATTCTTTCGAACTACCAGACTCTAAACGTTCCAACCGAGAAACGACATGACACAACCTAGTAAATATCGCCTCAAGGCATGGGTCAGGTCCCCTAAACAACGTTAACAATTCATCATACTTGCTCATACAAATATTAAATTCTGATACAGTATCCAACTCAACTATAGGATACTCAAAAGACCTATTACCCTTCTCTACTTTCAACAAAGGACGCAAACAGGCACGCAAATCCCGAACTGTCTGTGTATCCGAACATTTAAAACCTCTTACACGCAATTCATATTGTAATTCATCTTTCTTAAGCCTATTAAGATTATTTTTCAGAACCATACTTGCCAAATACCTTTACAATAAAATCAAAATATGATCAAAATCTGAAAATCAAAGTAAACCGCACAAAAAATTCAAATGAACCTTAAAAATAACAATCTATTTTCATCCAGTCACCACCTCAGTTGAACTTGTATAAATAAAAACAATCTCAAAACAAGTTCCCTCGAAACCACTTCTGGCCCCCACGTTGGGCGCCACTTTATGTCACGAGCCCGCCCGGTTCCAGAGAGTGTACCAAATACCTCCCGGACTAGCTCTCAGAGCTGAGACTATTTACTAGGGCGCCACTCTCTTTTTATGATGTTAAATAAAGGGAGGTATCACCACAGATCTCAGGGGGAAACAAAAGAGAAAACGTACACGAAAACCCACTCTCTAGAAGCCAGAACAAGCTCGATCACACAAAATGAGAGTAGTGACTGGTAGGAAGAAAAAAAAGAATCAATTGTTTAACAATTTAATCTCACCAAAAATGTGGTGATAACACTACAACTAATCAATGTCCTACCACAAAATATCTCTATCGAACTTACTAGTCAAATATCTTAATATGCGTTTAACCGAATTATATTACTAAACTTATCACCCAAAGGTGAACCTCAAAGTTAGATTAATACTGGCCAGCATGAATAAAACACCTATGTAACGGTCTATATCTAGGTGACTGAACAACAGGTCAACTGTTTATCGCTATATCAATGTCTCGACCTAAGTCGTTTATATTCTCAGATAACTTAAATGCTACGGACTAACCTTACATAACAGTCTAAGATGTACAGTGACTGTGAACAAAAGGATATTATGGGTTCTCAACCAACATTCACTCTTCAACCCTCGTAGAAAGGAAATTGGGTCAATACGTACTTCAGGCTCTTCGTAATACAATAATTCACATTACTTCCACAAGGCAAATGGCAACCAGGGTGTCTATTGTTCGATCTTCCAAGTAGAATGTGTTCAGATAGCTAGTACAGATGGTTTGTACAGAACGTAGATCCTACGTAGACTCACTTATTTCAGACAACCTCAAAACCGCCTCAGACAGCTCGCAGACAGTTTGCAGATAGTTCACAGAGTTCACAGACAGTTCGAGATCCGCAGCACAACAAATATAAGTACTCTCAACATAAAACGGAGCTAATCTTCTCCATCGAATATCTTCCCTTTATAATCCGCATTAAGCGTTAACCTTTTCCATAAACCAAATAGAAACAGGTCTCTATTAGGGCTTAAACCATAAATCTTGTTCCAATCCGCAATCAATACGATAAAAATCCAAGAGTTTAATGGTTTGATACTCGCCAGAAAAACGGAGAAAAGCAAAGTGACACGCTCCAGCTGATTTGCGTCAACCCGACATATACGACCACAGACGCAATCACAGAGCGGAGAGCATTCAGTAACGCTACCATCAACAGTAGTGCCACGGGTCGGAAAATGTACTATCTAGATAGCGGCGTTGCCAATAGTTGGTCGGAACTAACGGAACGGAAATTTTAAACCGTGACAAACTATATAAGCGATCAGAGATCCCATGAAACTTCCAAAAAATTACATCTGAAATACCAAAGAATAAAATTACATTCGATAATTATTTGAAAATGATTATAGTAATCACATGATAAACTGATATAGTTATAGGTAATAGCTAATGTAAAAAGCATAAAGTAAGTTTAAGACCATTCGAGTTATCTTTTGTCCAAACTTTCAATCTCCTAGAGGAAATTATGGACATAAACACCACGACAACGAATGAAAAGGAAGAATGACTGCTAGGAAAACTTCTTCTTCCATCAATAACTTGATCTAATGATCCTGTGCAATTAGTTACATATGTCAAAAAAGCATACAGCACAAACGATTTGGTGAGCCCAGATACAGCTAATCTACCACCTTTCCTACTTGAGGAATTTACAATCTAAAGCTTTCACAAACATTTCAGTGGATATCCAATACAAATACCAGAACAAAATACCCTTGATGGCCGTTGATGAAACATAGCATTTCGTAATTTTACAACCATAATTAACCGATTAAATTTATAATAAATAATTGAATAAACTTCTGATTGAATTTGTAGCATTAAAAAGAGGGTTTTGTGTAGTATCTGGAATTATTCCATTCAAGGATAAAGTTCAAATGCAAATTATACTACCTAAATAAAATCAATTTCGATAAAAATTTTCCCGAGATGCTATCATGATGCTATTTCAATGTTGGCACGACAAGGACCTTTGAAAAGTAAAAGAAAACGAAAGAAAATTATTAATGAAATTCCGAAAATATGAAAAAATGACTCGAAAGAAGTCTGGATTATCGACTTCTGCCTACCTGGTTTCACAGAAGGTACGGCTGAATGAACTTGTCCAGGCACTCACGGGCGAAAATAGTCACTTTTCACTGGAGTTCGAATTTGTAGATTTGTCGAGAAAGTTATTTATTTCCAAGAAAACTGTTTCCGTACTTCATCGGATAACGCCATTTCAGTACTCGTTGTTCGACATAGGTCATATGCTCCAACATATGTTACGCGTTACGCGGAAAATGAAATGAACATTTACTCGAGCAAGCAACTCGGAATAGAAATGAATGAAACTAACAAAATTTAATTAAACTAATAAGTTGCAGTAACATAACCGCCCACCTAAAATAAAATATTTTATGGAACAATGCAAATACAAAATTGAAAAGATATCGAACATATATTACTATTATTATTATATTATTATAAAGCAAAATATATATATATATTTTTTTGTTTAAAATTTCTTGGGTGTATAGCACTTATTCTACTAATAAATGGTAATTGTTAAATTATTATTTTATTTACTTTATTTTTCCAACATATGTTTCGGCGTGTCTTAAAACTAAATTAGCCAAACAGAAGAATCGACGAATCTTTTTATTACAGTGCAAAAACTCAGACCTCATTCCAACTTTTCTTAACCTAGACGTCAAACATATTAAAATAGTCGACCAACAAACTGAACGTAAATTTAACGAAATATTCAAGACATTCCGATTAAAAACAATAAACCTACTGATTGCTGACACTTCCAAAAATATCAGGATATTAAAACAGAACATAATTGATATGACAAGTAAAATTCTAGAGAACAATACCGAGAATTGGATAACTACATCATTAGAGGAACAAGATAGAAGAATTGAAGAAATTTTCAAGAATATTCGAACTAAACAGAGAAATAAAATCCTAAGGCTGAATAACGCAATTACAATCAAACAAACAGAAAAAAACTGGGTTGTGAACATCTCTGACGTAAACATTCCTGAAGAAGTTGAAGAAATTCTTAATTTGGGACCAAAATACTGCACACCAATAGAAAAACAGAAGCTTCCCATACACCATATCATTGCAAATATAGAAACGGTGATCGATAGGTTTGATAAAGATACTCAAGCAGAAATACGAAATAAAGTAGTGAATAATATTACCAATTTCAAAAAAAGGTCTACAAAACTTGATAAAAAACAATTACAACTAAATAAGAAAATTAGAAAAACGAACTCATTCCTTAGACAGAACCCTCAAATAACAGTCCTTAAGCCAGATAAATCTAATAAAACGGTAGTGATGAACACAGATGACTATAATAAAAAAATTTGTGATCTCTTTTATAGTGAAACAACATACAAAAAACTCAAAGAAGACCCAACAAACATAATTCAGAATAAAAATAATGATCTAATAAAATCATGGGAAAGAAAACTTCTTCTACCTAAAAAATTATGTAATGACTTGAAAATCCATAATGCAAATCCACCCCAAATTTACGGACTTCC
This sequence comes from Micraspis discolor, assembly GCA_030674115.1. Classification (NCBI taxonomy): domain Eukaryota; kingdom Metazoa; phylum Arthropoda; class Insecta; order Coleoptera; family Coccinellidae; genus Micraspis; species Micraspis discolor. The sequence goes on along the minus strand of JARTUT010000054.1, from coordinate 158,490 downwards.
AAAATTACATAAACAGGATATACCATTAAGACCAATCATCAGCTGTGTGCAAAGTCCAATTTATAAGTTATCAAAGTACATCGCAAATTGTTTAACACCAATTCTTGGAAAAAATAAATATTACGTAAAAGATTCATGGAATTTTAAGGATTTTATAGGCGAAATATCACTAAAAGCAGATGAAAAGCTTTTCTCACTGGATGTCATCAGTCTGTACACAAATTTACCGTTGAACATAGCAAAGGACATCATTATTAAAAATGGAATGAAATAAAGGAATATACTGACCTACCACGAGATGAATTTCTGAAAGCGGTCGATCTATGTTTTTCTAGTTCATATTTCCAATTCAAAAATGAATTTTATTGTCAAATTAATGGATGTGGTATGGGGTTCCAATTTCTGCAGTAATAGCTCAACTCGTAATGGAGGATCTAGAAGAAACGGTTATAAAAAAATTGAAGTACAAAATACCATTTTTCAAACGTTTTGTTGATGACTGTCTTACAGCAGCACCTGAAAATGAAATAGAGGATATTAAAAATGAATTCAATAACTACCATCCTAATTTGAAGTTCACCTGTGAGTTAGAAAAACAAAATAAAATCAATTTCTTAGATCTGACACTCATACGAACAAACACAGGAGTAAAGACAATTTGGTACACAAAACCAACCTGGAGTGGACGATATTTGAACTTTGAAGCCGCAGTTCCAATGGTTCATAAAAAAGTGTCGTGTCAGGAATTGCTGATAGAGCTCTAAAACTCACTAGTCCAGAGTTTAGACAACAAACAATAAAAAAAAGCAAAAGAAATACTAGCAATCAATAACTATCCTCTACAACTAATTGACAAGATCTTCAAAGACAAAATCTTTAGCCTTTATAATACAGAACGAAAAACTAGAAGAACCAAAAATCGAAACCCAAAAATATGTATCCTTACCATATATACAGGGCTTATCAGAAACACTAAATGCATCAATGAAGCATTATGGAATAAACGTAGCACATAAAAACACAAATAATTTGAAATTTATAAACACAAAATTAAAATCAAAAATCCAAAATAATAAAACCTCGAATTGTGTCTACCGAATAAATTGTATGGATTGCCCAAAAGTATATATAGGACAGACAACACAATATATAAAGGAAAGAATAAATGGGCACAAATTTTGCAAAAATATGACCGCACTAAAAAGCATGAACAAACAGAAAAACATAAAATGGATTTTGAGAACTTTTCTATCCTGGAAAAAGAAAGAAACAACAAAACTAGAAACATACTAGAAATGATCCACATAAAAAAGAAAAAGAAGCTATGAACGATAAAACGGACATCAAAAACTTGGCCCAAATTTATTTCAATCTGATAACATAAATAAGGAAATACAAATTTTCAATCTTCCACTACCAACTCCATGTAGATTAAAAAGAACCAATTCAAACCCAGATTTGGGATTATCACTTGTTAATTCGTACAGGTGTCGCAGCATTAAATAGGAATAAGAAGTTGGAAAAACAAAATCGTGACAGCGCATCATCGTCACATTATTTTACTCATGGCTGACGAAAATATTTAATATTTGAAGATCTTTTAAAGTTTGATTATAGAAGAAAATAATAACTTGACGGACGATTTGAATGAAGTACGTAAAAGCTTTGTGTTGTTTGTTGATATATTTGTGTATTTATTATTATGTAATTTACAGGAAATTGTCGACTGAATTATATTCCTTGAAAAAGGCGTAGACACGCCAGAAACATATGTTGGAAAAATAAAGTAAATAAAATAATAATTTAACAATTACCATTTATTAGTAGAATAAGTGCTATACACCCAAGAAATTTTAAACAAAAAAATTTATATCAAAGCACAAGAAACTCTAACAAAAAAAATATATATATATATATATCTATTGTAACGAAATTACTAATTTTTCATTTTTTTTATGAATTTGTTTTATGTTAGGGATTATGGCACCCCCTGTATATCAAAATTAGAGTCATTTTCACGACCCCCGAACAAGCGGGAAAAATGATTAAGCAAGTTATTATTGTATGTAGAATTATTTGGTGTGGGGATTATGGTACCCCCTGTATATTGATATTAGAATTATTTTCACGAACTCCAATCAAGTAGGGAAAATAATTACTCGGCAAAATCGATATTTTATTTTCTATTTCCGTTGACTATACTCATTTATTTTGTATATTTTAGAATGTAAATTTTTAGTAGTCAATTCAATTGTCTTGTTGTGAGTTTCGAGCAAAATCCGTAATATTTTTCATTTATTGAATTAAATTAAATATAATATTCAGTTTGAAAACGAATCAAACTCGGTGCAATCACGTGTATAAAAAACCGAGTCTCTCGACGTCCGTACCGCGATAAGGTTTTTTGCTGCATCTTTCTTGAGTTTTTTGTTCCGACCGCCGACAACACCGCAAGATCAGTGGTTCTTCTGTAGAAAATAATTTTGACAACGTAGCTTGGTCTAACCAATCAAATTGCAATATTTGAATTTTAAAGTCACATGAGGACCCCGTTTTAGGAGGGTATAAATACTCTCCCGGAGGTTTAAAAAAAAACTTTTTGAGATTTAGTTGATGGTTTGCAAATTTTTGGCGAGTGATTTTCGAGGCGTAGTATTGTAGAGTAGAGCCAAATTTGTATTTCTTCAAGTGACATTATGTTAGAGTTGGCGTTTTGATTTTGGATTAATTTTGATTTTGGATTAATTTTGATTTTAAGTAAGAGAAGATCCACGAGGTTTTGGCGGTCGCGTTCTGCGAAACTGCGAGTGTAGTGTTGTGCCATAGGATTGGTAAGAAACTGTATTACAATTTCCTGACCGTAGAGTACCGGGTGGAATTTTACTGTCAAATTTCTTGATGACCTCTCCACTATCAATAAGCTTGAAGTGGTGTATCACCTTTGTGATTTTTCGTTCATAATTGGTTAACGTCCAGATATTGCCCCTTGAAAACTTAACTGCGAGGTAATCCATTGAGTCGTAAAGGAGCAGTGTTTTGGCGTTAAAGGGAGTAATAACCCTGTTAATTCCCGCGATAGACTGTTGACCGATCATCTTCGATTGATATATCACCTGTATTCATTTTCGTGCATAGCTGATTAGCGTTCAGATATTGCCACCCTTGAAAACTTAACTGCGAGGTAACCCATTGAGTCGTAGAGGAGCAGTGTTTTGGCGTTGAAGGGTATTTAAACCCTGTTAATCTCCGTGACAGATCGATACCCGATCGTCTTCGAGTTATATATCAATTTTCTTCTTTTCTATGTGTACCTGGTTGGCGTCCAGGTGCTGTCCTTTAAAAACTTAACTGCGAGGTAATCCATTGAGTTGAAGAGGACAGCGTTTTGACGCTAAAGAGGGTGTAGATTCAGCCAGTTACCGCGAGAGATTATTGGTCGATTGTCTTATAGTCATAAATTTTATCTATGTAGTGGAGACATCGTTCGAGATTGAGATTTCCACCCTGTATACTCCGTATCTGCATTATTATACACCTCATTGCACATTTATCACCATTTTTCCGTATTGTTTGCTCGAAAACCGTACCTATCACCTTGCCACGGAAGTTCTCACAATTAATAATAAGGAATTAATGTAAAGTCGATTTTTGGTTGAATAATTATTCAGAATCTATTCTATTGAAACCGTTCAAATTACACAGTACCACGTTTAATTCTGTGGAAATATAAGTTCCAGTTCTTGTGTTTTAATTCCTCATTCATTTCACAGTCCCTTGAGAAATATTAAAATTTTATTAAATATAGTGTTTTATTCAGTGTCAGTCAAGAGAATAGAAATACATCATTGTGATCGCTACCACCCTAAATCAATTCGAACCTTTCTCCAGCTGTCTAAAGGCTACTTAGGTTTAAATAGTGAGAAAGAAATTTTATCAAGGAGTTGCAACCTTGTTAAACCTATTGCAACTGGCTCCCGAGCATTAGAGAAAATTAAAAAGGTAAATTACGCCAGTCAGGTAGAAAACAACCTCACAATATATATAAGTAATTAAGTTTTTTGTTTAAAATTTCTTGGGTGTATAGCAGAGCTGTGCCAAAGCATTGTGCTTAGTGCTCGTGAAAGCACTCTAAGCACTTTAGTGCTTCCGAGCACTGTGCTCATGAGCACTTTTCAAAGGGTAGTGCTTAGTGCTTGTTTTTCGGAGCACTCTCGCGAAAATCTTAGTGCTTAGTAATCCGCTAAGCACTAAGCCTTTCCGAATTCTTGAAGTAGGGTCAATATAAGCAGGTACGGTATTTGATTTTTTATGTGCGCAAAGATAATATGATCGTTTTGAATTAATATTCAGTATTTCTTCAGTCACCATTGATTTGACTTTATGGTTATGAAGGCCAGAAAATTTTTTGTTTTTGCGCGCTTGTTACTAGTGGAACAGGCGGGCTATCGTTCTGTCCAAAAGTCTGTAATTTTCGAATATCGAGCCGAAAATGGCCTCAATCGATTGGGTTTGACTTCCTGATGAAGAATTCGAGGTCAAACTTGAGTATGTCCGGTCCACCGGCCGTATACTCTCTATCTTCCGAAGGAAGGGACCTAGAGTTTTCATTTTTTCAGAATAGGTCGAGTGTCCAAATATCTCGGTCAAGTTCGTTATTGGGCCAAATCCATCGAATAGTTTAGCAGTTAATAACATTAATTTCTTGAATATTCATCTTATCAATTCGTAACTTAGAGAATGTCTAGATAGCGTTAAAAAGGAAGGAGTGTGCCAAATTTCGAGAAAATCGTCACGAGAGAAAATTTTTAAAAATTCCCAAAATGTTTTTTTTTCAATACACGATATCTCATAAGTTATTCGTCAGATCACAACAATTTAGGGCATTTGTGCAGGGTATAGGTACCTAAAATATTTTGAAATTTCATCATCATAGCGTACAATCTCCAGAAGATATAAGAGTTTTTCTGAAAATGAAGTCACAGATTATATTTCTATCTATGAATTCACATCACATCAATAAGATGTCTAAAATACTGGTGTGTGCACTTGTCAAATTTTGAATGAAAACGTCATTTTACTTTTTGGGACATGGCGACTGTTTAGTTTTATACTCACATGAGGGAGCCACAAGGCAATTCATTCATGAATTTACATCGCAAACGCTTGACATTTGTTGAAATTTTAAATCAAATTAACCTCAAATATGGAATAAATTTATTATAAATTCATTTTTTCCCTGAAAAATTAACTAGTCAAAAAGAGGGCGTATCGCTTCTCAGAAGTTCCCAATGGATTTCACCGATTGACTGGCGGTTAAATAAATATTCTTGTGATGCGAGTTCTGATCACTTACCTAATGCTTTCAATTAGTATGGTTTATCAATTTTTTTTCTAATACAATAAAGTATGATTTTTTTCACTAATAGATGGTCTCTTGCTCGAACATAAATGTTTTCAGTATTATTTTATAAAGATTTTACAAACCTGATTTATGGTAAGTTGATGCTAATTTATGTATGTGTTGTATCATTAAGACTCTTGATGAAGTTCCAGAATACTTTATTTCCAAGTTTCAACATTCAAAAGTAACATTAACTCATAGATAAATAAAAGCATATGCATTAACTTCTTAGGTGACACGCTATCGAAACTTAACCTACTAATCCTAGACGTGACAACTTATTATTGCGCCATGTCAACTGACATGCATTCATAGAACTACAACACATATATAATACATCTCCCCTTTTAAGATTACATCATTATACTATTATTATTACAAATCCAATATCTTAGGTTTTCTTATTGTGCGACCTGAAACCTTAGATATCTTAACTGGTGACGACGAATCAGCGGGCACACAGCTTGGTTGAGTGTAATTTTCAACATTATTTGAAACAGTGGCTGTTTCATTAGTGCTTCTTCGGATAGGACTTGACACTGTATTATAATACAATTTGCCTGCATCACCCAGTGATTCACCATCAAAACAATGTTCAGCACCATCATTCAAGATAACATGTTTTTGCTCATTTAGAGATTCTCTTAAATCAACTCTATTTCTAACAAATACATTGCCACGGCTATCTAACACCTTATAAGCTCTTGGGTTTTCTGAAGCCTCTATTATTTGACCTGGTTCCCAGACCTTATTGATGTGATTGAAACTAGTTACATTTTGGTTTGTTTTCAAAGGTTTGAGATCAACGGCAGTTGAGTTGTAATATATTTCATTGCGACTTTTTCTGTCTCTGAGTCGTTCGTCAACATCAATACACAGTTTAGGCATAAGCAACTCTGTTGCTACGGGTAGTTTTGTTTTGCAGATACGACTCATAAGCAATTGTGAAGGGGAGTAACCTATATGCTTGAGAGGGGAATTCCGATATTGCAAAAGCGCTATAAATATATCTTCACCTTCCTCTAATGATTTTTTAAGTAATTTTTTTCCTATGCCTACTGCTTTTTCGGCCAATCCATTTGATTTTGGATAGTGAGGACTACGCAGAACAAGAACGAAATTCCACTCTTCAGCAAATTTTTTGAATGGGGAGCTATTGAAGGTCACGTTATCGCACACAAATGTATCAGGTGAGCCAAATTTTGAAAAAATTACCTTCAACTTCCTAATGATTTCTTCAGCCGATTTATTTTTGAGGGAAATCAGTTCTAGCCAGTTTGAGTAAGAATCCATTACTACTAAATATGATTTATTGGCATAAGAAAATATATCTGCGCCTACACGTTCCCACGGACGCTTAGGAATAGGATAGGAATGCAGTTTTTCTTTAACATTCCTCCGAGCAAATTTTTCACAAATTTTACATTTTTTAATGTAATCTTCAATGTCTTGATTCATTAGTGGCCAGTAGAAAATTTGTCTCGCACGGGCTTTGACTTTTTCAATCCCCAGATGCCCCTCGTGAAGTTTCAACAACATATCATTTCTCAAACCTTTCGACACAACTAATTTATAATTAAGAAATAACAAATCATCTGATACTGACAGTTCATTTTTTAGCTTAACAAAATGACGTACAAAAGATGGTATCTTCACTGGATTGCTAGGTCATTCTGTTTCTACAAATTTTACAACCAACTGTAGTTGTTCATCATTTTTTGTGAAATGTCTGAATAACTCTTTTGTTTTCCTCAGACATAGGCAAATAATTTGTGAGAGCATGAACCTGATACTCTAAGTCTAATTCACTTGAATGATTTTCATTCAGAAATGCGCGCGATAAAGCATCAGCAATATATAAATATTTGCCTGGCTTGTAAGTAACATTTAAATCGTATTTGAGTAATTGCAATAACATTCGTTGGAGCCTCGGTGTAACAGAGGATAAACTCTTCTTAAAAATTGCTTCTAATGGTCTGTGATCCGAGTTCACTCTAATATTTTTTACACCATAAATGAAGTAATGAAATTTTTGACAACTAAACAAAATTGCTAATAGCTCTTTTTCAATTTGAGCATATGAACTCTCACTTTTGTCATGCTCCTTGAGGCAAACGCAATTGGATGACCATCCTGGAGCAAGCAGGATCCAATACCATCCTTTGACGCATCAGTCTCAATTTCAATAGGTAATGACGGATCAAAAAACTTAAGAACAGGAGCTGTGGTCAATAAATGCTTTAATCTAGTTAACGACTCATCATGTTCGTTAGACCAGTTCCACTCAACATTTTCTCTTGTTAAATTGCGAAGTGGAGCAGTCACTTTTGACAAATTTGGAACGAACCTGCCCAGGAACTTTCCCATACCCAGTAATCTCAAAAGATCGGCTCTATGCCTTGGTACAGGCATATCAACAATAGCTTTAATGTATGATTGACACGGTTTTACCCCATCTTTAGAAAATATTTGACCAAGAAATTTGACTTCATTTGATTTGAACTGAATCTTAGACTTATTGAATTTTACATTATACCTAACAGCGCGATCTAAGACTTCTTTTAAACATCTGTCATGTTCTGACTCGGACACACCAGCGATAATTAAATCATCAAAATAAATTTGCACTCCTTCAATATCTCCAAAAAGTTCGAAGTTCTTTCTCTGAAAAACTTCCGGAGCTGAACTTATTCCAAAAGGTAATCGACAAAATTGATAACGACCAAATGGGGTGCCAAATGTGCAGTAATCAGCTGACAAATCATCAATTTTCACTTGAAAATACCCATCCTTCATATCTAGTACTGTAAAAATGCTTTATTGCTTAATTTACTAGCAATTTCATCTGCAGTCGGGATTAAAAACTGTTCCCGCTGTATATTTTCATTAAGAAACTTTGGGTCCAAACATAACCTCAAATCCCCATTTTTTTTCTCAACAATAACTACAGGATTCAACCACTCAGTTGGTTTAACTACTTTTCTAATTATTCCCTGTTTTTCTAACTCTGCTAATTTTATTTTTACACGTTCAAGAAGTGACTGTGGTATACGTCTGACCCCTTGCACATGAGGCACCGCATTGTCACGTAATACAATCCTATGTTCATTAGGAAAACACCCTAATCCAGTAAATACCATAGGATACAGTTTCTCAATATCATTAATACTATTGAAATTGTTGGCACTCAAACTATCTATTCTTTGCACTAAATTCAATACCATGCATGCTTTTAATCCTAGTAATGGCAACTGATTTTTTGAATCAATAATAATAAAGGGTAAGTCTACAGATTTATCTTTGACACTACAATTTAAATTGATCTCACCCATAGGCTTAATTTTAAAAGTCTTACTACCATACGAAATTAACGTAATGTTAGTCTTTTTCAATATCGCATCTTGCTTCAACTTTTTCAGCACACTGAATGGAATCACACTCACCTCTGCTCCAGTGTCAAGCTTGAATTCAATAGGTTTACCTTCAACATGTACCAACTTCAACCACACGGATTCATTTCCAGATTGGACACCATCAACCATCTTCTCCAGTGAGCTTACATAAAAATTTTCTGCTTCGCTATCCTCGGCCTGAGACATATCTTCAGCGACCACTTCATGTGCTGCCTTTTCCTTCTTTCTGACCTGGTACGATGGAGCTTCTTTCTTCTTGCAGACATTGGCAAAATGATTCTTCATCCCGCACATATGGCATGTTTTTCCATATGCAGGACACTTGCCTTTGGAATGTTGGTGACCACAATATTGGCATGCTTTAATATCAGGTGCAAATGACCTGTCCTGTTTGGCATTTTTTCTTCTTCAAAAGGGCATTCACTGAAGTTTCAGTTTGTAAGGCTTCCGCCTGGGACTTACTAACCTCGACAGCCCTACAGAAATTAATTGCTCTATCCAACGTTAAATTTTTTTCTCGAAGTAATCTTTCTTGGGTTGTTTTGTCATAGATACCCATAACTATCCTGTCTCTCACCATATCCAACTGGTCAGCATATTCAGTGGTTTTCACTGCAATTTTGAGTTCTGTTAAAAAACTATCAAAGGTTTGCCCTTCCTTTTGACTCCATGAGTTGAATATAAATCTTTCGTAGATTACGTTTTTCTGAGGAGCACAGTGCTCTGTGAATTTCTTCTTTATTTCTTGAAGGGATTCCTTTTCTGCATCGGTCAACGTGAACGAGTTATAGATGTCGAGTCCCTCTTCTCCGATTAGGCTCAAAAATACTGCAATTTTCTTCTTGTCTTCTTTGGTATCCAAATCCGTAGCTGTTATGTACAGATCAAATTTTTGTTCAACTTTCTTCCAATTATCTGCTAGGTTTCCTCCAACATTCAATGGTTCCGGCGGTTTGAACATTGATAACGAATCCATGGTTCAATCTTTATACAGCTTATCAATCCGGGGTTCAATTTCGCCTACCTGACACCATGTATCATTAAGACTCTTGATGAAGTTCCAGAATACTTTATTTCCAAGTTTCAACATTCAAAAGTAACATTAACTCATAGATAAATAAAAGCATATGCATTAACTTCTTAGGTGACACGCTATCGAAACTTAACCTACTAATCCTAGACGTGACAACTTATTATTGCGCCATGTCAACTGACATGCATTCATAGAACTACAACACATATATAATACATGTGTTTTATTAATTTCTGATCTGATCATTTTGGCTAAGCAGGAAAAGGTTTGTAATATCAGTAGGAATGTTTTCTATTGGGCTTAGGAAGGAATGATATGGGAGGCCCGGTTCAAAGTAGTTACTACAGGATGGCATGGGTGATTTGGGAGCTATCTTTCTGTAATGATGAAAAAATATGTATTCTAATTCTCAAAAAGTTTTAATTCAACATATAAAATAAATAATTTCAATATACAATATAATAATATATTCTTTTGAACTTTTGGCTCACAATATTTGGTTAGCAAACAATAAAGCATGTAGAGCAGGGGTTAGTGACAGGGTGCCATACAAAAATACAAAACCACAGTAAAAAAAACCTGACTCCCGCCTAAGTGTGAAAGTGCAAAAATAAGCTGAAATATAATTGAGGGACTTCTTTCTTCAAGAGTAGTCTTCTATTGATGAACACAGAGGCTTCTTCAAGTTGTCCACAGTGAATCTGGAAATAAAAAGACAAAAGCAGAAAAAGATCATTTCAACTCACCTTTGGCACACTGAAAGTTCGTGAATTTTCATCCGCAGCACTAGGCTGTCCACATAAAATACAAAAACGCATTATATAAAATAAATAATCACTTTCCACACATTTTTATATAAAAATTCCGAATAACGCAATAAATAATTTATTCTAATCAGAAACTGACATTCGAATTGATTTGAGTGGCGCTACCTGGCGGAGAGAAAATGAAAGAATCCCCATGTCCCCAAACCTGTAAGTCAAAATCGGAGGAGTGCACACACCAGTATTTTAGACATCTTACACATCAACTATAAATCTCTATGAGGGTGGTTTTAATTTTATGACAAGTTTTCATAATGAGTGAATATTGAGCCGAAAATGAAACTAATTCTGTGGGTTCATTTTTATGACAAACATGTCTAAAATACTGGTGTGTGCAGTTGTCATATTTTGAATGGAAATGTCATTATGAATTTTGCGACAAGAGGACTATTTTTTTCCCAAATGTCTGTAATTTCTGAATATCGAGCTGAAAATGATCGCCATCGGTTGGATTTGACTCGTGATGAAGAAACGGTGGTCCAATTTGAAAATGTTTGGCTGAATATTCTCTATCTTCCGAAAGGGATAAGATAGAGATTCCATATTAATAGAATTAGTTTATTATCCAAAATTAAGTCAAGTTAGTTATTGGGCCAGACCTGTCCGATAGCTCAGCAATTATGAATCTGAAATTCGGTTATCATTGATGACACTCAACTACAACAACTTATATATGGTATAGAAATGTGGAAATAATGCCAGATCGAAGAATTTGCTGAACTGTAAGTTCACTCAACTTCCATTTAAGATATATGTTTATTGATTCTTTCACACTCATTGTGCTGGCTGATTTTGAATCGCACTCGTTTTAAGTCTGAGAAAAGACTTCAGAACAAGCGCGTAAAAGCTCCTGATCTCACGTCAGTGCTTTCCACATTTTTTCAGTAATGTGTTCTCGCTTATAAAATAATTGGTCCTCGATTATTAATTCAACTTTATGCATTGATTAGGAACAGCCATTCAGATTCAGATCGACGAATAAGATTAACTAGTACCAGAATGTAAATTGAATGCATGCGTTTCACAAAACAAATAAAATGGCTTTTGAGTTTTTCCCAGTCTCGAAATCATAATTTTAGATATGTCGATGAAGCTAAAGAGTTCTCATTTCAATCAACAACATTACATAAAATAGTTCCCACTAAAGTGCTTAGTGCTTATAGTGCTCGAAATATTCAATTACTTTTGCAAAAGTGCTCAGTAATCCGGAGCCTTCTGTCGAAAGCGGTGCTTAGAACTCGAGACTCGAAGCCTTTTTTTTCGAGTGCTTAGGGCTTAGTGCTCGAAGCACTTTTTTCGGTGCTTAGAACAGCTCTGGTGTATAGCACTTATTTTACTAATAATGGTATTTGTTAAATGATTATTTTATTTATTTTATTTTTCCAACATATGTTTCGACGTATCTACGCCTTTTTCAAGGAATATAATACAGTCGACAATTTCCTGTAAATTACAGAATAATAAATACACAAACATATCAACAAACAACACAAAGCTTTTACGTACTTCTACCAAATCGTCCGTCAAGAAATTAATGGGTGGCCCATTTAAAAATTGGAATTTAATTTTGCTATAAAAAAACTTCTCAATGTTTTCCAATGGTTGAACATTTATTTAAAGGGTTGGTTCATGACATTTATTTATGAAAAATAATTTCGGCCAAATGACCACCACGGCTGACTTGGCAGTAGCCTATTCGTTCCACCCAATTTTTTATACATTTTCGATTGTTTGGGGCTCTATTTCACCAATAGCAGCTCGAATTTCGGTCTTGAGGTCTTGAATTGTTGAATTGTTTATTGGCGTAACACTTATCTTTCACCGCTCCCCAAAGATAATAATCCAATGGCGTCAGATCGCAGCTTCTTGGTGGCCAATTCACATCAGCATTTCTGCTGATTATTCGATTTCCGAAAACGCGGCGTAAAACATCGATTGTGGGGTGTGCTGTATGGCTCGTTGCACCGTCCTGTTGAAACCAAACATCGTCCAAGTCGTTAGCTTCAATTTCTTGAAAGAACCAATAGTTCAACATTGCGCGGTAGCGCTCGGCATTGACGATTACGGCGATTTCTGCTTCATTTTCAAACAAAAATGGACCGATGATGCCGCCGGACCAAAGTCCGCACCAAACAGTCACTCGTTGTGGGTGCATTGGCTTCTCTATGACGACGTGCGGGTTTTCTGTGCCCCAGATGCGACAATTTTGCTTATTAACATAACCACCGAGGTGGAAATGAGCTTCGTCCGAAAAGATGATTTTTCGATAAAATTCGTTATCCTCCGCCAAACAATTTTCCGCCCAATTTGCGAACCGTAGACGACTCGGATGGTCAATTGGCTTTAGCTGTTGCACCAATTGAACTTTATACGGCTTCATGGCAAGATCTTTACGTAAAATTCGCATCAAAGAAGTGCGTGAAATGTCCAATTGTTGAGAACGATGACGAACTGATATTGATGGTTGTTCACGCACACTTTCAGCCACAGCAGCAATATTTTCGGTTGAACGGACCGGACGTGTACGTACACGTGTTGTTTTATCCACCAACATTCCGGTTTCACGAACACGCTTCACAAATTGATCCACAAATTGGGTTTTGGAACATTTTTTTGTCGAATTTCTCACAGTTTGAGTAGAAGACTCACCACTTTGGAAATAAGTTTTTAATATTTCCCAACTTCTTCAAGCGAAGAGCGTCCCATTTCGTAAACTTCAAACTTTCAACTAAATATTAGTCACGTCAAAAAGTATAGTTGACGTTTATAATGTCAAATAATCGGTAGTTCCAATTCCAAACACTAGATGGACCACCCGTTATTTTCACCTACAAATCAAACTTTAAAAGATCTTCAAGTATTAAATATTTTCGAATTCAAAGAGAAGATAATGCGGTCAAATTAGATATTGAAGAAGGATAATGGGTTAAACCGCAGGAATGCAGAAAATATGAGAAATCGATGTAAGGCACTTGCCGACACGTGTTTCTGCTTATTGGCTTCTTCCGGGCAAGGCAACCAAGAAACCTGGATATGGATGGAAATGAATAATAAAAAAATATAAACGACAACAGGTGACCACAACAGGAACGAGCATCCAATTTGTGGCTTCAACCCTAGATACCTCCGGTTTTGTTGTTTCTTTCTTTTTCTAGGATAGGAAAGTTCTCAGAATCCATTTTATGTTTTTCTGTTTGTTCATGCTTTTTTAGTACGGTCATATTTTTGCAAAATTTGTGCCCATTTATTCTTTCCTTTATATATTGTGTTGTCTGTCCTATATATACTTTTGGGCAATCCATACAATTTATTCGGTAGACACAATTCGAGATTTAATTATCCTGGATTTTTGATTTTAATTTTGTGTTTATGAATTTCAAATTATTTGTGTTTTTATGTGCTACGTTTATTCCATAATGCTTCATTGATGCATTTAGTGTTTCTGATAAGCCCTGTATATATGGTAAGGATACATATTTGTTTGTTGTCTGAACTCTGGACTAGTGAGTTTTAGAGCTCTATCAGCAATTCCTGATACGACACTTCTTTAATGAACCATTAGACCTGCTGCTTCAAAGTTCAAATATCGTCCACTCCAGGTTGGCTTTGTGTACCAAATTGTCTTTACTTTTGTGTTTGTTCGTATGAGTGTCAGATCTAAGAAATTGATTTTATTTTGTTTTTCTAACTCACAGGTGAATTTCAAATAAGAATGGTAGCTATTGAATTCATTTATAATATCTTCTATTTCATTTTCAGCTGCTGCTGTAAGACAGTCATTAACAAAACGTTTGAAAAATGGTATTCTGTACTTTAATTTCTTTATAACCGTTTCTTCCAAATCCTCCATTAAGAGTTGAGCTATTACTGCAGAAATTGGAACCCCCATGCCACATCCATTAATCTGACAATAAAATTTTGCAAATATATGTCCGCACTAAAAATGCAAGAACAAACAGAAAAACATAAAATTGATTTTGAGAACTTTTCTATCCTGGAAAAAGAAAGAAACAACAAAACTAGAAACATACTAGAAATGATCCACATAAAAAAAAAAAGCTATGAACGATAAAACGGACATCAAAAACTTGGCCCAAATTTATTTCAATCTAATAACATAAATAAGGAAATACAAATTTTCAATCTTCTACTACCAACTCCATCAAGATTAAAAAGAACCAATTCAAACCCATATTTGGGATTATCACTTGTTGGTTAATTCGTACAGGTGTTGCAGCATTAAATTGGAATAAGAAGTTGGAAAAACAAAATCGTGACAGCGCATCATCGTCACAATATTTCATTCATGGCTGACGAAAATATTTAATATTTGAGGATCTTTTAAAGTTTGATTTATAGGTGAAAATAATATCTTGACGGACGATTTGGAAGAAGTACGTAAAAGCTTTGTGTTGTTTGTTGATATATTCGTGTATTTATTATTGTGTTATTTACAGGAAATTGTCGACTGTATTATATTCCTTGAAAAAGGCGTAGATACGCCGAAACATATGTTGGAAAAATAAAATAATAATTTAACAAATACCATTATTAGTAAAATAAGTGCTATACACCCAAGAAATTTTAAACAAAAAAATTTATACGATAGCACAAAAAATATGTAAGTATATTTACGCTATTGCGTATTACAAGTATTGTGTTCATGCGCGAATCGAGTAGGGTCAAATGAAACACAATTTTTGCTTTTCAGCGTTTTTATTATAATTTTCAATGTTCTATATATACGAATTATTTACAAGGGGAAGAAAATACATTTACTTGAGTTTAATTAAACATTAAATTTTCAGCACCTAACCTATTGATTATATCTGAAGGCTCAAATTTTATTATGATTATATATACAATGTTGATTTGATGTTACTTTTACAATTTTTCTAGAGATATAAGAAAGTCAAATGATACACAATTATTGTGTATCATTTGACATATGTGGTGTGTAAGTTTATGTTTCATATTTATGTTGGTGTTTTTGGAATTTGTTTTATCAAGATGACTTGTTTTGTCAAGTTTTTGAATAGTGGAGTTGTAGAATTTGTGTTTTTTTGTTTTTTTACAACTTCTTGGATTGTGTCAATATTCGCTAATTCGTGTACACCATTTATTTTGGTAAATCTTGTTTTGTTTAAGATAATTCTAAGGAACTTATTCTGAAGTGTCTGAAGTTTTCGTATATTTATATTCGAAGTGTTGCTTCAAATTTGGATTTGCGTACAGAAATGTCGGCCTTACTGCTTGTTTGTAAATCCTCAGTTGAAATTTAAACCCTAATTTACTTTGGTTAGAAATTAGTGGGAGAATTTCGCGGAGAAAAGTTCGTCCTTTGTTGATGGAGTTCTCTGTATGTTTGTTAAAATTTAGTTTTTTATCTAGAGTAATGCCTAGATATTCCACTGTATTTTGTTTGTCTATCAAGTGATTTTCGAAACTTATTTTGTTTTTACATGTTTTCAGTCTATGAGTGAAATGTGTGAGCGTTGTTTTAGAGGGGTTTATTTTGATTTTCCACTTATGGTAATATTTTTCGAGCATGGTTAAATGTCTTTGGATGTATTTATTGGCCTGGTCTGGGTTAGTGGATTCAGAAATTAGAGAAGTTTCATCGGCGAATATTTTCAATTTTGTTTGATTTGTTTTAGGAATGTCATTTATAAAGTAATTGAATAAAATAGTTGATAGTATGCCACCTTGGGAAACACCAGATGTGATGTGTTTTTTATTTGATACCGTTGAGTTAACTTTGGTTCGGAAGGTTCTGTGTGAGATGTACGAATGTATTATTTTTATAATTGGGAGAGGGAGTTTAGTCTGTAGTAGTTTATAGATTAAACCATCGTGCCATACGGTGTCAAAAGCTTTTTCGATGTCTAAACTGAGCATTGCGGTCGTTCTTTTGTAGTTAAAATTTTTTGTGATTTGATCCGTAATTGTGACTAATTGGAGGGTGGTACTATGTGAGGATCTAAATCCGAATTGCTCGTCTATAATTTCGTTGTAAATTTGCTCGCTTCTAATTATTCTTATGAGGATGATTTTTTCGAGGATTTTGGATAAGTTGGAAAGTAGGCTGATGGCATGGTAGTTTGATGGTATTTTAGGGTCTTTGTTGGGTTTGGGAAAAGAGAGTATGAAGGCATTCTTCCAAGCGGTGGGGAAGAAATTCAGTTTTAAACAGTCGTTTAATATGTTGTGGAGTTGTACAATTGTTTTTCTGGGAAGATATATAAGGGTTTTGTTTCTGATCTTGTCCTCGCCAGGATCTTTTCTGATATTGAGGGATCTAATTATCTGTCTAATTTCATTAGGTGATGTAGGATAATTTGCTGGAATGTCGCTAGTTTTAGATAGAAGCGTTTCAACGATGTTTTTCACTTTGATTTCTGTTTGTTGGTCCGACATATTTAGGGTTAATTCATGTGTTTTGGCGTAAGATTCGGCCAGGAACTCTGCTTTTTCTCCGTCTTCGAAGATGAACCCTTGGGGTCCTTTAAGAGTGGAAACTCCAAACGAATTTTTATTTTTTTGGAGAGATCTGTAAATTTCCCACATTTCTTTTGTGTTTGTTATATTTTTTGTGAAATTCTCCCACTGTTCGAATTTAATTGACTTTAGTGAGGTTCTAACAAGTGAAATTGTGTCTTTGTATTCCTGATAGAGATTCATCGGATAGTTTCGCTGTAGGCGTTTACGCAAAAAGTTTTTATATTTAATCAAATTTTTAACATGTACCAGGAGTTTAAGTTGATGATTCTTTGTACGGTTTTGGTGGTCGATTGGAATATGCAAGATTTTATGGTTTTCGTTAGTATTTTGATGTTAATTTCGATTTCATCCGGGGAGTTTAGATTCCTATTAATTATTGTGTTTTCTGTCATTGAGAGTTTAAATTTTTTCCAATCAGTTGAATATAGGTTAATTGCCTTAGGCATTAGCGATGAATTGTATTTAGGTACTGTGGTAATTACTGGATAATGGTCGGAATCTAATTCTTGTATTGTGAATGGTTTATTGGTAATGACATTTTTTGTTATGAAGAAGTCTATAGTTGAAGACGATTTATTATGTGCGGGTTTGTATGTATGGCAATTTGAAGAGTAATTTATAATGAAGTTAGTTCGTTCAATGTAATTTTTGAGAGAATTACCATTTCTATTGAATCCTAGACAATTCCAGGAAATATGTTTATTGTTTGCTAACTTAATATTGTCAGCCAAAAGTTAAAAAGAATTTATATATATATAATGTTGTAATGAGTCCATTACAGTACTAAAAACAGTGCTGTAATTAACTCATTACATTAATTTTCGTATCAGTCACACTAACTGCGAAAATAAAATACAAAAGACATTAGGAGGTATAATCTGAATTTTTCATTGAGTTCCAATAAATTCCTCACAATTCTTGACTGAAATAGAGAAAATATCGTCTAATACTCGTTGCAGAAGGCAATTCAAACATTCATGTGTTCAGAAACTCTCTCCTACGTCGCTCGTTTTCGAATTTCGCATTCGTGTTGGAATAGGTGCCCATTCTGCAACTTGTATTAGAATATACTATTATCTGATTACTACACTTACCTATAATGTCATTCAAGATTTCTATTCATTCATTATTTCGAAAAGAAGAATGGAAATATAGACGGAAATATATTGGAAGCAATAACGTTATGTAAGGACCAAATCTGCATCCCAAATATATTTCTTATGGAATTAAGGTCAAGGCATTCAGAAGAAATTCGACAATTGAAATTCCGGAAAAAATGCATCCTTTGACGGGACTCAAACCCGCATATCCGAATTGCCGGATGGATCATTTTCAATTGACATAAGTTTGCCAGACTAACTAACCAGAGATTCCGAGACAATACTTAAATTCTCTGATGATAAAGGTTATGATTCATGATATTTGATTGATCATATATATATAAGACATATATTGTGAATGTCATTTCAAACGCACTGAAAATCGATAATGAATATGTAGGACCGTCACTACTGCGCATGCGCTTTTCGAAATTTGACGCGCATTTTTCAGGCGAACTTGACAAGTAATATAATTATTGTTATCAGTGCGTTAAGCATTATTTGAAACTGTGCATTTCAATAGGAATATAAATGACCTTTCTTTCGAAATTTGAAATGAGCGATTCGGGTTTCCCATCACGACATTCGTGTAAGCGCATGCGCAGTTTATACTACTTATATATTCGAAGGCGTCAAACCTGAAACTGAAAACAGGACAGTTCATCTTTTACCCTGTTTGTAGAAATAAATATTTGGGTTCATTAATATAATTTAATAAAAAAAATTTGACAAACTCATCCCTTACCATAGAACTTATAGTTGGAGAATAAAATTCTCTATGCTCTCAAAAGAAGAAGAATAATTATATGGCTCAGGTTCATATAAATTGACTAATTCGATTCGAAAACATAACTGTTGAGAGTCAACAAACGATCAGTGATCAGCTAGATTTATTCAAGAAATTTTGTACTTTGATAAATAGTGATAATGTCGCAATCTGTGGAACCGTGTTACAAATTACTTGACCGTCGAGTGGAAAAAGAACAACAGAAAATTGAAGCTTTGGTGAATGAGTGTGAACGGCTTGAAATTTGTGACAAACGAGAACCTTCAGTGCAACATGACAAGTGTTTACTAAAAACAACCACGTATGAGCAATTACAAGATACCGCGGTTATTAAATGTGACGCTGTATTTAGAGGTCTATGGTTTACGGCTCATCATATGCCAGAATATACCTTACCTGAACAATATAGAAAACTGATATCCGTACACGGTAGGCATGCAGGTAGGATGAAATATGAATTAGGCTTGATAAACCCTTGTTTTTTTCACGAATTAACTTTCGATAATTATCTGGGTAAGATGCATTCCCTACTTTATATCGAAGAAAGTCAACATGATATGAACATGTGGAGGTTAAATCAAGAAAACACTGTTTTAACGCCTAGAGGCTATTATTTGGTTTGGAGGATTGAAAATTTGTTAGAACGTAAGCCAAGGCTTATGGTCGGCGATATTGTGTATCTCGAAGATCCTTTTTGATCCGGAGGTAGTGTGGAAGGGACGCGTTCGCAAGACAGAATCTCATCATGCGTACTTGAAATTTCCACGTGATTTTCATGAGAATTACAACGGAGAGGGTTACAATATATATGTGGAATCTTCAAGGACCTCTAAGAGAAGACTACATTTCGCCTTGGATTTAGCTATTGAATATCACGGTATTGATTTATTGTTTCCATCGAAGTTGCAGCTTAAAAAACCTCAAGTTTGTTTGAATATATCTAGTACGAAACAAAACGAAAAAATGGAATCCCTGAGAGAGGAGATTGAAGATAACGAGAATATTCAGAAGGTCGATGAAAATTTAAATAATAGTGAACTAAACGTTAGTGAAACTTCAGATAGCGAGTCTCTTATAATATCTCAATCATCGATTGAAACAACAGATTATGCAGACACCATCAAAATCCAATGGTACAATAACTATTTGAACAGTTATCAGAAAGAAGCAGTATTAAACGTGTTGCAGGGTGATGCCAGACCTCTTCCGTACGTCATATTTGGACCACCAGGTACAGGAAAGACAGTTACTTTAGTTGAGTGCATTTTACAAATACTCCGTTGGATTCCTTCTTCAAGAATTTTAATAACAACCCCTTCTAATAGCGCAGCCGATCGTATGGCTATAAAACTGATCGATTCGAAGGTTTTGAAGCCTGGGGATTTGGTGCGGTTTGTATCATATGGACACCTGCCTAAGGTGACTCCGGAGTTGGCTCCCTACTGCGTTACTGGAAACACGGCGAACGATGTGATTTTGGGTAGTTACAAGGTAACAATAACGACTTGTTCTTCTGCTGGAGCCTTGAACTTGAAGAAGCCAAGGAGTAAGTTATCGTTTTATTATTAATTTTCATGGTTATTTAAAATCAAAGAAATAAAATTAAAAGTTTAAATGTGATAATCTTCCTAACAATCCTCGATTTTTGAATCAATCTTTTTTGGAATTCACAAAATAATACAAAATGATTAACATGTTACTCATACTATGAACTTTTTTCTAGATCACTTCAGCCATATAGTGGTTGATGAAGCCGGACAAGCTTCGGAACCAGAAATTTTGATCCCGATGGCATTCCTTTGTCCGCGCACAGGACAAGCAATTCTAGCCGGTGACCCTATGCAATTGGGTCCCGTTGTCATCTCATATATCGCAAAACACTACGGACTTCAGACTTCCTACTTGGAACGCCTCTTGAACAGATTTCCGTACTCAAAAGACACTCAAGGATTCCCACAGACCAACGGGTATAATCCAAAGCTCATAACGAAGCTGTTGTATAACTATAGGAGTCTACCGACCCTGTTGAAACTGACCAGCTCTTTCTTTTACGACGATGATCTAATTCCAATGATATCAGAAGATGACGAAAGGCCTAGTGAACTGTTGGATAAACTTGAGCAGGTAGTCGGTACAAACCTAACTGGGAAAACTAACAATATTGTTTTTCACGGTATCGTAGGGGATGCTTATCGTGGTGTGGATACACCCTCTTGGTACAATCCGAGTGAGATACAAAAAGTATTCTCGTATGTGATGGCCCTTTATAATGCAGGAGTGAATAAAGAGGATATTGGTATCATATCACCCTATGTCAAACAGGTAATTATTTTTTAATCACTTATTATTAAT
This sequence comes from Micraspis discolor, assembly GCA_030674115.1. Taxonomy (NCBI): domain Eukaryota; kingdom Metazoa; phylum Arthropoda; class Insecta; order Coleoptera; family Coccinellidae; genus Micraspis; species Micraspis discolor. Next base: position 137,079 of record JARTUT010000054.1, on the reverse strand, counting down.
ATTTCAATGTAAACACTCAAAATTTCATTTCCATTGGCACTTATACAATTTTTCGATTTGGTATAGTTCTTGAATGACTTCACTGAAATCAATAGATATGAAAAGTGAGGTTCAAATCGCAGAGTAAGAAATGATTTTTCTCTATTTCAGTGTCGTTTTTAGTTATAATTTCGTTTTGTGGTTGACAACACTGACATCCTATCCTGTCGAATGTCGACACGGGTCCATTGCATGTCAATTGTCGAAATATGTAGAGATTTGAACGAACTATTCAAATTCTATAGTCTGACAATTTTCGTATCAGTCACGCCAACTGCGAAAATAAAATACAAAGGCCACTAGGAGGTAAAATCTGAATTTTTCATTGCATTCCAATAAATTTAATTTCTCACAATATTTGAATGAAATAGAGATAATATCGTCTAATACTCGTTGCAGAAGGCAATTCAACACTCATGAGTTCACTCCGAATTTCGTATTCGTGTTGGAATAGGTTCGCATTCTGCAACTTGTTTTAGAATATGCTATTCTGTATGATAGGAATGGAAGGTTTGACCGGATATAGTAATTATTATGCACTGACTTCTCTATTTGTGAAAAGTATGGTGCTGATCACAGAATTAATCTGGTACTCTATGATTTCCATTCAACTTACCATATTGTCAAAATCAAGTTTTCAAATGTTTGCTTTATATTCTAGGTAAAGGAAATTCGTGAAAAATTTTTGGAGGCACATTTGGAAGTTCCTAAAGTTGGAAGCACTGAAGAATTTCAAGGTCAGGAGTTCAGCGTTATCATATTTTCCACAGTGAGGTCAACAAAAATGTCTACTACAGCTAATATAAATTCAGCTTTACGATTTATTTCGGATACGAAGAGATTGAATGTTGCTCTGAGTCGAGCTAAGATCCTCAATATCATCATAGGAAATCCAGATCTCTTGGTTCATGATGTTTATTGGAGAGAAATTATGAATTACGTTGCTAAAAACGGTTCATTTAGGATGTCCTATAAATAGTGATCTCTATTTTATTTTTTTGTGAAGTTTGTTGATTTCCAGTGTTTGTAGGTGATGTTTTGTTCTTGTCTGTTTAGTATATTGTCATTTAATGTAAATTTTATTATATCACCATATTTATTTTTTCCCACTATTGCAATTCTAAAGAAATAATAAAGAATTTTTTTTTACCGATGAATACTACTTTTATAATTTTTGTTTTTGTGTTTGATTTGAAGATACTAATAGAGGTAGGTAATTTATTGAATCACGAATTATTCGTTATTTATTTTGACATCTAATAATGAGGTTCCCTATTGAGATAAATTTGAAAAACTATATAAGCGATCAGAGATCCCATGAAACTTCCAAAAAATTACATCTGAAATACCAAAGAATAAAATTACATTCGATAATTATTTGAAAATGATTATAGTAATCACATGATAAACTGATATAGTTATAGGTAATAGCTAATGTAAAAAGCATAAAGTAAGTTTAAGACCATTCGAGTTATCTTTTGTCCAAACTTTCAATCTCCTAGAGGAAATTATGGACATAAACACCACGACAACGAATGAAAAGGAAGAATGACTGCTAGGAAAACTTCTTCTTCCATCAATAACTTGATCTAATGATCCTGTGCAATTAGTTACATATGTCAAAAAAGCATACAGCACAAACGATTTGGTGAGCCCAGATACAGCTAATCTACCACCTTTCCTACTTGAGGAATTTACAATGTAAAGCATTCACAAACAGTTCAGTGGATATCCAATACAAATACCAGAACAAAATACCCTTGATGGCCGTTGATGAAACATAGCATTTCGTAATTTTACAACCATAATTAACCGATTAAATTTATAATAAATAATTGAATAAACTTCTGATTGAATTTGTAGCATTAAAAAGAGGGTTTTGTGTAGTATCTGGAATTATTCCATTCAAGGATAAAGTTCAAATGCAAATTATACTACCTAAATAAAATCAATTTCGATAAAAATTTTCCCGAGATGCTATCATGATGCTATTTCAATGTTGGCACGACAAGGACCTTTGAAAAGTAAAAGAAAACGAAAGAAAATTATTAATGAAATTCCGAAAATATGAAATAATGACTAGAAAGAAGTCTGATTATCGACTTCTGCCTACCTGGTTTCACAGAAGGTACGGCTGAATGAACTTGTCCAGGCACTCACGGGCGAAAATAGTCACTTTTCACTGGAGTTCGAATTTGTAGATTTGTCGAGAAAGTTATTTATTTCCAAGAAAACTGTTTCCGTACTTCATCGGATAACGCCATTTCAGTACTCGTTGTTCGACATAGGTCATATGCTCCAACATATGTTACGCGTTACGCGGAAAATGAAATGAACATTTACTCGAGCAAGCAACTCGGAATAGAAATGAATAAAACTACAAAATTTAATTAAACTAATAAGTTGCAGTAACATAACCGCCCACCTAAAATAAAATATTTTATGGAACAATGCAAATACAAAATTGAAAAGATATCGGACATATATTACTATTATTATTATATTATTATAAAGCAATATATATATATATATATATATATTGTAACGAAATTACTAATTTTTCATTTTTTTTATGAATTTGTTTTATGTTAGGGATTATGGCACCCCCTGTATATCAAAATTAGAGTCATTTTCACGACCCCCGAACAAGCGGGAAAAATGATTAAGCAAGTTATTATTGTATGTAGAATTATTTGGTGTGGGGATTATGGTACCCCCTGTATATTGATATTAGAATTATTTTCACGAACTCCAATCAAGTAGGGAAAATAATTACTCGGCAAAATCGATATTTTATTTTCTATTTCCGTTGACTATACTCATTTATTTTGTATATTTTAGAATGTAAATTTTTAGTAGTCAATTCAATTGTCTTGTTGTGAGTTTCGAGCAAAATCCGTAATATTTTTCATTTATTGAATTAAATTAAATATAATATTCAGTTTGAAAACGAATCAAACTCGGTGCAATCACGTGTATAAAAAACCGAGTCTCTCGACGTCCGTACCGCGATAAGGTTTTTTGCTGCATCTTTCTTGAGTTTTTTGTTCCGACCGCCGACAACACCGCAAGATCAGTGGTTCTTCTGTAGAAAATAATTTTGACAACGTAGCTTGGTCTAACCAATCAAATTGCAATATTTGAATTTTAAAGTCACATGAGGACCCCGTTTTAGGAGGGTATAAATACTCTCCCGGAGGTTTAAAAAAAAACTTTTTGAGATTTAGTTGATGGTTTGCAAATTTTTGGCGAGTGATTTTCGAGGCGTAGTATTGTAGAGTAGAGCCAAATTTGTATTTCTTCAAGTGACATTATGTTAGAGTTGGCGTTTTGATTTTGGATTAATTTTGATTTTGGATTAATTTTGATTTTAAGTAAGAGAAGATCCACGAGGTTTTGGCGGTCGCGTTCTGCGAAACTGCGAGTGTAGTGTTGTGCCATAGGATTGGTAAGAAACTGTATTACAATTTCCTGACCGTAGAGTACCGGGTGGAATTTTACTGTCAAATTTCTTGATTACCTCTCCACTATCAATAAGCTTGAAGTGGTGTATCACCTTTGTGATTTTTCGTTCATAATTGGTTAACGTCCAGATATTGCCCCTTGAAAACTTAACTGCGAGGTAATCCATTGAGTCGTAAAGGAGCAGTGTTTTGGCGTTAAAGGGAGTAATAACCCTGTTAATTCCCGCGATAGACTGTTGACCGATCATCTTCGATTGATATATCACCTGTATTCATTTTCGTGCATAGCTGATTAGCGTTCAGATATTGCCACCCTTGAAAACTTAACTGCGAGGTAACCCATTGAGTCGTAGAGGAGCAGTGTTTTGGCGTTGAAGGGTATTTAAACCCTGTTAATCTCCGTGACAGATCGATACCCGATCGTCTTCGAGTGATATATCAATTTTCTTCTTTTCTATGTGTACCTGGTTGGCGTCCAGGTGCTGTCCTTTAAAAACTTAACTGCGAGGTAATCCATTGAGTTGAAGAGGACAGCGTTTTGACGCTAAAGAGGGTGTAGATTCAGCCAGTTACCGCGAGAGATTATTGGTCGATTGTCTTATAGTCATAAATTTTATCTATGTAGTGGAGACATCGTTCGAGATTGAGATTTCCACCCTGTATACTCCGTATCTGCATTATTATACACCTCATTGCACATTTATCACCATTTTTCCGTATTGTTTGCTCGAAAACCGTACCTATCACCTTGCCACGGAAGTTCTCACAATTAATAATAAGGAATTAATGTAAAGTCGATTTTTTGGTTGAATAATTATTCAGAATCTATTCTATTGAAACCGTTCAAATTACACAGTACCACGTTTAATTCTGTGGAAATATAAGTTCCAGTTCTTGTGTTTTAATTCCTCATTCATTTCACAGTCCCTTGAGAAATATTAAAATTTTATTAAATATAGTGTTTTATTCAGTGTCAGTCAAGAGAATAGAAATACATCATTGTGATCGCTACCACCCTAGATCAATTCGAACCTTTCTCCAGCTGTCTAAAGGCTACTTAGGTTTAAATAGTGAGAAAGAAATTTTATCAAGGAGTTGCAACCTTGTTAAACCTATTGCAACTGGCTCCCGAGCATTAGAGAAAATTAAAAAGGTAAATTACGCCAGTCAGGTAGAAAACAACCTCACAATATATATAAGTAATTAAGTTTTTTGTTTAAAATTTCTTGGGTGTATAGCAGAGCTGTGCCAAAGCATTGTGCTTAGTGCTCGTGAAAGCACTCTAAGCACTTTAGTGCTTCCGAGCACTGTGCTCGCGAGCACTTTTCAAAGGGTAGTGCTTAGTGCTTGTTTTTCGGAGCACTCTCGCGAAAATCTTAGTGCTTAGTAATCCGCTAAGCACTAAGCCTTTCCGAATTCTTGAAGTAGGGTCAATATAAGCAGGTACGGTATTTGATTTTTTTATGTGCGCAAAGATAATATGATCGTTTTGAATTAATATTCAGTATTTCTTCAGTCACCATTGATTTGACTTTATGGTTATGAAGGCCAGAAAATTTTTTGTTTTTGCGCGCTTGTTACTAGTGGAACAGGCGGGCTATCGTTCTGTCCAAAAGTCTGTAATTTTCGAATATCGAGCCGAAAATGGCCTCAATCGATTGGGTTTGACTTCCTGATGAAGAATTCGAGGTCAAACTTGAGTATGTCCGGTCCACCGGCCGTATACTCTCTATCTTCCGAAGGAAGGGACCTAGAGTTTTCATTTTTTCAGAATAGGTCGAGTGTCCAAATATCTCGGTCAAGTTCGTTATTGGGCCAAATCCATCGAATAGTTTAGCAGTTAATAACATTAATTTCTTGAATATTCATCTTATCAATTCGTAACTTAGAGAATGTCTAGATAGCGTTAAAAGGAAGGAGTGTGCCAAATTTCGAGAAAATCGTCACGAGAGAAAATTTTTTAAAAATTCCCAAAATGTTTTTTTTTCAATACACGATATCTCATAAGTTATTCGTCAGATCACAACAATTTAGGGCATTTGTGCAGGGTATAGGTACCTAAAATATTTTGAAATTTCATCATCATAGCGTACAATCTCCAGAAGATATAAGAGTTTTTCTGAAAATGAAGTCACAGATTATATTTCTATCTATGAATTCACATCACATCAATAAGATGTCTAAAATACTGGTGTGTGCACTTGTCAAATTTTGAATGAAAACGTCATTTTACTTTTTGGGACATGGCGACTGTTTAGTTTTATACTCACATGAGGGAGCCACAAGGCAATTCATTCATGAATTTACATCGCAAACGCTTGACATTTGTTGAAATTTTAAATCAAATTAACCTCAAATATGGAATAAATTTATTATAAATTTATTTTTTTCCCCTGAAAAATTAACTAGTCAAAAAGAGGGCGTATCGCTTCTCAGAAGTTCCCAATGGATTTCACCGATTAACTGGCGGTTAAATAAATATTCTTGTGATGCGAGTTCTGATCACTTACCTAATGCTTTCAATTAGTATGGTTTATCAATTTTTTTTCTAATACAATAAAGTATGATTTTTTTCACTAATAGATGGTCTCTTGCTCGAACATAAATGTTTTCAGTATTATTTTATAAAGATTTTACAAACCTGATTTATGGTAAGTTGATGCTAATTTATGTATGTGTTGTATCATTAAGACTCTTGATGAAGTTCCAGCATACTTTATTTCCAAGTTTCAACATTCAAAAGTAACATTAACTCATCTAATATATTAAAACGATAAGATCGGGGACCAGAGAAAATTTTGACAGGTGGTCCCGTGAGGGACCCGGAAAGCGTAGCTTTCCGAGCGGCCCGCAGGGCCGCTCGAGAGGGAATCTTAAAAAAAATCGAAAAAGCGAATCCTCCTCTAGGAGAAGCGACCCCGAAACCCCCCCCGGGCGCTCTTAAAATGCCCGAAATTTTCGAAAGAAAATCGCGAAATCGACGATTTTCGCGAAATCGCCGAAAGTGTCCCCAAGGGGGAAGATCTCACGGACGAACGGGGCCATTTCTCCGGCCGAGATCGGTCGCTTTTTCAAGAAAAAGACATTCCTCATAATGTGGTACCGGTAAGGACCGCGGAGCCCCTCGAAATCTATACGAAAATTATGCATATAAAACGGCAATTTTTAGACTCGCGACTTCCCTGAAACGTCAAAAACACACCTACGTTTTCCTCCGTGCCGGTCGAAAACGATATAAATCGCCCAGCGATCGGTAGAAAACGAATCTACGTGAAATTTCCCATCTCTGGGTACCAATTTCCACATCCAAGTAGCGAGTCAAGGCCGGGAATATTCATTCCAAATTCGGCAATTTTCTCGATAATTCGAGGACAAGTGTCATATTTTATCATACGATTCCGATGATAGCCGAACGCGAGCTCCAAATTTGAAAATACGGCATCAATTTTTCGCTCGATATGGGCGGTGAAAGATTATTTGCGTTTTCCAAGCACTCGGATAAGAATCTACAGGAGATTACGAATCTCTAGATACCACTCATCTTACACGACTCTCAAGAAAAACATCTCAAATATGCGTTTGAAAATCGTCATTTTTCGGTCTATTTTCGCGCGAATTCATTGCCCTCTCGAACTCGGACCCAACTTATGATACTCTATGTCAAAATCCGACACACTTAGTTTATTCAGGGAAAGCACTCTGTTCATGAATACACGTTCAGACCTTTTTCGAATAATTTTCATTTTACCTTTGTGAAATTGATGGAGTTGAAACGATATTCTTTGGGTTTATTTTTTATGGAAAAATTATTTTCGATTCATATACAAGGTTGTACATGGAAGCTTTATCGAATAATGCTTATACTACCTTTGTGGAATGCACCGATTGCGATCGATTGATATACGTGCTGTGCACTTTGGAAGCACTGACTTTCACCAGAGTCTTTCTTCGAGAGATTTTCCGTCTGAATTTCTTATGGAAAAAGCACCCACTGCGAATCGATTATATAGTGGGTGTCCCAAATGCATTTTTCTTCATGGTTTTTCGCGTATGGGATCTAATTACGATAAAATGTCATACAGGGTGTGCGATTTACAATGAATTTGCGATCGGGTGATATACGGGTGAGCACTTTACACACTGTCATACAGGGTGTGCAATTTACAAAGGGTTTACGATCGGGTGATATACGGGGTGTGCAATTTATAAGTTCTTTTGTTTCTTTGCGTGCTTTCGTTGTTTTTATTTTTCTCTGTGGTGTTTCGCGTGACTTCGAGTAGCGCTTTCAAGTTATATGTATTCTTTCGGGTTTTTCAGGTTCCTCTGGATTTTTGTGTTACTTGGGGTTCTTTCGTGTTTTCTCGCGTTGTTTCGTGTAATTTCGGTTTCTTTCGTGTAACTTCGGTTTCTTTCGTGTTTCTCCGGATTCTTTCGTGTTTTTTCGCGTTTCTTCGTGTTTTTTCCAGTTCTTTCAAGTTTTTTCGCTTTCAACGGGTATTTTGACGTGTTTCGTGTTTCTGCGCGCTTCATTGATGTATGGGCCCTATTGATCTTTGGTCTATATTGATCTATGGTTTATATTGATCTATGGTCTATATTGATCTATGGTCCATTATGATCTATGGTCTATATTGATCCATGGGCCTATTGATCTACCCGCTTACTAGTCTATTATATTAAAACGATAAGATCGGGGACCAGAGAAAATTTTGACAGGTGGTCCCGTGAGGGACCCGGAAAGCGTAGTTTCCGAGCAGCCCCGCAGGGCCGCTCGAGAGGGAATCTTAAAAAATCGAAAAAGCGAATCCTCCTCTAGGAGAAGCGACCCCGAAACCCCCCCCGGGCGCTCTTAAAATGCCCGAAATTTTCGAAAGAAAATCGCGAAATCGACGATTTTCGCGAAATCGCCGAAAGTGTCCCCAAGGGGAAGATCTCACGGACGAACGGGGCCATTTCTCCGGCCGAGATCGGTCGCTTTTTCAAGAAAAAGACATTCCTCATAATGTGGTACCGGTAAGGACCGCGGAGCCCTCGAAATCTATACGAAAATTATGCATATAAAACGGCAATTTTAGACTCGCGACTTCCTGAAACGTCAAAACCACACCTACGTTTTCCTCCGTGCCGGTCGAAAACGATATAAATCGCCCAGCGATCGGTAGAAAACGAATCTACGTGAAATTTCCCATCTCTGGGTACCAATTTCCACATCCAAGTAGCGAGTCAAGGCCGGGAATATTCATTCCAAATTCGGCAATTTTCTCGATAATTCGAGGACAAGTGTCATATTTTATCATACGATTCCGATGATAGCCGAACGCGAGCTCCAAATTTGAAAATACGGCATCAATTTTTCGCTCGATATGGGCGGTGAAAGATTATTTGCGTTTTCCAAGCACTCGGATAAGAATCTACAGGAGATTACGAATCTCTAGATACCACTCATCTTACACGACTCTCAAGAAAAACATCTCAAATATGCGTTTGAAAATCGTCATTTTTCGGTCTATTTTCGCGCGAATTCATTGCCCTCTCCGAACTCGGACCCAACTTATGATACTCTATGTCAAAATCCGACACACTTAGTTTATTCAGGGAAAGCACTCTGTTCATGAATACACGTTCAGACCTTTTTCGAATAATTTTCATTTTACCTTTGTGAAATTGATGGAGTTGAAACGATATTCTTTGGGTTTATTTTTTATGGAAAAATTATTTTCGATTCATATACAAGGTTGTACATGGAAGCTTTATCGAATAATGCTTATACTACCTTTGTGGAATGCACCGATTGCGATCGATTGATATACGTGCTGTGCACTTTGGAAGCACTGACTTTCACCAGAGTCTTTCTTCGAGAGATTTTCCGTCTGAATTTCTTATGGAAAAAGCACCCACTGCGAATCGATTATATAGTGGGTGTCCCAAATGCATTTTTCTTCATGGTTTTTCGCGTATGGGATCTAATTACGATAAAATGTCATACAGGGTGTGCGATTTACAATGAATTTGCGATCGGGTGATATACGGGGTGAGCACTTTACACACTGTCATACAGGGTGTGCAATTTACAAAGAGTTTACGATCGGGTGATATACGGGGTGTGCAATTTATAAGTTCTTTTGTTTCTTTGCGTGCTTTCGTTGTTTTTTTATTTCTCTGGGGTGTTTCGCGTGACTTCGAGTAGCGCTTTCAAGTTATATGTATTCTTTCGGGTTTTTTCAGGTTCCTCTGGATTTTTTGTGTTACTTGGGGTTCTATCGTGTTTTCTCACGTTGTTTCGTGTAATTTCGGTTTCTTTCGTGTAACTTCGGTTTCTTTCGTGTTTTTTCGCGTTTCTTCGTGTTTTTTTCCAGTTCTTTCAAGTTTTTTCGCTTTCAACGGGTATTTTGACGTGTTTCGTGTTTCTGCGCGCTTCATTGATGTATGGGCCCTATTGATCTTTGGTCTATATTGATCTATGGTTTATATTGATCTATGGTCTGTATTGATCTATGGTCTATATTGATCTATGGTCTATATTGATCTATGGTCCCTTATGATCTATGGTCTATATTGATCCATGGGCCTATTGATCTACCCGCTTACTAGTCTATTATATTAAAATGATAAGATCGGGGACCAGAGAAAATTTTGACAGGTGGTCCCGTCGGGGACCCGGAAAGCGCAGCTTTCCGAGCGGCCCGCAGGGCCGCTCGAGAGGGAATCTTAAAAAAAATCGAAAAAGCGAATCCTCCTCTAGGAGAAGCGATCCCGAAACCCCCCCCGGGCGCTCTTAAAATGCCCGAAATTTTCAAACGAAAATCGCGAAATCGGCCATTTTCGCGAAATCGCCGAAAGTGTCCCCAAGGGGGAAGATCTCACGGACGAACGGGGACATTTCTCCGGCCGAGATCGGTCGCTTTTTCAAGAAAAAGACATTCCTCATAATGTGGTACCGGTACGGACCGCGGAGCCCCTCGAAATCTATACGAAAATTATGCATATAAAACGGCAATTTTTAGACTCGCGACTTCCCTGAAACGTCAAAAACCACACCTACGTTTTCCCTCCGTGCCGGTCGAAAACGATATAAATCGCCCCGCGATCGGTAGAAAACGAATCTACGTGAAATTCCCCATCTCTGGGTACCAATTTTCATATCCAAATAGCGATATAAGGCCGCGAATTCTTCATTCGAAATTCGGCAATTTCTACGGTGAAATGAGGCAAAATGTCAGAATTTCTCATACGATTCCGATGATAGCCGAACGCGAGCTCCAAATTTGAAAATACGGCATCAATTTTTCGCTCGATATGGCCGGTGGAAGATCTTTGCGCCTTTCAAGCACTCGAATAAGAATCTACAGGAGATTCCGAATCTCTAGATACCTACCACTTTTCGTGAATCGCAAGAAAAACACCTCAAATATGCGTTTGAAAATCGTCATTTCAGGCTCTATTTTCGCGCTAATTCATTTTCGTCCTTGAAGAATGCACACAGATCGCGATGAATCGCTATACAGGCTGTGCTATCTCGAAAAAATCGCTATACAGGCTGTGCTTATGGAAAGCACTGATTTTCACCAGATTCTTTCTTCGAGAGATTTCGTGTTACTTAGGGTTCTATCATGTTTTCCGCGTTTTTTCGTATTTGGTCGGTTTCTTTCTTGGTGGAATGCACTGAACTCGAAACGATAGAGTTATAAACGATATTCTTTCGGTTTGTTTTTTATGAAGAAAGCACCCACTGCGAATCAATTATATACGGGGTGTCCCATATGCATTTTTCTTCAAGTTCTCTCGCGAATGGGAGCTGATTTCGGTATAATGTCAAACAGGGTGTGCGATTCACAATGAATTTGCGATCGGGTGATATACGGGGTGTGCAATTTACAAGTTAATTTGATTTTTTTGCGCAAATTCGAGTTTTTGTGTTGTTTCGGGCAGTTTTGGATCTTAATTCGATAAAATATATTCGATTCATATACAGGGTGTCAGATCTGAGTAGCGCTGACATTCACCAGAGTTTTTCTCCAGCTTTCGTGCTTTTCCGCGTAAGGGAGCTTAATTCAATGAAATCTCATACAGGGTGTGCCATTAACAATGATTTCGCGATCGATTGATATACAGGGTGTGCAATTTAAAAGTTCTTTCATTATTTTTTGCACGCTTTCGGTTTTTTGTGCTCCCTCGGGGTTTTAAGCTTTCCTTCGAGTTTTTTTGCGCGCTTTCGGTGATTTTGTGCTCCTTCGGGGTTTTTTCGGTTCCTTTGGATATTTTTCGTTCTTTCGTGGTACTTCGGGTTCTTTCAAGTTTTTCCGTGTTTCGTCGGGTTCTTTCTTCGTGGAATGCACCGAACTTGAAACGATAGAGTTAAAACGATATTCTTTCCGTTTGTTTCTTATGATGAAAGCACCCACTGCAAATCAATTATATACTGGGTGTCCCATATGCATTTTTCATCATGTTTTTTCACGTGTGAAAGCTAATTTCGGTAAAATATCATACAGGGTGTGCGATTTACAATGAATTTGCGATCGGGTGATATACGGGGTGAGCACTTTACAAGTTCTTCTGTTTTTTTGCGCGCTCTCAAGTTTTTGTGTTCCTTCGGGTTTTTTACGGAAAAATTATCTTCGAAACATATACGGGGTGTTACATAGGAGCTCCATAGAATAATTTTGATACTTCCTTCGTGGTAATTACTGAACTCGAATAGATGGAGTTACAACGATATTCTTTTGGTTTTTTTTTTCACTGCTAATCAATTGTATACTGAGTGTCTCATATGCATTCTCCTTCAAGTTTTCTCGCGAATGGGAGCGGATTTCGATAAAATGTCATACAGGGTGTGCAATTTACAAGTACTTTTGTGTTTTGGGTTTTTTTCAGGTTCCTTTAGATTTTTGTGTTACTTGGTGTTCTTTCGTGTTTTCTCGCGTTGTTTCGTGTAATTTCGGTTTCTTTCGTATAACTTCGGTTTCTTTCGTGTTTCTTCGGATTCCTTCGTGTTTTTTCGTGTTTTTTCGCGTTTCTCCGTGTTTTTTCCAGTTCTTCCTAGCTTTTTCGCTTTCAACGGGTAATTTGACGTGTTTCGTGTTTCTGCGCGCTTCATTGATGTATGGGCCCTATTGATCTGCGGTCTATATTGATCTATGGTCTATATTGATCCATGGGCCAATTGAACTACTGGCCTATTGAACTACTGGCCTATGGATCTACGGGCCTATTGATCTACCCGCTTACTAGTCTAATATATTAAAATGATAAGATCGGGAACCAGAGAAAATTTTGACAGGTGGTCCCGTTAGGGACCCGGAAAGCGAAGCTTTCGTGCAGCCCGCAGGGCCGCTCGAGAGGGAATCTTAAAAAAAATCGAAAAAGCGAATCCTCCTCTAGGAGAAGCGACCGCGAAACCCCCCCCGCGCTCCCTCCAAGTGCCCGAAATTTTCGAAAGAAAATCGCGAAAATGACGTTTTTCGCGAAATCGCCCAAAGTGCCTCAGAAAAAAGGAAATAGGCTCCGAAGCCGAAACGCCCAGCGTCTCGGACTCGCCACATATTCCGAGAGCGAGGACGTCCGGTTTCCTTAGAACCCATTAGAACTCCGGAGCCCCCCTATTTCTAGGCTAAAATCCCGTAAGTAAAACGGCAATTTTTAGTTTCGCCAGCCCCGCGAAACGTCAAAATGACCCATGATGCTTTCGATTCGTGCGGGCGTTACGAGCCTCAAAACTTATTTTCGGCGGTAGAAAATGAAACTTGAGGAAATTCCCCATCTCTGGGTACCAATTTTCATATCCAAGTAGCGAGATAAGGCCGCGAATTCTTCATTCCAAATTCGGCAATTTACTCGATATTTCGATCAGAAGTGTCATAGTTTCTCATACGATTCCGATGATAGCCGAACGCGAGCTCCAAATTTGAAAATACGGCATCAATTTTTCGCTCGATATGGGCTGTCGAAGATTTTTCAGGCCTTCCAATTGCTCGATTGAGAATCTACAGGAGATTCCGAATCTCTAGAGACCACTCACGTTTCACGAATCGCGAGAAAAACACCTCAAATATGCGTTTGAAAATCGTCATTTCAGGCTCTATTTTCGCGCTAATTCATTTTCGTCCTTGAAGAATGCACACAGATCGCGATGAATCGCTATACAGGCTGTGCTATCTCGAAAAAATCGCTATACAGGCTGTGCTTATGGAAAGCACTGATTTTCACCAGATTCTTTCTTCGAGAGATTTTCCGTCTGAATATTTTATGGAAAAAGCACCCACTGCGAATCAATTATAGAGTGGGTGTCCCAAATGCATTTTTCTTCAGGTTTTTTCGCGTATGGGCTCTAATTTCGATAAAATGGCATACAGGGTGTGCGATTTACAATTAATTTACGATCATGTGATATACGGGGTGTGCAATTTACAAGTTATTTTGCTGATTTCGATAAAACGTCATACAGGGTGTGCAATTTACAATGAGTTTACGATCGGGTGATATACGGGGTGTGCAATTTACAAGTACTTTTGTTTTTTTGCGCGCTTTCGGTTTTTTTATATTTCTCCGGGGTGTTTCGCGTGACTTCGAGTTTTTTTGCGCGCTTTCAAGTTATATGTATTCTCTCGGGATTTTTTCAGGTTGCTTTGGATTATTTGTGTTGCTTGGGGTTCTTTCGTGTTCTCTCGCGTTGTTTCGTGTAATTTCGGTTTCTTTCGTGTAACTTCGGTTTCTTTCGTGTTTCTTCGGATTCTTTCGTGTTTTTTCGCGTTTCTTCGTGTTTTTTCCAGTTCTTTCAAGTTTTTTCGCTTTCAACGGGTATTTTGACGTGTTTAGTGTTTCTGCGCGCTTCATTGATGTATGGGCCCTATTGATCTGTGGTCTATATTGATCTATGGTCTATATTGATCTATGGTCCCTTATGATCTATGGTCTATATTGATCCATGGGCCTATTGATCTACCCGTTTACTAGTCTAATATATTAAAATGATAAGATCGGGAACCAGAGAAAATTTTGACAGGTGGTCCCGTCGGGGACCCGCGAGGCGTAGCCGAGCGTGAGGCCCGCAGGGCCGAACCCGGGGCAATCTTAAAACAGATCGAAAAGGCGTATCCTCTTCTAGGAGAAGCGACCCCGAAAACCCCCCGGGCGCTCTTAAAGTGCCCGAAATTTTCGAAAGAAAATCGCGAAAATGACGTTTTTCGCGAAATCGCCAAAAGTGCCCCGGAAAAAAGGAAATAGGCTCCGAAGCCGCAACGCCCAGCGTCCCGGGCTCGCCACATATTCCGAGAGCGAGGACGTCCGGTTTCCTTAGAACCCATTAGAACTCCGGAGCCTCCCTATTTCTAGGCTAAAATCCCGTAAGTAAAACGGCAATTTTTAGTTTCGCCAGCCCCGCGAAACGTCAAAATGACCCATGATGCTTTCGATTCGTGCGGGCGTTACGAGCCTCAAAACTTATTTTCGGCGGTAGAAAATGAAACTTGAGGAAATTCCCCATCTCTGGGTACCAATTTTCATATCCAAGTAGCGAGATAAGGCCGCGAATTCTTCATTCCAAATTCGGCAATTTACTCGATATTTCGATCAGAAGTGTCATAGTTTCTCATACGATTCCGATGATAGCCGAACGCGAGCACCAAATTTGAAAATACGGCATCAATTTTTCGCTCGATATGGGCGCTGAAAGACTTTTGCTCCTTCGAAGTGCTCGATTAAGAATCTACAGGAGATTCCGAATCTCTAGATACCACCCGGGATTCACGACTTTCAAGAAAAGTACCTCAAATATGCGTTTGAAAATCGTCATTTCAGGCTCTATTTTCGCGCTAATTTATTTTCGTCCTTGAAGAATGCACACAGATCGCGATGAATCGCTATACAGGCTGTGCTATCTCGAAAAAATCGCTATACAGGCTGTGCTTATGGAAAGCACTGATTTTCACCAGATTCTTTCTTCGAGAGATTTTCCGTCTGAATTTTTATGGAAAAAGCACCCACTGCGAACCAATTATAGAGTAGGATCTAAGTTCGATAAAATGTCATACAGGGTGAACGATTTACAATGAATTTGCGATCATGTGATATACGAGGTGCTCAATTCACAAGTTAATTTGATTTTTTCGCGCAAATTCGAGTTTTTGTGTTCCTTCGATGTGTTTTCGTTCTGAATTCGATAAAATATATTCGATTCATATACAGTGTGTCAGATCTGAGTAGCGCTGACATTCAACAGAGTTTTTCTCTAGCTTTCGTGCTTTTCCGCGTAAGGGAGCTGATTACGATAAAATGTCATACAGGGTGTGCGATTTACAATGTGTTTACGATCGGTTGATATACAGGGTGTGCAATTTAAAAGTTCTTTCATTATTTTTGCACGCTTTCGGTTTTTGTGCTCCTCGGGGTTTTAAGCTTTCCTTCGAGTTTTTTTGCGCGCTTTCGTTGATTTTGTGCTCCTTCGGGGTTTTTTGAGTTCCTCTGGATTTTTTTCGTTCTTTCGTGTTACTTTGGGTTCTATCATGTTTTTTCGCGTTTTTTCGTATTTGGTCGGGTTCTTTCTTGGTGGAATGCACTGAACTTGAAACGATAGAGTTAAAACGATATTCTTTCGGTTTGTTTCTTATGATGAAAGCACCCACTGCAAATCAATTATATACTGGGTGTCCCATATGCATTTTTCATCATGTTTTTCACGTGTGAAAGCTAATTTCGGTAAAATGTCATACAGGGTGTGCGATTTACAATGAATTTGCAATCGGGTGATATACGGGGTGAGCACTTTCCAAGTTCTTCTGTTTTTTTGCGCGCTCTCAAGTTTTTTCAAGTTTTTGTGTTCCTTCGGGTTTTTTACGGAAAAATTATCTTCGAAACATATACGGGGTGTTACATAGGAGCTCCATAGAATAATTTTGATACTTCCTTCGTGGTAATTACTGAACTCGAATAGATGGAGTAACAACGATATTCTTTTGTTTTTTTTTTCACTGCTAATCAATTGTATACTGAGTGTCTCATATGCATTCTCATTCAAGTTTTCTCGCGAATGGGAGCGGATTTCGATAAAATATCATACAGGGTGTGCAATTTACAATAAGTTTACGGTCGGGTGATATACGGGGTGTGCAATTTACAAGTACTTTTGTGTTTCGGGTTTTTTCAGGTTCCTTTAGATTTTTGTGTTACTTGGTGTTCTTTCGTGTTTTCTCGCGTTGTTTCGTGTAATTTCGCTTTCTTTCGTATAACTTCGGTTTCTTTCGTGTTTCTTCGGATTCCTTTGTGTTTTTTCGCGTTTCTCCGTGTTTTTTCAAGTTCTTTGTAGCTTTTTCGCTTTAAACGGGTAATTTGACGTGTTTCGTGTTTCTGCGCGCTTCATTGATGTATGGGCCCTATTGATCTGCGGTCTATATTGATCTATGGTCTATATTGATCCATGGGCCAATTGAACTACTGGCCTATTGAACTACTGGCCTATGGATCTACGGGCCTATTGATCTACCCGCTTACTAGTCTATTATATTAAAATGATAAGATCGGGGACCAGAGAAAATTTTGACAGGTGGTCCTGTTAGGGACCCGAAAGCGTAAGCTTTCCTTGCAGACCCGCAGGGCCGCTCGAGAGGGAATCTTAAAACAGATCGAAAAGGCGTATCCTGTTCTAGGAGAAGCGACCCCGAAACCACCCCCGGGCGCTCTTAAAGTGCCCGAAATTTTCGAAAGAAAATCGCGAAAATGACGTTTTTCGCGAAATCGCCAAAACTGTCCCCAAGGGGGAAGATCTCACGGACGAACGGGGCCATTTCTCCGGCCGAGATCGGTCGCTTTTTCAAGAAAAAGACATTCCTCATAATGTGGTACCGGTACGGACCGCGGAGCCCCTCGAAATCTATACGAAAATTATGCATAAAAACGGCAATTTTTAAACTCCCGACTTCCCTGAAACGTCAAAAACCGCACCTACGTTTTCCCTCCGTGCCGGTCGAAAACGATATAAATCGCCCCGCGATCGGTAGAAAACGAATCTACGTGAAATTTCCCATCTCTGGGTACCAATTTCCACATCCAAGTAGCGAGTCAAGGCCGGGGATATTCATTCCAAATTCGGCAATTTTCTCGATAATTCGAGGAGAAGTGTCATATTTTATCATAAGATTCCGATGATAGCCGAACGCGAGCTCCAAATTTGAAAATACGGCATCAATTTTTCGCTCGATATGGGCGGTCGAAGATTTTTCAGGCCTTCCAAATGCTCGATTAAGAATCTACAGGAGATTCCGAATCTCTAGAGACCACTCACGTTTCACGAATCGCGAGAGAAACACCTCAAATATGCGTTTGAAAATCGTCATTTCAGGCTCTATTTTCGCGCTAATTCATTTTCGTCCTTGAAGAATGCACACAGATCGCGATGAATCGCTATACAGGCTGTGCTATCTCGAAAAAATCGCTATACAGGCTGTGCTTATGGAAAGCACTGATTTTCACCAGATTCTTTCTTCGAGAGATTTCGTGTTACTTAGGGTTCTATCATGTTTTCCGCGTTTTTTCGTATTTGGTCGGTTTCTTTCTTTGTGGAATGCACTAAATAGAAAACATAGAGTTATAAACGATATTCTTTCGGTTTGTTTTTTATGATGAAAGCACCCACTGCGAATCAATTATATACGGGGTGTCCCATATGCATTTTTCTTCAAGTTCTCTCGCGAATGGGAGCTGATTTCGGTATAATGTCATACAGGGTGTGCGATTCACAATGAATTTGCGATCGGGTGATATACGGGGTGTGCAATTTACAAGTTAATTTGATTTTTTTGCGCAAATTCGAGTTTTTGTGTTGTTTCGGGGTGTTTTGGATCTTAATTCGATAAAATATATTCGATTCATATACAGGGTGTCAGATCTGAGTAGCGCTGACATTCACCAGAGTTTTTCTCCAGCTTTCGTGCTTTTCCGGTTCCTTTGGATATTTTTCGTTCTTTCGTGGTTCTTCGGGTTCTTTCAAGTTTTTCCGTGTTTCGTCGGGTTCTTTCTTCGTGGAATGCACCGCACTTGAAACGATAGAGTTAAAACGATATTCTTTCGGTTTGTTTCTTATGATGAAAGCACCCACTGGAAATCAATTATATACTGGGTGTCCCATATGCATTTTTCATCATGTTTTTTCACGTGTGAAAGCTAATTTCGGTAAAATGTCAAACAGGGTGTGCGATTTACAATGAATTTGCGATCGGGTGATATACGGGGTGAGCACTTTACAAGTTCTTCTGTTTTTTTGCGAGCTCTCAAGTTTTTTCAAGTTTTTTGTGTTCCTTCGGGTTTTTTACGGAAAAATTATCTTCGAAAAATATACGGGGTGTTACATAGGAGCTCCATAGAATAATTTTGATACTTCCTTCGTGGTAATTACTGAACTCGAATAGATGGAGTTACAACGATATTCTTTTGGTTTTTTTTTCACTGCTAATCAATTGTATACTGAGTGTCTCATATGCATTCTCCTTCAAGTTTTCTCGCGAACGGGAGCGGATTTCGATAAAATGTCATACAGGGTGTGCAATTTACAATAAGTTTACGATCGGGTGATATACGGGGTGTGCAATTTACAAGTACTTTTGTGTTTCGGGTTTTTTTCAGGTTCCTTTAGATTTTTTGTGTTACTTGGTGTTCTTTCGTGTTTTCTCGCGTTGTTTCGTGTAATTTCGGTTTCTTTCGTATAACTTCGGTTTCTTTTCGTGTTTCTTCGGATTCCTTCGTGTTTTTCGCGTTTCTCCGTGTTTTTTCCAGTTCTTCCTAGCTTTTTCGCTTTCAACGGGTAATTTGACGTGTTTCGTGTTTCTGCGCGCTTCATTGATGTATGGGCCCTATTGATCTGCGGTCTATATTGATCTATGGTCTATATTGATCCATGGGCCAATTGAACTACTGGCCTATTGAACTACTGGCCTATGGATCTACGGGCCTATTGATCTACCCGCTTACTAGTCTAATATATTAAAATGATAAGATCGGGAACCAGAGAAAATTTGACAGGTGGTCCCGTCGGGGACCCGCGAGGCGTAGCCGAGCGTGAGACCCGCAGGGCCGAACCCGGGGCAATCTTAAAACAGATCGAAAAGGCGTATCCTCTTCTAGGAGAAGCGACCCGAAAAACCCCTCCGGGCGCTCTTAAAGTGCCCGAAATTTTCGAAAGAAAATCGCGAAAATGACGTTTTTCGCGAAATCGCCCAAAGTGCCTCAGAAAAAGGAAATAGGCTCCGAAGCCGAAACGCCCAGCGTCCCGGGCTCGCCACATATTCCGAGAGCGAGGACGTCCGGTTTCCTTAGAACCCATTAGAACTCCGGAGCCTCCCTATTTCTAGGCTAAAATCCCGTAAGTAAAACGGCAATTTTTAGTTTCGCCAGCCCCGCGAAACGTCAAAATGACCCATGATGCTTTCGATTCGTGCATGCGCTACAAGCCTCTAAACGCATTTTCGGCGGTAGAAAATGAAACTTGAGGAAATTCCCCTTCTCCAGGTACCAATTTTCATATCCAAGTAGCGATATAAGGCCGCGAATTCTTCATTAAAAATTCGGCAATTTACTCGATATTTCGATCAGAAGTGTCACAGTTTCTCATACGATTCCGATGATAGCCGAACGCGAGCTCCAAATTTGAAAATACGGCATCGATTTTTCGCTGGATATGGGCGGTGGAAGTTTTTTTCCACCTTCCGAGCACTCGAATAAGAATCTACAGGAGATTCCGAATCTCTAGATACCACCCGCGATTCAAGACTCTTAAGAAAAACACCTCAAATATGCGTTTGAAAATCGTCATTTCAGGCTCTATTTTCGCGCCAATTCATTTTCGTCCTTGAAGAATGAACACAGATCGCGATGAATCGCTATACAGGCTGTGCTATCTCGAAAAAATCGCTATACAGGCTGTGCTTATGGAAAGCACTGATTTTCACCAGATTCTTTCTTCGAGAGATTTTCCGTCTGAATTTTTTATGGAAAAAGCACCCACTGCGAACCAATTAGAGAGTGGGGTCTAATTTCGATAAAATGTCATACAGGGTGTGCGATTGACAATGAATTTACTATCATGTGATATTACGGGGTGCTCAATTTGTAAGTAAATTTGATTTTTTTCGCGCAAATTCGAGTTTTTCGTGATTATTCGGTGTGTTTCAGTTCTGAATTCGATAAAATATATTCGATTCATATACAGGGTATCAGATCTGAGTAGCGCTGACATTCACCAGAGTTTTTCTCTAGCTTTCGTGCTTTTCCGCGTAAGGGAGCTGAATTCAATGAAATGTCATACAGGGTGTGCCATTAACAATGAATTCGCGATCGATTGATATACAGGGTGTGCAATTTACAAGTTCTTTCGGTATTTTTTGCACGCTTTCGGTTTTTGTGCTCCCTCGGGGTTTCAAGCTTTCCTTCGAGTATTTTTGCGCGCTTTCGTTGATTTTGTGCTCCTTCGAGGTTTTTTGAGTTCCTTTGGATTTTTTCGTTCTTTCGTGTTACTTTGGGTTCTATCATGTTTTTCGCGTTTTTTCGTATTTGGTCGGGTTCTTTCTTGGTGGAATGCACTGAACTTGAAACGATAGAGTTATAAACGATATTCTTTCGGTTTGTTTTTATGATGAAAGCACCCACAGCGAATCAAATATATACGGGGTGTCCCATATGCATTTTTCTTCAGGTTTTCTCGCGAATGAGAGCTGATTTCGGTATAATGTCATACAGGGTGTGCGATTTAAAATGAATTTACGATCGGGTGATATACGGGGTGAGCACTTTACAAGTTCTTCTGTTTTTTTGCGCGCGCTCAAGTTTTTTCAAGTTTTTTGTGTTCCTTCGGGTTGTTTTACGGAAAAATTATTTTCGAAACATATACGGGGTGTTACATAGGAGCTCCATAGAATAATTTTGATACTTAATTCGTGGTAATTACTGAACTCGAATAGATGGACTAACAACGATATTCTCTTGGTTTTTTTTTTAAAGCTAATCAATTGTATACTGAGTGTCTCATATGCATTTCTCTTCAAGTTTTCTCGCGAATGGGAGCTGATTTCGATAAAATGTCATACAAGGTGTGCAATTTACAATGAGATTACGTTCGGGTGATATACGGGGTGTGCAATTTACAAGTACTTTTGTGTTTCGGGTTTTTTTCAGGTTCCATTAGATTTTTCGTGTTACTTGGTGTTCTTTCGTGTTTTCTCGCGTTGTTTCGTGTAATTTCGGTTTCTTTCGTCTTTCTTCGGATTCTTCTTTGTTTTTCGCGTTTCTTCGTGTTTTTCCAATACTTTTATGTTTTTTCGCTTTCATCGGGTTTTTTGACGTGTTTAGTGTTTCTGCGCGCTTCATTGATGTATGGGCCCTATTGATCTAAGGTCTATATTGATCTATGGTCTATATTGATCTATGGTCCCTTATGATCTATGGTCTATATTGATCCATGGGCCTATTGATCTACCCGTTTACTAGTCTAATATATTAAAATGATAAGATCGGGAACCAGAGAAAATTTTGACAGGTGGTCCCGTCGGGGACCCGCGAGTTGTAGCCGAGCGTGAGGCCCGCAGGGCCGAACCCGGGGCAATCTTAAAACAGATCGAAAAGGCGTATCCTCTTCTAGGAGAAGCGACCCCGAAACCAGCCCCGGGCGCTCTTAAAGTGCCCGAAATTTTCGAAAGAAAATCGCGAAAATGACGTTTTTCGCGAAATCGCCAAAAGTGCCCCGGAAAAAGGAAATAGGCTCCGAAGCCGCAACGCCCAGCGTCCCGGGCTCGCCACATATTCCGAGAGCGAGGACGTCCGGTTTCCTTAGAACCCATTAGAACTCCGGAGCCTCCCTATTTCTAGGCTAAAATCCCGTAAGTAAAACGGCAATTTTTAGTTTCGCCAGCCCCGCGAAACGTCAAAATGACCCATGATGCTTTCGATTCGTGCGGGCGTTACGAGCCTCAAAACTTATTTTCGGCGGTAGAAAATGAAACTTGAGGAAATTCCCCATCTCTGGGTACCAATTTTCATATCCAAGTAGCGAGATAAGGCCGCGAATTCTTCATTCCAAATTCGGCAATTTACTCGATATTTCGATCAGAAGTGTCATAGTTTCTCATACGATTCCGATGATAGCCGAACGCGAGCTCCAAATTTGAAAATACGGCATCAATTTTTCGCTCGATATGGGCTGTCGAAGATTTTCAGGCCTTCCAATTGCTCGATTGAGAATCTACAGGAGATTCCGAATCTCTAGAGACCACTCACGTTTCACGAATCGCGAGAAAAACACCTCAAATATGCGTTTGAAAATCGTCATTTCAGGCTCTATTTTCGCGCTAATTCATTTTCGTCCTTGAAGAATGCACACAGATCGCGATGAATCGCTATACAGGCTGTGCTATCTCGAAAAAATCGCTATACAGGCTGTGCTTATGGAAAGCACTGATTTTCACCAGATTCTTTCTTCGAGAGATTTTCCGTCTGAATATTTTATGGAAAAAGCACCCACTGCGAATCAATTATAGAGTGGGTGTCCCAAATGCATTTTTCTCTTCAGGTTTTTTCGCGTATGGGCTCTAATTTCGATAAAATGGCATACAGGGTGTGCGATTTACAATTAATTTACGATCATGTGATATACGGGGTGTGCAATTTACAAGTTATTTTGCTGATTTCGATAAAACGTCATACAGGGTGTGCAATTTACAATGAGTTTACGATCGGGTGATATACGGGGTGTGCAATTTACAAGTACTTTTGTTTTTTTGCGCGCTTTCGGTTTTTTATATTTCTCCGGGGTGTTTCGCGTGACTTCGAGTTTTTTTGCGCGCTTTCAAGTTATATGTATTCTCTCGGGATTTTTCAGGTTGCTTTGGATTATTTGTGTTGCTTGGGGTTCTTTCGTGTTCTCTCGCGTTGTTTCGTGTAATTTCGGTTTCTTTCGTGTAACTTCGGTTTCTTTCGTGTTTCTTCGGATTCTTTCGTGTTTTTTCGCGTTTCTTCGTGTTTTTTCCAGTTCTTTCAAGTTTTTTCGCTTTCAACGGGTATTTTGACGTGTTTAGTGTTTCTGCGCGCTTCATTGATGTATGGGCCCTATTGATCTGTGGTCTATATTGATCTATGGTCTATATTGATCTATGGTCCCTTATGATCTATGGTCTATATTGATCCATGGGCCTATTGATCTACCCGTTTACTAGTCTAATATATTAAAATGATAAGATCGGGAACCAGAGAAAATTTTGACAGGTGGTCCCGTCGGGGACCCGCGAGGCGTAGCCGAGCGTGAGGCCCGCAGGGCCGAACCCGGGGCAATCTTAAAACAGATCGAAAAGGCGTATCCTCTTCTAGGAGAAGCGACCCCGAAAACCCCCCGGGCGCTCTTAAAGTGCCCGAAATTTTCGAAAGAAAATCGCGAAAATGACGTTTTCGCGAAATCGCCAAAAGTGCCCCGGAAAAAGGAAATAGGCTCCGAAGCCGCAACGCCCAGCGTCCCGGGCTCGCCACATATTCCGAGAGCGAGGACGTCCGGTTTCCTTAGAACCCATTAGAACTCCGGAGCCTCCCTATTTCTAGGCTAAAATCCCGTAAGTAAAACGGCAATTTTAGTTTCGCCAGCCCCGCGAAACGTCAAAATGACCCATGATGCTTTCGATTCGTGCGGGCGTTACGAGCCTCAAAACTTATTTTCGGCGGTAGAAAATGAAACTTGAGGAAATTCCCCATCTCTGGGTACCAATTTTCATATCCAAGTAGCGAGATAAGGCCGCGAATTCTTCATTCCAAATTCGGCAATTTACTCGATATTTCGATCAGAAGTGTCATAGTTTCTCATACGATTCCGATGATAGCCGAACGCGAGCTCCAAATTTGAAAATACGGCATCAATTTTTCGCTCGATATGGGCGCTGAAAGACTTTTTGCTCCTTCGAAGTGCTCGATTAAGAATCTACAGGAGATTCCGAATCTCTAGATACCACCCGGGATTCACGACTCTCAAGAAAAGTACCTCAAATATGCGTTTGAAAATCGTCATTTCAGGCTCTATTTTCGCGCTAATTTATTTTCGTCCTTGAAGAATGCACACAGATCGCGATGAATCGCTATACAGGCTGTGCTATCTCGAAAAAATCGCTATACAGGCTGTGCTTATGGAAAGCACTGATTTTCACCAGATTCTTTCTTCGAGAGATTTTCCGTCTGAATTTTTTATGGAAAAAGCACCCACTGCGAACCAATTATAGAGTAGGATCTAAGTTCGATAAAATGTCATACAGGGTGAACGATTTACAATGAATTTGCGATCATGTGATATACGAGGTGCTCAATTCACAAGTTAATTTGATTTTTTCGCGCAAATTCGAGTTTTTGTGTTCCTTCGATGTGTTTTCGTTCTGAATTCGATAAAATATATTCGATTCATATACAGTGTGTCAGATCTGAGTAGCGCTGACATTCAACAGAGTTTTTCTCTAGCTTTCGTGCTTTTCCGCGTAAGGGAGCTGATTACGATAAAATGTCATACAGGGTGTGCGATTTACAATGTGTTTACGATCGGTTGATATACAGGGTGTGCAATTTAAAAGTTCTTTCATTATTTTTGCACGCTTTCGGTTTTTTGTGCTCCCTCGGGGTTTTAAGCTTTCCTTCGAGTTTTTTTGCGCGCTTTCGTTGATTTTGTGCTCCTTCGGGGTTTTTTGAGTTCCTCTGGATTTTTTTCGTTCTTTCGTGTTACTTTGGGTTCTATCATGTTTTTCGCGTTTTTCGTATTTGGTCGGGTTCTTTCTTGGTGGAATGCACTGAACTTGAAACGATAGAGTTAAAACGATATTCTTTCGGTTTGTTTCTTATGATGAAAGCACCCACTGCAAATCAATTATATACTGGGTGTCCCATATGCATTTTTCATCATGTTTTTCACGTGTGAAAGCTAATTTCGGTAAAATGTCATACAGGGTGTGCGATTTACAATGAATTTGCAATCGGGTGATATACGGGGTGAGCACTTTCCAAGTTCTTCTGTTTTTTTGCGCGCTCTCAAGTTTTTTCAAGTTTTTGTGTTCCTTCGGGTTTTTTACGGAAAAATTATCTTCGAAACATATACGGGGTGTTACATAGGAGCTCCATAGAATAATTTTCATACTTCCTTCGTGGTAATTACTGAACTCGAATAGATGGAGTAACAACGATATTCTTTTGGTTTTTTTTTTTCACTGCTAATCAATTGTATACTGAGTGTCTCATATGCATTCTCCTTCAAGTTTTCTCGCGAATGGGAGCGGATTTCGATAAAATATCATACAGGGTGTGCAATTTACAATAAGTTTACGGTCGGGTGATATACGGGGTGTGCAATTTACAAGTACTTTTGTGTTTCGGGTTTTTTTCAGGTTCCTTTAGATTTTTTGTGTTACTTGGTGTTCTTTCGTGTTTTCTCGCGTTGTTTCGTGTAATTTCGCTTTCTTTCGTATAACTTCGGTTTCTTTCGTGTTTCTTCGGATTCCTTTGTGTTTTTTCGCGTTTCTCCGTGTTTTTTCAAGTTCTTTGTAGCTTTTTCGCTTTAAACGGGTAATTTGACGTGTTTCGTGTTTCTGCGCGCTTCATTGATGTATGGGCTCTATTGATCTGCGGTCTATATTGATCTATGGTCTATATTGATCCATGGGCCAATTGAACTACTGGCCTATTGAACTACTGGCCTATGGATCTACGGGCCTATTGATCTACCCGCTTACTAGTCTATTATATTAAAATGATAAGATCGGGGACCAGAGAAAATTTTGACAGGTGGTCCCGTTAGGGACCCGGAAAGCGTAGCTTTCGCTTGCAGCCCGCAGGGCCGCTCGAGAGGGAATCTTAAAACAGATCGAAAAGGCGTATCCTGTTCTAGGAGAAGCGACCCCGAAACCACCCCGGGCGCTCTTAAAGTGCCCGAAATTTTCGAAAGAAAATCGCGAAAATGACGTTTTTCGCGAAATCGCCAAAACTGTCCCCAAGGGGGAAGATCTCACGGACGAACGGGGCCATTTCTCCGGCCGAGATCGGTCGCTTTTTCAAGAAAAAGACATTCCTCATAATGTGGTACCGGTACGGACCGCGGAGCCCCTCGAAATCTATACGAAAATTATGCATAAAAACGGCAATTTTAAACTCCCGACTTCCCTGAAACGTCAAAAACCGCACCTACGTTTTCCCTCCGTGCCGGTCGAAAACGATATAAATCGCCCCGCGATCGGTAGAAAACGAATCTACGTGAAATTTCCCATCTCTGGGTACCAATTTCCACATCCAAGTAGCGAGTCAAGGCCGGGGATATTCATTCCAAATTCGGCAATTTTCTCGATAATTCGAGGAGAAGTGTCATATTTTATAATAAGATTCCGATGATAGCCGAACGCGAGCTCCAAATTTGAAAATACGGCATCAATTTTTCGCTCGATATGGGCGGTCGAAGATTTTTCAGGCCTTCCAAATGCTCGATTAAGAATCTACAGGAGATTCCGAATCTCTAGAGACCACTCACGTTTCACGAATCGCGAGAAAAACACCTCAAATATGCGTTTGAAAATCGTCATTTCAGGCTCTATTTTCGCGCTAATTCATTTTCGTCCTTGAAGAATGCACACAGATCGCGATGAATCGCTATACAGGCTGTGCTATCTCGAAAAAATCGCTATACAGGCTGTGCTTATGGAAAGCACTGATTTTCACCAGATTCTTTCTTCGAGAGATTTCGTGTTACTTAGGGTTCTATCATGTTTTCCGCGTTTTTTCGTATTTGGTCGGTTTCTTTCTTGGTGGAATGCACTAACTAGAAACGATAGAGTTATAAACGATATTCTTTCGGTTTGTTTTTTCTGATGAAAGCACCCACTGCGAATCAATTATATACGGGGTGTCCCATATGCATTTTTCTTCAAGTTCTCTCGCGAATGGGAGCTGATTTCGGTATAATGTCATACAGGGTGTGCGATTCACAATGAATTTGCGATCGGGTGATATACGGGTGTGCAATTTACAAGTTAATTTGATTTTTTTGCGCAAATTCGAGTTTTTGTGTTGTTTCGGGGTGTTTTGGATCTTAATTCGATAAAATATATTCGATTCATATACAGGGTGTCAGATCTGAGTAGCGCTGACATTCACCAGAGTTTTTCTCCAGCTTTCGTGCTTTTCCGGTTCCTTTGGATATTTTTCGTTCTTTCGTGGTTCTTCGGGTTCTTTCAAGTTTTTCCGTGTTTCGTCGGGTTCTTTCTTCGTGGAATGCACCGCACTTGAAACGATAGAGTTAAAACGATATTCTTTCGGTTTGTTTCTTATGATGAAAGCACCCACTGGAAATCAATTATATACTGGGTGTCCCATATGCATTTTTCATCATGTTTTTCACGTGTGAAAGCTAATTTCGGTAAAATGTCAAACAGGGTGTGCGATTTACAATGAATTTGCGATCGGGTGATATACGGGGTGAGCACTTTACAAGTTCTTCTGTTTTTTGCGAGCTCTCAAGTTTTTTCAAGTTTTTGTGTTCCTTCGGGTTTTTACGGAAAAATTATCTTCGAAACATATACGGGGTGTTACATAGGAGCTCCATAGAATAATTTTGATACTTCCTTCGTGGTAATTACTGAACTCGAATAGATGGAGTTACAACGATATTCTTTTGGTTTTTTTTTTTCACTGCTAATCAATTGTATACTGAGTGTCTCATATGCATTCTCCTTCAAGTTTTCTCGCGAACGGGAGCGGATTTCGATAAAATGTCATACAGGGTGTGCAATTTACAATAAGTTTACGATCGGGTGATATACGGGGTGTGCAATTTACAAGTACTTTTGTGTTTCGGGTTTTTTCAGGTTCCTTTAGATTTTTGTGTTACTTGGTGTTCTTTCGTGTTTTCTCGCGTTGTTTCGTGTAATTTCGGTTTCTTTCGTATAACTTCGGTTTCTTTCGTGTTTCTTCGGATTCCTTCGTGTTTTTCGCGTTTCTCCGTGTTTTTTCCAGTTCTTCCTAGCTTTTTCGCTTTCAACGGGTAATTTGACGTGTTTCGTGTTTCTGCGCGCTTCATTGATGTATGGGCCCTATTGATCTGCGGTCTATATTGATCTATGGTCTATATTGATCCATGGGCCAATTGAACTACTGGCCTATTGAACTACTGGCCTATGGATCTACGGGCCTATTGATCTACCCGCTTACTAGTCTAATATATTAAAATGATAAGATCGGGAACCAGAGAAAAATTTGACAGGTGGTCCCGTCGGGGACCCGCGAGGCGTAGCCGAGCGTGAGGCCCGCAGGGCCGAACCCGGGGCAATCTTAAAACAGATCGAAAAGGCGTATCCTCTTCTAGGAGAAGCGACCCCGAAAACCCCTCCGGGCGCTCTTAAAGTGCCCGAAATTTTCGAAAGAAAATCGCGAAAATGACGTTTTCGCGAAATCGCCCAAAGTGCCTCAGAAAAAGGAAATAGGCTCCGAAGCCGAAACGCCCAGCGTCCCGGGCTCGCCACATATTCCGAGAGCGAGGACGTCCGGTTTCCTTAGAACCCATTAGAACTCCGGAGCCTCCCTATTTCTAGGCTAAAATCCCGTAAGTAAAACGGCAATTTTTAGTTTCGCCAGCCCCGCGAAACGTCAAAATGACCCATGATGCTTTCGATTCGTGCATGCGCTACAAGCCTCTAAACGCATTTTCGGCGGCAGAAAATGAAACTTGAGGAAATTCCCTTCTCCAGGTACCAATTTTCATATCCAAGTAGCGATATAAGGCCGCGAATTCTTCATTAAAAATTCGGCAATTTACTCGATATTTCGATCAGAAGTGTCACAGTTTCTCATACGATTCCGATGATAGCCGAACGCGAGCTCCAAATTTGAAAATACGGCATCGATTTTTCGCTGGATATGGGCGGTGGAAGTTTTTTTCCACCTTCCGAGCACTCGAATAAGAATCTACAGGAGATTCCGAATCTCTAGATACCACCCGCGATTCAAGACTCTTAAGAAAAACACCTCAAATATGCGTTTGAAAATCGTCATTTCAGGCTCTATTTTCGCGCCAATTCATTTTCGTCCTTGAAGAATGAACACAGATCGCGATGAATCGCTATACAGGCTGTGCTATCTCGAAAAAATCGCTATACAGGCTGTGCTTATGGAAAGCACTGATTTTCACCAGATTCTTTCTTCGAGAGATTTTCCGTCTGAATTTTTATGGAAAAAGCACCCACTGCGAACCAATTAGAGAGTGGGGTCTAATTTCGATAAAATGTCATACAGGGTGTGCGATTGACAATGAATTTACTATCATGTGATATTACGGGGTGCTCAATTTGTAAGTAAATTTGATTTTTTCGCGCAAATTCGAGTTTTTCGTGATTCTTCGGTGTGTTTCAGTTCTGAATTCGATAAAATATATTCGATTCATATACAGGGTATCAGATCTGAGTAGCGCTGACATTCACCAGAGTTTTTCTCTGGCTTTCGTGCTTTTCCGCGTAAAGGAGCTGAATTCAATGAAATGTCATACAGGGTGTGCCATTAACAATGAATTCGCGATCGATTGATATACAGGGTGTGCAATTTACAAGTTCTTTCGGTATTTTTGCACGCTTTCGGTTTTGTGCTCCTCGGGGTTTCAAGCTTTCCTTCGAGTATTTTTGCGCGCTTTCGTTGATTTTGTGCTCCTTCGAGGTTTTTTGAGTTCCTTTGGATTTTTTTCGTTCTTTCGTGTTACTTTGGGTTCTATCATGTTTTTCGCGTTTTTCGTATTTGGTCGGGTTCTTTCTTGGTGGAATGCACTGAACTTGAAACGATAGAGTTATAAACGATATTCTTTCGGTTTGTTTTTATGATGAAAGCACCCACAGCGAATCAAATATATACAGGGTGTCCCATATGCATTTTTCTTCAGGTTTTCTCGCGAATGAGAGCTGATTTCGGTAAAATGTCATACAGGGTGTGCGATTTACAATGAATTTGCGATCGGGTGATATACGGGGTGAGCACTTTACAAGTTCTTCTGTTTTTTTGCGCGCTCTCAAGTTTTTTCAAGTTTTTGTGTTCCTTCGGGTTTTTTTACGGAAAAATTATCTTCGAAACATATACGGGGTGTTACATAGGAGCTCCATAGAATAATTTTGATACTTCCTTTGTGGTAATTACTGAACTCGAATAGATGGAGTTACAACGATATTCTTTTTGGTTTTTTTTTTTCACTGCTAATCAATTGTATACTGAGTGTCTCATATGCATTCTCCTTCAAGTTTTCTCATGAATGGGAGCGGATTTCGATAAAATGTCATACAGGGTGTGCAATTTACAATAAGTTTACGGTCGGGTGATATACAGGGTGTGCAATTTACAAGTACTTTTGTGTTTCGGGTTTTTTCAGGTTCCTTTAGATTTTTGTGTTACTTGGTGTTCTTTCGTGTTTTCTCGCTTTGTTTCGTGTAATTTCGGTTTCTTTCGTATAACTTCGGTTTCTTTCGTGTTTCTTCGGATTCCTTCGTGTTTTTTTCGCGTTTCTCCGTGTTTTTTTTCCAGTTCTTTCTAGCTCTTTCGCTTTCAACGGGTAATTTGACGTGTTTCGTGTTTCTGCGCGCTTCATTGATGTATGGGTCCTATTGATCTGCGGTCTATATTGATCTATGGTCTATATTGATCCATGGGCCAATTGAACTACTGGCCTATTGAACTACTGGCCTATGGATCTACGGGCCTATGGATCTACGGGCCTATTGATCTACCCGCTTACTAGTAGATAAATAAAAGCATATGCATTAACTTCTTAGGTGACACGCTATCGAAACTTAACCTACTAATCCTAGACGTGACAACTTATTATTGCGCCATGTCAACTGACATGCATTCATAGAACTACAACACATATATAATACATCTCCCCTTTTAAGATTACATCATTATACTATTATTATTACAAATCCAATATCTTAGGTTTTCTTATTGTGCGACCTGAAACCTTAGATATCTTAACTGGTGACGACGAATCAGCGGGCACACAGCTTGGTTGAGTGTAATTTTCAACATTATTTGAAACAGTGGCTGTTTCATTAGTGCTTCTTCGGATAGGACTTGACACTGTATTATAATACAATTTGCCTGCATCACCCAGTGATTCACCATCAAAACAATGTTCAGCACCATCATTCAAGATAACATGTTTTTGCTCATTTAGAGATTCTCTTAAATCAACTCTATTTCTAACAAATACATTGCCACGGCTATCTAACACCTTATAAGCTCTTGGGTTTTCTGAAGCCTCTATTATTTGACCTGGTTCCCAGACCTTATTGATGTGATTGAAACTAGTTACATTTTGGTTTGTTTTCAAAGGTTTGAGATCAACGGCAGTTGAGTTGTAATATATTTCATTGCGACTTTTTCTGTCTCTGAGTCGTTCGTCAACATCAATACACAGTTTAGGCATAAGCAACTCTGTTGCTACGGGTAGTTTTGTTTTGCAGATACGACTCATAAGCAATTGTGAAGGGGAGTAACCTATATGCTTGAGAGGGGAATTCCGATATTGCAAAAGCGCTATAAATATATCTTCACCTTCCTCTAATGATTTTTTAAGTAATTTTTTTCCTATGCCTACTGCTTTTTCGGCCAATCCATTTGATTTTGGATAGTGAGGACTACGCAGAACAAGAACGAAATTCCACTCTTCAGCAAATTTTTTGAATGGGGAGCTATTGAAGGGCACGTTATCGCACACAAATGTATCAGGTGAGCCAAATTTTGAAAAAATTACCTTCAACTTCCTAATGATTTCTTCAGCCGATTTATTTTTGAGGGAAATCAGTTCTAGCCAGTTTGAGTAAGAATCCATTACTACTAAATATGATTTATTGGCATAAGAAAATATATCTGCGCCTACACGTTCCCACGGACGCTTAGGAATAGGATAGGAATGCAGTTTTTCTTTAACATTCCTCCGAGCAAATTTTTCACAAATTTTACATTTTTAATGTAATCTTCAATGTCTTGATTCATTAGTGGCCAGTAGAAAATTTGTCTCGCACGGGCTTTGACTTTTTCAATCCCCAGATGCCCCTCGTGAAGTTTCAACAACATATCATTTCTCAAACCTTTCGACACAACTAATTTATAATTAAGAAATAACAAATCATCTGATACTGACAGTTCATTTTTAGCTTAACAAAATGACGTACAAAAGATGGTATCTTCACTGGATTGCTAGGTCATTCTGTTTCTACAAATTTTACAACCAACTGTAGTTGTTCATCATTTTTGTGAAATGTCTGAATAACTCTTTTTTTTCCTCAGACATAGGCAAATAATTTGTGAGAGCATGAACCTGATACTCTAAGTCTAATTCACTTGAATGATTTTCATTCAGAAATGCGCGCGATAAAGCATCAGCAATATATAAATATTTGCCTGGCTTGTAAGTAACATTTAAATCGTATTTGAGTAATTGCAATAACATTCGTTGGAGCCTCGGTGTAACAGAGGATAAACTCTTCTTAAAAATTGCTTCTAATGGTCTGTGATCCGAGTTCACTCTAATATTTTTTACACCATAAATGAAGTAATGAAATTTTTGACAACTAAACAAAATTGCTAATAGCTCTTTTTCAATTTGAGCATATGAACTCTCACTTTTTGTCATGCTCCTTGAGGCAAACGCAATTGGATGACCATCCTGGAGCAAGCAGGATCCAATACCATCCTTTGACGCATCAGTCTCAATTTCAATAGAAAATGACGGATCAAAAAACTTAAGAACAGGAGCTGTGGTCAACAAATGCTTTAATCTAGTTAACGACTCATCATGTTCGTTAGACCAGTTCCACTCAACATTTTCTCTTGTTAAATTGCGAAGTGGAGCAGTCACTTTTGACAAATTTGGAACGAACCTGCCCAGGAACTTTGCCATACCCAGTAATCTCAAAAGATCTGCTCTATTCCATGGTACAGGCATATCAACAATAGCTTTAATGTATGATTGACACGGTTTTACCCCATCTTTAGAAAATATTTGACCAAGAAATTTGACTTCATTTGATTTGAACTGAATCTTAGACTTATTGAATTTTACATTATACCTAACAGCGCGATCTAAGACTTCTTTTAAACATCTGTCATGTTCTGACTCGGACTCACCAGCGATAATTAAATCATCAAAATAAATTTGCACTCCTTCAATATCTCCAAAAAGTTCGAAGTTCTTTCTCTGAAAAACTTCCGGAGCTGAACTTATTCCAAAAGGTAATCGACAAAATTGATAACGACCAAATGGGGTGCCAAATGTGCAGTAATCAGCTGACAAATCATCAATTTTCACTTGAAAATACCCATCCTTCATATCTAGTACTGTAAAAAATGCTTTATTGCTTAATTTACTAGCAATTTCATCTGCAGTCGGGATTAAAAACTGTTCCCGCTGTATATTTTCATTAAGAAACTTTGGGTCCAAACATAACCTCAAATCCCCATTTTTTTTCTCAACAATAACTACAGGATTCAACCACTCAGTTGGTTTAACTACTTTTCTAATTATTCCCTGTTTTTCTAACTCTGCTAATTTTATTTTTACACGTTCAAGAAGTGACTGTGGTATACGTCTGACCCCTTGCACATGAGGCACCGCATTGTCACGTAATACAATCCTATGTTCATTAGGAAAACACCCTAATCCAGTAAATACCATAGGATACAGTTTCTCAATATCATTAATACTATTGAAATTGTTGGCACTCAAACTATCTATTCTTTGCACTAAATTCAATACCATGCATGCTTTTAATCCTAGTAATGGCAACTGATTTTTTGAATCAATAATAATAAAGGGTAAGTCTACAGATTTATCTTTGACACTACAATTTAAATTGATCTCACCCATAGGCTTAATTTTAAAAGTCTTACTACCATACGAAATTAACGTAATGTTAGTCTTTTTCAATATCGCATCTTGCTTCAACTTTTTCAGCACACTGAATGGAATCACACTCACCTCTGCTCCAGTGTCAAGCTTGAATTCAATAGGTTTACCTTCAACATGTACCAACTTCAACCACACGGATTCATTTCCAGATTGGACACCATCAACCATCTTCTCCAGTGAGCTTACATAAAAATTTTCTGCTTCGCTATCCTCGGCCTGAGACATATCTTCAGCGACCACTTCATGTGCTGCCTTTTCCTTCTTTCTGACCTGGTACGATGGAGCTTCTTTCTTCTTGCAGACATTGGCAAAATGATTCTTCATCCCGCACATATGGCATGTTTTTCCATATGCAGGACACTTGCCTTTGGAATGTTGGTGACCACAATATTGGCATGCTTTAATATCAGGTGCAAATGACCCGTCCTGTTTGGCATTTTCTTCTTCAAAAGGGCATTCACTGAAGTTTCAGTTTGTAAGGCTTCCGCCTGGGACTTACTAACCTCGACAGCCCTACAGAAATTAATTGCTCTATCCAACGTTAAATTTTTTTCTCGAAGTAATCTTTCTTGGGTTGTTTTGTCATAGATACCCATAACTATCCTGTCTCTCACCATATCCAACTGGTCAGCATATTCAGTGGTTTTCACTGCAATTTTGAGTTCTGTTAAAAAACTATCAAAGGTTTGCCCTTCCCTTTGACTCCATGAGTTGAATATAAATCTTTCGTAGATTACGTTTTTCTGAGGAGCACAGTGCTCTGTGAATTTCTTCTTTATTTCTTGAAGGGATTCCTTTTCTGCATCGGTCAACGTGAACGAGTTATAGATGTCGAGTCCCTCTTCTCCGATTAGGCTCAAAAATACTGCAATTTTCTTCTTGTCTTCTTTGGTATCCAAATCCGTAGCTGTTATGTACAGATCAAATTTTTGTTCAACTTTCTTCCAATTATCTGCTAGGTTTCCTCCAACATTCAATGGTTCCGGCGGTTTGAACATTGATAACGAATCCATGGTTCAATCTTTATACAGCTTATCAATCCGGGGTTCAATTTCGCCTACCTGACACCATGTATCATTAAGACTCTTGATGAAGTTCCAGAATACTTTATTTCCAAGTTTCAACATTCAAAAGTAACATTAACTCATAGATAAATAAAAGCATATGCATTAACTTCTTAGGTGACACGCTATCGAAACTTAACCTACTAATCCTAGACGTGACAACTTATTATTGCGCCATGTCAACTGACATGCATTCATAGAACTACAACACATATATAATACATGTGTTTTATTAATTTCTGATCTGATCATTTTGGCTAAGCAGGAAAAGGTTTGTAATATCAGTAGGAATGTTTTCTATTGGGCTTAGGAAGGAATGATATGGGAGGCCCGGTTCAAAGTAGTTACTACAGGATGGCATGGGTGATTTGGGAGCTATCTTTCTGTAATGATGAAAAAATATGCATTCTAATTCTCAAAAAGTTTTAATTCAACATATAAAATAAATAATTTCAATATACAATATAATAATATATTCTTTTGAACTTTTGGCTCACAATATTTGGTTAGCAAACAATAAAGCATGTAGAGCAGGGGTTAGTGACAGGGTGCCATACAAAAATACAAAACCACAGTAAAAAAAACCTGACTCCCGCCTAAGTGTGAAAGTGCAAAAATAAGCTGAAATATAATTGAGGGACTTCTTTCTTCAAGAGTAGTCTTCTATTGATGAACACAGAGGCTTCTTCAAGTTGTCCACAGTGAATCTGGAAATAAAAAGACAAAAGCAGAAAAAAAGATCATTTCAACTCACCTTTGGCACACTGAAAGTTCGTGAATTTTCATCCGCAGCACTAGGCTGTCCACATAAAATACAAAAACGCATTATATAAAATAAATAATCACTTTCCACACATTTTTATATAAAAATTCCGAATAACGCAATAAATAATTTATTCTAATCAGAAACTGACATTCGAATTGATTTGAGTGGCGCTACCTGGCGGAGAGAAAATGAAAGAATCCCCATGTCCCCAAACCTGTAAGTCAAAATCGGAGGAGTGCACACACCAGTATTTTAGACATCTTACACATCAACTATAAATCTCTATGAGGGTGGTTTTAATTTTATGACAAGTTTTCATAATGAGTGAATATTGAGCCGAAAATGAAACTAATTCTGTGGGTTCATTTTTATGACAAACATGTCTAAAATACTGGTGTGTGCAGTTGTCATATTTTGAATGGAAATGTCATTATGAATTTTGCGACAAGAGGACTATTTTTTCCCAAATGTCTGTAATTTCTGAATATCGAGCTGAAAATGATCGCCATCGGTTGGATTTGACTCGTGATGAAGAAACGGTGGTCCAATTTGAAAATGTTTGGCTGAATATTCTCTATCTTCCGAAAGGGATAAGATAGAGATTCCATATTAATAGAATTAGTTTATTATCCAAAATTAAGTCAAGTTAGTTATTGGGCCAGACCTGTCCGATAGCTCAGCAATTATGAATCTGAAATTCGGTTATCATTGATGACACTCAACTACAACAACTTATATATGGTATAGAAATGTGGAAATAATGCCAGATCGAAGAATTTGCTGAACTGTAAGTTCACTCAACTTCCATTTAAGATATATGTTTATTGATTCTTTCACACTCATTGTGCTGGCTGATTTTGAATCGCACTCGTTTTAAGTCTGAGAAAAGACTTCAGAACAAGCGCGTAAAAGCTCCTGATCTCACGTCAGTGCTTTCCACATTTTTTCAGTAATGTGTTCTCGCTTATAAAATAATTGGTCCTCGATTATTAATTCAACTTTATGCATTGATTAGGAACAGCCATTCAGATTCAGATCGACGAATAAGATTAACTAGTACCAGAATGTAAATTGAATGCATGCGTTTCACAAAACAAATAAAATGGCTTTTGAGTTTTTCCCAGTCTCGAAATCATAATTTTAGATATGTCGATGAAGCTAAAGAGTTCTCATTTCAATCAACAACATTACATAAAATAGTTCCCACTAAAGTGCTTAGTGCTTATAGTGCTCGAAATATTCAATTACTTTTGCAAAAGTGCTCAGTAATCCGGAGCCTTCTGTCGAAAGCGGTGCTTAGAACTCGAGACTCGAAGCCTTTTTTTTCGAGTGCTTAGGGCTTAGTGCTCGAAGCACTTTTTTTCGGTGCTTAGAACAGCTCTGGTGTATAGCACTTATTTTACTAATAATGGTATTTGTTAAATGATTATTTTATTTATTTTATTTTTCCAACATATGTTTCGACGTATCTACGCCTTTTTCAAGGAATATAATACAGTCGACAATTTCCTGTAAATTACACAATAATAAATACACAAACATATCAACAAACAACACAAAGCTTTTACGTACTTCTACCAAATCGTCCGTCAAGAAATTAATGGGTGGCCCATTTAAAAATTGGAATTTAATTTTGCTATAAAAAAAAACTTCTCAATGTTTTCCAATGGTTGAACATTTATTTAAAGGGTTGGTTCATGACATTTATTTATGAAAAATAATTTCGGCCAAATGACCACCACGGCTGACTTGGCAGTAGCCTATTCGTTCCACCCAATTTTTTATACATTTTCGATTGTTTGGGGCTCTATTTCACCAATAGCAGCTCGAATTTCGGTCTTGAGGTCTTGAATTGTTGAATTGTTTATTGGCGTAACACTTATCTTTCACCGCTCCCCAAAGATAATAATCCAATGGCGTCAGATCGCAGCTTCTTGGTGGCCAATTCACATCAGCATTTCTGCTGATTATTCGATTTCCGAAAACGCGGCGTAAAACATCGATTGTGGGGTGTGCTGTATGGCTCGTTGCACCGTCCTGTTGAAACCAAACATCGTCCAAGTCGTTAGCTTCAATTTCTTGAAAGAACCAATAGTTCAACATTGCGCGGTAGCGCTCGGCATTGACGATTACGGCGATTTCTGCTTCATTTTCAAACAAAAATGGACCGATGATGCCGCCGGACCAAAGTCCGCACCAAACAGTCACTCGTTGTGGGTGCATTGGCTTCTCTATGACGACGTGCGGGTTTTCTGTGCCCCAGATGCGACAATTTTGCTTATTAACATAACCACCGAGGTGGAAATGAGCTTCGTCCGAAAAGATGATTTTTCGATAAAATTCGTTATCCTCCGCCAAACAATTTTCCGCCCAATTTGCGAACCGTAGACGACTCGGATGGTCAATTGGCTTTAGCTGTTGCACCAATTGAACTTTATACGGCTTCATGGCAAGATCTTTACGTAAAATTCGCATCAAAGAAGTGCGTGAAATGTCAATTGTTGAGAACGATGACGAACTGATATTGATGGTTGTTCACAACACTTTCAGCCACAGCAGCAATATTTTCGGTTGAACGGACCGGACGTGTACGTACACGTGTTGTTTTATCCACCAACATTCCGGTTTCACGAACACGCTTCACAAATTGATCCACAAATTGGGTTTTGGAACATTTTTTTGTCGAATTTCTCACAGTTTGAGTAGAAGACTCACCACTTTGGAAATAAGTTTTTAATATTTCCCAACTTCTTCAAGCGAAGAGCGTCCCATTTCGTAAACTTCAAACTTTCAACTAAATATTAGTCACGTCAAAAGTATAGTTGACGTTTATAATGTCAAATAATCGGTAGTTCCAATTCCAAACACTAGATGGACCACCCGTTATTTTCACCTATAAATCAAACTTTAAAAGATCTTCAAGTATTAAATATTTTCAAATTCAAAGAGAAGATAATGCGGTCAAATTAGATATTGAAGAAGGATAATGGGTTAAACCGCAGGAATGCAGAAAATATGGGAAATCGATGTAAGGCACTTGCCGATACGTGTTTCTGCTTATTGGCTTTTTCAGGGCAAGGCAACCAAGAAACCTGGATATGGATGGAAATGAATAATAAAAAAAAATATAAACGACAACAGGTGACCACAACAGGAACGAGCATCCAATTTGTGGCTTCAACCCTAGATACCTCCGATTTTGTTGTTTCTTTCTTTTTCTAGGATAGGAAAGTTCTAAGAATCCATTTTATGTTTTTCTGTTTGTTCATGCTTTTTTAGTACGGTCATATTTTTGCAAAATTTGTGCCCATTTATTCTTTCCTTTATATATTGTGTTGTCTGTCCTATATTTACTTTTGGGCAATCCATACAATTTATTCGGTAGACACAATTCGAGATTTAATTATCCTGGATTTTTTATTTTAATTTTGTGTTTATGAATTTCAAATTATTTCTGTTTTTATGTGCTACGTTTATTCCATAATGCTTCATTGATGCATTTAGTGTTTCTGATAAGCCCTGTATATATGGTAAGGATACATATTTGTTTGTTGTCTGAACTCTGGACTAGTGAGTTTTAGAGCTCTATCAGCAATTCCTGATACGACACTTCTTTAATGAACCATTGGACCTGCGGCTTCAAAGTTCAAATATCGTCCACTCCAGGTTGGCTTTGTGTACCAAATTGTCTTTACTTTTGTGTTTGTTCGTATGAGTGTCAGATCTAAGAAATTGATTTTATTTTGTTTTTCTAACTCACAGGTGAATTTCAAATTAGAATGGTAGCTATTGAATTCATTTATAATATCTTCTATTTCATTTTCAGGTGCTGCTGTAAGACAGTCATTAACAAAACGTTTGAAAAATGGTATTCTGTACTTTAATTTCTTTATAACCGTTTCTTCCAAATCCTCCATTAAGAATTGAGCTATTACTGCAGAAATTGGAACCCCCATGCCACATCCATTAATCTGACAATAAAATTTTGCAAATATATGACCGCACTAAAAAAGCATGAACAAACAGAAAAACATAAAATTGATTTTGAGAACTTTTCTATCCTGGAAAAAGAAAGAAACAACAAAACTAGAAACATACTAGAAATGATCCACATAAAAAAAAAAGCTATGAACGATAAAACGGACATCAAAAACTTGGCCCAAATTTATTTCAATCTAATAACATAAATAAGGAAATACAAATTTTCAATCTTCTACTACCAACTCCATCAAGATTAAAAAGAACCAATTCAAACCCATATTTGGGATTATCACTTGTTGGTTAATTCGTACAGGTGTTGCAGCATTAAATTGGAATAAGAAGTTGGAAAAACAAAATCGTGACAGCGCATCATCGTCACAATATTTCATTCATGGCTGACGAAAATATTTAATATTTGAGGATCTTTTAAAGTTTGATTTATAGGTGAAAATAATATCTTGACGGACGATTTGGAAGAAGTACGTAAAAGCTTTGTGTTGTTTGTTGATATATTCGTGTATTTATTATTGTGTTATTTACAGGAAATTGTCGACTGTATTATATTCCTTGAAAAAGGCGTAGATACGCCGAAACATATGTTGGAAAAATAAAATAATAATTTAACAAATACCATTATTAGTAAAATAAGTGCTATACACCCAAGAAATTTTAAACAAAAAAATTTATACGAAAGCACAAAAAATATGTAAGTATATTTACGCTATTGCGTATTACAAGTATTGTGTTCATGCGCGAATCGAGTAGGGTCAAATGAAACACAATTTTTGCTTTTCAGCGTTTTTATTATAATTTTCAAAGTTCTATATATACGAATTATTTACAAGGGGAAGAAAATACATTTACTTGAGTTTAATTAAACATTAAATTTTCAGCACCTAACCTATTGATTATATCTGAAGGCTCAAATTTTATTATGATTATATATACAATGTTGATTTGATGTTACTTTTACAATTTTTCTAGAGATATAAGAAAGTCAAATGATACACAATTATTGTGTATCATTTGACATATGTGGTGTGTAAGTTTATGTTTTATATTTATGTTGGTGTTTTTGGAATTTGTTTTATCAAGATGACTTGTTTTGTCAAGTTTTTGAATAGTGGAGTTGTAGAATTTGTGTGTGTTTTTTTTTACAACTTCTTGGATTGTGTCAATATTCGCTAATTCGTGTAGACCATTTATTTTGGTAAATCTTGTTTTGTTTAAGATAATTCTAAGGAACTTATTCTGAAGTGTCTGAAGTTTTCGTATATTTGTATTCGAAGTGTTGCTCCAAATTGGATTTGCGTACAGAAATGTCGGCCTTACTGCTTGTTTGTAAATCCTCAGTTGAAATTTAAACCCTAATTTACTTTGGTTAGAAATTAGTGGGAGAATTTCGCGGAGAAAGGTTCGTCCTTTGTTGATGGAGTTCTCTGTATGTTTGTTGAAATTTAGTTTTTTATCTAGAGTAATGCCTAGATATTCCACTGTATTTTGTTTGTCTATCAAGTGATTTTCGAAACTTATTTTGTTTTTACATGTTTTCAGTCTATGAGTGAAATGTGTGAACGTTGTTTTAGAGGGGTTTATTTTGATTTTCCACTTATGGTAATATTTTTCGAGCATGGTTAAATGTCTTTGGATGTATTTATTGGCCTGGTCTGGGTTAGTGGATTCAGAAATTAGAGAAGTTTCATCGGCGAATATTTTCAATTTTGTTTGATTTGTTTTAGGAATGTCATTTATAAAGTAATTGAATAAAATAGTTGATAGTATGCCACCTTGGGAAACACCAGATGTGATGTGTTTTTTATTTGATACCGTTGAGTTAACTTTGGTTCGGAAGGTTCTGTGTGAGATGTACGAATGTATTATTTTTATAATTGGGAGAGGGAGTTTAGTCTGTAGTAGTTTATAGATTAAACCATCGTGCCATACGGTGTCAAAAGCTTTTTCGATGTCTAAACTGAGCATTGCGGTCGTTCTTTTGTAGTTAAAATTTTTGTGATTTGATCCGTAATTGTGACTAATTGGAGGGTGGTACTATGTGAGGATCTAAATCCGAATTGCTCGTCTATAATTTCGTTGTAAATTTGCTCGCTTCTAATTATTCTTATGAGGATGATTTTTTCGAGGATTTTGGATAAGTTGGAAAGTAGGCTGATGGGACGGTAGTTTGATGGTATTTTAGGGTCTTTGTTGGGTTTGGGAAAAGAGAGTATGAAGGCATTCTTCCAAGCGGTGGGGAAGAAATTCAGTTTTAAACAGTCGTTTAATATGTTGTGGAGTTGTACAATTGTTTTTCTGGGAAGATATATAAGGGTTTTGTTTCTGATCTTGTCCTCGCCAGGATCTTTTCTGATATTGAGGGATCTAATTATCT
Source organism: Micraspis discolor (assembly GCA_030674115.1). Classification (NCBI taxonomy): domain Eukaryota; kingdom Metazoa; phylum Arthropoda; class Insecta; order Coleoptera; family Coccinellidae; genus Micraspis; species Micraspis discolor. The sequence continues at coordinate 94,454 of JARTUT010000054.1, read as the reverse complement.
GTCTAATTTCATTAGGTGATGTAGGATAATTTGCTGGAATGTCGCTAGTTTTAGATAGAAGCGTTTCAACGATGTTTTTCACTTTGATTTCTGTTTGTTGGTCCGACATATTGAGGGTTAATTCATGTGTTTTGACGTAAGATTCGGCCAGGAACTCTGCTTTTTCCCCGTCTTCGAAGATGAACCCTTGGGGTCCTTTAAGAGTGGAAACTCCAAACGAATTTTAATTTTTTTGGAGAGATCTGTAAATTTCCCACATTTCTTTTGTGTTTGTTATATTTTTTGTGAAATTCTCCCACTGTTCGAATTCAATTGACTTTAGTGAGGTTCTAACAAGTGAAATTGTGTCTTTGTATTCCTGATAGAGATTCATCGGATAGTTTCGCTGTAGGCGTTTACGCAAAAAGTTTTTATATTTAATCAAATTTTTAACATGTACCAGGAGTTTAAGTAGATGATTCTTTGTACGGTTTTGGTGGTCGATTGGAATATGCAAGATTTTATGGTTTTCGTTAGTATTTTGATGTTAATTTCGATTTCATCCGGGGAGTTTAGATTCCTATTAATTATTGTGTTTTCTGTCATTGAGAGTTTAAATTTTTTCCAATCAGTTGAATATAGGTTAATTGCCTTAGGCATTAGCGATGAATTGTATTTAGGTACTGTGGTAATTACTGGATAATGGTCGGAATCTAATTCTTGTATTGTGAATGGGTTATTGGTAATGACCTTTTTTGTTATGAAGAAGTCTATAGTTGAAGACGATTTATTATGTGCGGGTTTATATGTATGGCAATTAGAAGGGTAATTTATAATGAAGTTAGTTCGTTCAATGTAATTTTTGAGAGAATTACCATTTCTATTAAATCCTAGACAATTCCAGGAAATATGTTTATTGTTTGCTAACTTAATATTGTCAGCCAAAAGTTAAAAAGAATTTATATATATAATGTTGTAATGAGTTCATTACAGTACTAAAAACAGTGCTGTAATTAACTCATTACATTAATTTTCGTATCAGTCACACTAACTGCGAAAATAAAATACAAAAGACATTAGGAGGTATAATCTGAATTTTTCATTGAGTTCCAATAAATTCCTCACAATTCTTGACTGAAATAGAGAAAATATCGTCTAATACTCGTTGCAGAAGGCAATTCAAACATTCATGCGTTCAGAAACTCTCTCCTACGTCGCTCGTTTTCGAATTTCGCATTCGTGTTGGAATAGGTGCCCATTCTGCAACTTCTATTAGAATATACTATTATCTGATTACTACACTTACCTATAATGTCATTCAAGATTTCTATTCATTCATTGTTTCGAAAAGAAGAATGGAAATATAGACGGAAATATATTGGAAGCAATAACGTTATGTAAGGACCAAATCTGCATCCCAAACATATTTCTTATGGAATTAAGGTCAAGGCATTCAGAAGAAATTCGACAATTGAAATTCCGGAAAAAATGCATCCTTTGACGGGACTCAAACCCGCATATCCGAATTGCCGGATGGATCATTTTCAATTGACATAAGTTTGCCAGACTAACTAACCAGAGATTCTGAGACAATACTTAAATTCTCTGATGATAAAGGTTATGATTCATGATATTTGATTGATCATATATTTATAAGACATATATTGTGAATGTCATTTCAAACGCACTGAAAATCGATAATGAATATGTAGGACCGTCACTACTGCGCATGCGCTTTTCGAAATTTGACGCGCATTTTTCAGGCGAACTTGACAAGTAATATAATTATTGTTATCAGTGCGTTAAGCATTATTTGAAACTGTGCATTTCAATAGGAATATAAAAGACCTTTCTTTCGAAATTTGAAATGAGCGATTCGGGTTTCCCATCACGACATTCGTGTAAGCGCATGCGCAGTTTATACTACTTATATAGTCGAAGGCGTCAAACCTGAAACTGAAAACAGGACAGTTCATCTTTTACCCTGTTTGTAGAAATAAATATTTGGGTTCATTAATATAATTTAATAAAAAAAATTTGACAAACTCATCCCTTACCATAGAACTTATAGTTGGAGAATAAAATTTTCTATGCTCTCAAAAGAAGAAGAATAATTATATGGCTCAGGTTGATATGAATTGACTAATTCGATTCGAAAACATAACTGTTGAGAGTCAACAAACGATCAGTGATCAGCTAGATTTATTCAAGAAATTTTGTACTTTGATAAATAGTGATAATGTCGCAATCTGTGGAACCGTGTTACAAATTACTTGACCGTCGAGTGGAAAAAGAACAACAGAAAATTGAAGCTTTGGTGAATGAGTGTGAACGGCTTGAAATTTGTGACAAACGAGAACCTTCAGTGCAACATGACAAGTGTTTACTAAAAACAACCACGTATGAGCAATTACAAGATACCGCGGTTATTAAATGTGACGCTGTATTTAGAGGTCTATGGTTTACGGCTCATCATATGCCCGAATATACCTTACCTGAACAATATATAAAACTGATACACGGTAGGCATGCAGGTAGGATGAAATATGAATTAGGCTTGATAAACCCTTGTTTTTTTCACGAATTAACTTTCGATAATTATCTGGGTAAGATGCATTCCCTACTTTATATCGAAGAAAGTCAACATGATATGAACATGTGGAGGTTAAATCAAGAAAACACTGTTTTAACGCCTAGAGGCTATTATTTGGTTTGGAGGATTGAAAATTTGTTAGAACGTAAGCCAAGGCTTATGGTCGGCGATAGTGTGTATCTCGAAGATCCTTTCGATCAGGAGGTAGTGTGGAAGGGACGCGTTCGCAAGACAGAATCTCATCATGCGTACTTGAAATTTCCACGTGATTTTCATGAGAATTACAACGGAGAGGGTTACAATATATATGTGGAATCTTCAAGGACCTCTAAGAGAAGACTACATTTCGCCTTGGATTTAGCCATTGAATATCACGGTATTGATTTATTGTTTCCATCGAAGTTGCAGCTTAAAAAACCTCAAGTTTGTTTGAATATATCTAGTACGAAACAAAACGAAAAAATGGAATCCCTGAGAGAGGAGATTGAAGATAACGAGAATATTCAGAAGGTCGATGAAAATTTAAATAATAGTGAACTAAACGTTAGTGAAACTTCAGATAGCGAGTCTCTTATAATATCTCAATCATCGATTGAAACAACAGATTATGCAGACACCATCAAAATCCAATGGTACAATAACTATTTGAACAGTTATCAGAAAGAAGCAGTATTAAACGTGTTGCAGGGTGAAGCCAGACCTCTTCCGTACGTCATATTTGGACCACCAGGTACAGGAAAGACAGTTACTCTAGTTGAGTGCATTTTACAAATACTCCGTTGGATTCCTTCTTCAAGAATTTTAATAACATCCCCTTCTAATAGCGCAGCCGATCGTATGGCTATAAAACTGATCGATTCGAAGGTTTTGAAGCCTGGGGATTTGGTGCGGTTTGTATCATATGGACACCTGCCTAAGGTGACTCCGGAGTTGGCTCCCTACTGCGTTACTGGAAACATGGCGAACGATGTGATTTTGGGTAGTTACAAGGTAACAATAACGACTTGTTCTTCTGCTGGAGCCTTGAACTTGAAGAAGCCAAGGAGTAAGTTATCGTTTTATTATTAATTTTCATGGTTATTTAAAATCAAAGAAATAAAATTAAAAGTTTAAATGTGATAATCTTCCTAACAATCCACGATTTTTGAATCAATCTTTTTTGGAATTCACAAAATAATACAAAATGATTAACATGTTACTCATACTATGAACTTTTTTCTAGATCACTTCAGCCATATCGTGGTTGATGAAGCCGGACAAGCTTCGGAACCAGAAATTTTGATCCCGATGGCATTCCTTTGTCCGCGCACAGGACAAGCAATTCTAGCCGGTGACCCTATGCAATTGGGTCCCGTTGTCATCTCATATATCGCAAAACACTACGGACTTCAGACTTCCTACTTGGAACGCCTCTTGAACAGATTTCCGTACTCAAAAGACACTCAAGGATTCCCACAGACCAACGGGTACAATCCAAAGCTCATAACGAAGCTGTTATATAACTATAGGAGTCTACCGACCCTGTTGAAACTGACCAGCTCTTTCTTTTACGACGATGATCTAATTCCAATGATATCAGAAGATGACGAAAGGCCTAGTGAACTGTTGGATAAACTTGAGCAGGTAGTCGGTACAAACCTAACTGGGAAAACTAACAATATTGTTTTTCACGGTATCGTAGGGGATGCTTATCGTGGTGTGGATACACCCTCTTGGTACAACCCGAGTGAGATACAAAAAGTATTCTCGTATGTGATGGCCCTTTATAATGCAGGAGTGAATAAAGAGGATATTGGTATCATATCACCCTATGTCAAACAGGTAATTATTTTTTAATCACTTATTATTAATATTTCAATGTAAACACTCAAAATTTCATTTCCATTGGCACTTATACAATTTTTCGATTTGGTATAGTTCTTGAATGACTTCACTGAAATCAATAGATATGAAAAGTGAGGTTCAAATCACAGAGTAAGAAATGATTTTTCTCTATTTCAGTGTCGTTTTTAGTTATAATTTCGTTTTGTGGTTGACAACACTGACATCCTATCCTGTCGAATGTCGACACGGGTCCATTGCATGTCAATTGTCGAAATATGTAGAGATTTGAACGAACTATTCAAATTCTATAGTCTGACAATTTTCGTATCAGTCACGCCAACTGCGAAAATAAAATACAAAGGCCACTAGGAGGTAAAATCTGAATTTTTCATTGCATTCCAATAAATTTCTCACAATATTTGAATGAAATAGAGATAATATCGTCTAATACTCGTTGCAGAAGGCAATTCAACACTCATGAGTTCACTCCGAATTTCGTATTTTTGTTGGAATAGGTTCGCATTCTGCAACTTGTTTTAGAATATGCTATTCTGTATGATAGGAATGGAAGGTTTGATCGGATATAGTAATTATTATGCACTGACTTCTCTATTTGTGAAAATTATGGTGCTGATCACAGAATTAATCTGGTACTCTATGGTTTCCATTCAACTTACCATATTGTCAAAATCAAGTTTTCAAATGTTTGCTTTATATTCTAGGTAAAGGAAATTCGTGAAAAATTTTTGGAGGCACATTTGGAAGTTCCTAAAGTTGGAAGCACTGAAGAATTTCAAGGTCAGGAGTTCAGCGTTATCATATTTTCCACAGTGAGGTCAACAAAAATGTCTACTACAGCTAATATAAATTCAGCTTTACGATTTATTTCGGATACGAAGAGATTGAATGTTGCTCTGAGTCGAGCTAAGATCCTCAATATCATCATAGGAAATCCAGATCTCTTGGTTCATGATGTTTATTGGAGAGAAATTATGAATTACGTTGCTAAAAACGGTTCATTTAGGATGTCCTATAAATAGTGATCTCTATTTTATTTTTTTGTGAAGTTTGTTGATTTCCAGAGTTTGTAGGTGCTGTTTTGTTCTTGTCTGTTTAGTATATTGTCATTTAATGTAAATTTTATTATATCACCATATTTATTTTTTCCCACTATTGCAATTCTAAAGAAATAATAAAGAATTATTTTTTACCGATGAATACTACTTTTATAATTTTTGTTTTTGTGTTTGATTTGAAGATACTAATAGAGGTAGGTAATTTATTGAATCACGAATTATTCGTTATTTATTTTGACATCTAATAATGAGGTTCCCTATTGAGATAAATTTGAAAAACTATATAAGCGATCAGAGATCCCATGAAACTTCCAAAAAATTACATCTGAAATACCAAAGAATAAAATTACATTCGATAATTATTTGAAAATGATTATAGTAATCACATGTTAAACTGATATAGTTATAGTTATAGGTAATAGCTAATGTAAAAAGCATAAAGTAAGTTTAAGACCATTCGAGTTATCTTTTGTCCAAACTTTCAATCTCCTAGAGGAAATTATGGACATAAACACCACGACAACGAATGAAAAGGAAGAATGACTGCTGGGAAAACTTCTTCTTCCATCAATAACTTGATCTAATGATCCTGTGCAATTAGTTACATATGTCAAAAAAGCATACAGCACAAACGATTTGGTGAGCCCAGATACAGCTAATCTACCACCTTTCCTACTTGAGGAATTTACAATCTAAAGCATTCACAAACATTTCAGTGGATATCCAATACAAATACCACAACAAAATGCCCTTAATGGCTGTTGATGAAACATAGCATTTCGTAATTTTACAACCATAATTAACCGAATAAATTTATAATAAATAATTGAATAAACTTCTGATTGAATTTGTAGCAATAAAAAGAGGGTTTTGTGTAGTATCTGGAATTATTCCATTCAAGGATAGTGTTCAAATGCAAATTATACTACCTAAATAAAATCAATTTCGATAAAAATTTTCCCGAGATGCTATCATGATGCTATTTCAATGTTGGCACGACAAGGACCTTTGAAAATTAAAAGAAAACGAAAGAAAATTATTAATAAAATTCCGAAAATATGAAAAAATGACTCGAAAGAAGTTTGGATTATCGACTTCTGCCTACCTGGTTTCACAGAAGGTACGGCTGAATGAACTCGTCCAGGCACTCACGGGCGAAAATAGTCACTTTTCACTGGAGTTCGAATTTGTAGATTTGTCGAGAAAGTTATTTATTTCCAAGAAAACTGTTTCCGTACTTCATCGGATAACGCCATTTCAGTACTCGTTGTTCGACATAGGTCATATGCTCCAACATATGTTACGCGTTACGCGGAAAATGAAGTGAACATATACTCGAGCACGCAACTCGGAATAGAAATGAATGAAACTAACAAAATTTAATTAAACTAATAAGTTGCAGTAACATAACCGCCCACCTAAAATAAAATATTTTATGGAACAATGCAAATACAAAATTGAAAAGATATCGAACATATATTATTATTATTATATTATTATAAAGCAAAATATATATATATATATATTGTAACGAAATTAATAATTTTTCATTTTTTTTTATGAATTTGCTTTATGTTAGGGATTATGGTACCCCCTGTATATCAAAATTAGAGTCATTTTCACGACCCCCGAACAAGCGGGGAAAATGATTAAGCAAGTTATTATTGTATGTAAAATTATTTTGGTGTGGGGATTATGGTACCCCCTGTATATTGATATTAGAATTATTTTCACGAACTCCAATCAAGTAGGGAAAATAATTACTCGGCAAAATCGATATTTTATTTTCTATTTCCGTTGACTATACTCATTTATTTTGTATATTTTAAAATGTAAATTTTTAGTAGTCAATTCAATTGTCTTGTTGTGAGTTTCGTAATCCGTAATATTTTTCATTTATTGAATTAAATTAAATATAATATTCAGTTTGAAAACGAATCAAACTCGGTGCAATCACGTGTATAAAAAACCGAGTCTCTCGACGTCCGTACCGCGATAAGGTTTTTTGCTGCATCTTTCTTGAGTTTTTTGTTCCGACCGCCGACAACACCGCAAGATCAGTGGTTCTTCTGTAGAAAATAATTTTGACAACGTAGTTTGGTCTAACCAATCAAATTGCAATATTTGAATTTTTGAAGTCACATAAGGACCCCGTTTTAGGAAGGTATAAATACTCTCCCGGAGGTTTAAAAAAAAACTTTTTGAGATTTAGTTGATGGTTTGCAAATTTTTGGCTAGTGATTTTCGAGGCGTATTATTGTAGAGTAGAGCCAAATTTGTATTTCTTCAAGTGACATCAAGTTAGAGTTGGCGTTTTGATTTTGGATTAATTTTGATTTTAAGTTAGAGAAGATCCACGAGGTTTTGGCGGTCGCGTTCTGCGAAACTGCGAGTGTAGTGTTGTGCCATAGGATTGGTAAGAAACCGTATTACAATTTCCTGACCGTAGAGTACCGGGTGGAATTTTACTGTCAAATTTCTTGAAGACCTCTCCACTATCAATAAGCTTGAAGTGGTGTATCACCTTTGTGATTTTTCGTTCATAATTGGTTAACGTCCAGATATTGCCCCTTGAAAACTTAACTGCGAGGTAATCCATTGAGTCGTAAAGGAGCAGTGTTTTGGCGTTAAAGGGTGTAATAACCCTGTTAATTCCCGCGATAGACTGTTGACCGATCATCTTCGATTGATATATCACCTGTATTCATTTTCGTGCATAGCTGATTAACGTCCAGATATTGCCACCCTTGAAAACTTAACTGCGAGGTAACCCATCGAGTCGTAGAGGAGCAGTGTTTTGGCGTTAAAGGGTATTTAAACCCTGTTAATCTCCGTGACAGATCGATACCCAATCGTCTTCGAGTGATATAACAATTTTCTTCTTTTCTATGTGTACCTGGTTGGCGTCCAGGTGCTGTCCTTTGAAAACTTAACTGCGAGGTAATCCATTGAGTTGAAGAGGGACAGCGTTTTGACGCTAAAGAGGGTGTAGATTCAGCCAGTTACCGCGAGAGATTATTGGTCGATTGTCTTATAGTCATAAATTTCATCTATGTAGTGGAGACATCGTTCGAGATTGAGATTTCCACCCTGTATACTCCGTATCTGCATTATTATACACCTCATTGCACATTTATCACCATTTTCCGTATTGTTTGCTCGAAAACCGTACCTATCACCTTGCCACGGAAGTTCTCACAATTAATAATAAGGAATTAATGTAAAGTCGATTTTTGTGTTGAATAATTATTCAGAATCTATTTTATTGAAACCGTTCAAATTACACAGTACCACGTTTAATTCTGTGGAAATATAAGTTCCAGTTCTTGTGTTTTAATTCCTCATTCATTTCACAGTCCATAAGAAATATTAAAATTTTATTAAAAATAGTGTTTTATTTAGTGTCAGTCAAGAGAATAGAAATACATCATTTTGATCGCTACCACCCTAGATCAATTCGAACCTTTCTCCAGCTGTCTAAAGGCTACTTAGGTTTAAATAGTGAGAAAGAAATTTTATCAAGGAGTTGCAACCTTGTTAAACCTATTGCAACTGGCTCCCGAGCATTAGAGAAAATTAAAAAGGTAAATTACGCCAGTCAGGTAGAAAACAACCTCACAATATATATAAGTAATTAAGTTTTTTTGTTTAAAATTTCTTGGGTGTATAGCACTTATTTTACTAATAATGGTATTTGTTAAATTATTATTTTATTTATTTTATTTTTCCAACATATGTTTCGACGTATCTACGCCTTTTTCAAGGAATATAATACAGTCGACAATTTCCTGTAAATTACACAATAATAAATACACAAACATATCAACAAACAACACAAAGCTTTTACGTACTTCTACCAAATCGTCCGTCAAGAAATTAATGGGTGGCCCATTTAAAAATTGGAATTTAATTTTGCTATAAAAAAAAACTGCTCAATGTTTTCCAATGGTTGAACATTTATTTAAAGGGTTGGTTCATGACATTTATTTATGAAAAATAATTTCGGCCAAATGACCACCACGGCTGACTTGGCAGTAGCCTATTCGTTCCACCCAATTTTTTATACATTTTCGATTGTTTGGGGCTCTATTTCACCAATAGCAGCTCGAATATCGGTCTTGAGGTCTTGAATTGTTTCTGGATTTTATTGGCGTAACACTTATCTTTCACCGCTCCCCAAAGATAATAATCCAATGGCGTCAGATCGCAGCTTCTTGGTTTCCAATTCACATCAGCATTTCTGCTGATTATTCGATTTCCGAAAACGCGGCGTAAAACATCGATTGTGGGGTGTGCTGTATGGCTCGTTGCACCGTCCTGTTGAAACCAAACATCGTCCAAGTCGTTAGCTTCAATTTCTTGAAAGAACCAATCGTTCAACATTGCGCGGTAGCGCTCGGCATTGACGGTTACGGCGATTTCTGCTTCATTTTCAAAGAAAAATGGACCGATGATGCCGCCAGACCAAAGTCCGCACCAAACAGTCACTCGTTGTGGGTGCATGCTTCTCTATTGGCTTTTCTCTGCCCCATGACAACGAACCGTAGACGACTCGGATGGTCATGGTCAATTGGCTTTAGCTGTTGCACCAATTGAACTTTATGGTTTATCCACCAACATTCCGGTTTCACGCTTCTTCACAAATTGATCCACAAATTGGGTTTTTGGAATATTTTTTTGTCGAATTTTTTTCTTAAATTTCTCACAGTTTGAGTAGAAGACTCACCACTTTGGAAATAAGTTTTTAATATTTTTCCCAAACTTTCTCTTCAAGCGAATAAATATCCCAAATTCAAAGTAAACTTCAAACTTTCATATTGAAATATAATGGGTCAAACCGTCAAAAATATGTCGATAGTTGCCGATACGTGTTTCTGCTAATTGGCTCAAATAATCAAGAAACCTGTATGGATGGAAATGAATAATAATTCGACAACACACTACATGGAACGAGCATCCAATTTGTATTTTCACCTATAAATCAAACTTTAATAGGAAAGTTCTCAGAATCCATTTTATGTTTTTCTGTTTGTTCATGCTTTTTAGTACGGTCATATTTTTGCAAAATTTGTGCCCATTTATTCTTTCCTTTATATATTGTGTTGTCTGTCCTATATATACTTTTGGGCAATCCATACAATTTATTCGGTAGACACAACTCGAGATTTAATTATCCTGGATTTTTGATTTTAATTTTGTGTTTATGAATTTCAAATTATTTGTATTTTTATGTGCTACGTTTATTCCATAATGCTTCATTGATGCATTTAGTGTTTCTGATAAGCCCTGTATATATGGTAAGGATACATATTTGTTTGTTGTCTGAACTCTGGACTAGTGAGTTTAAGAGCTCTATCAGCAATTCCTGATACGACACTTTTTTAATGAACCATTGGACCTGCGGCTTCAAAGTTCAAATATCGTCCACTCCAGGTTGGCTTTGTGTACCAAATTGTCTTTATTTTTGTGTTTGTTCGTATGAGTGTCAGATCTAAGAAATTGATTTTATTTTGTTTTTCTAACTCACGGGTGAATTTCAAATTAGGATGGTAGCTATTGAATTCATTTATAATATCTTCTATTTCATTTTCAGGTGCTGCTGTAAGACAGTCATTAACAAAACGTTTGAAAAATGGTATTCTGTACTTTAATTTCTTTATAACCGTTTCTTCCAGATCCTCCATAAAGAGTTGAGCTATTACTGCAGAAATTGGAACCCCCATGCCACATCCATTAATCTGACAATAAAATTTTGCAAAAATATGACCGCATTAAAAAAGCATGAACAAACAGAAAAACATAAAATTGATTTTGAGAACTTTTCTATCCTGGAAAAAGAAACAAACAACAAAACTAGAAACATACTAGAAATGATCCACATAAAAAAAGAAAAAGAAGCTATGAACGATAAAACGGACATCAAAAACTTGGCCCAAATTTATTTCAATCTAATAACATAAATAAGGAAATACAAATTTTCAATCTTCTACTACCAACTCCATCAAGATTAAAAAGAACCAATTCAAACCCATATTTGGGATTATCACTTGTTGGTTAATTCGTACAGGTGTTGCAGCATTAAATTGGAATAAGAAGTTGGAAAAACAAAATCGTGACAGCGCATCATCGTCACATTATTTCATTCATGGCTGACGAAAATATTTAATATTTGAGGATCTTTTAAAGTTTGATTTATAGGTGAAAATAATATCTTGACGGACGATTTGGAAGAAGTACGTAAAAGCTTTGTGTTGTTTGTTGATATATTTGTGTATTTATTATTGTGTTATTTACAGGAAATTGTCGACTGTATTATATTCCTTGAAAAAGGCGTAGATACGCCGAAACATATGTTGGAAAAATAAAATAAATAAAATAATATTTTAACAAATACCATTATTAGTAAAATAAGTGCTATACACCCAAGAAATTTTAAACAAAAAAATTTATACCAAAGCACAAAAAATATGTAAGTATATTTACTCCATTGCGTATTACAAGTATTGTGTTCATGCGCGAATCGAGTAGGGTCAAATGAAACACAATTTTTGCTTTTCAGCGTTTTTATTATAATTTTCAAAGTCCTATAGGACTTCGTATATATATACGAATTATTTACAAGGGGAAAAAGTAAGGATACATTTACTTGAGTTTAATTAAACATTAAATTTTCAGCACCTAACCTATTGATTATATCTGAAGGCTCAAATTTTATTATGATTATATATACAATGTTGAGTTGATGTTAGTTTTACAATTTTTCTAGAGATATAAGAAAGTCAAATGATACACAATTATTCTCTGGAGGTTTTAGAGATGCAGGTAAATATTATCATGTCAACATGATGTGGATCATGTCAACATGATGTGGTGAGTAAGTTTATGTTTTATATTTATGTTGGTGTTTTTGGAATTAGTTTTATCAAGATGACTTGTTTTGTCAAGTTTTTGAATGGTGGAGTTGTAGAATTTGTGTGTGTTTTATAACTTCTTGGATTGTGTCAATATTCGCTAATTCGTGTAGACCATTTATTTTGGTAAATCTTGTTTTGTTTAAGATAATTCTAAGGAACTTATTCTGAAGTGTCTGAAGTTTTCGTATATTTGTATTCGAAGTGTTGCTCCAAATTGGATTTGCGTACAGAAATGTCGGCCTTACTGCTTGTTTGTAAATCCTCAGTTTAAATTTAAACCCTAATTTACTTTGGTTAGAAATTAGTGGGAGAATTTCGCGGAGAAAGGTTCGTCCTTTGTTGATGGAGTTCTCTGTATGTTTGTTGAAATTTAGTTTTTTATCTAGAGTAATGCCTAGATATTTCACTGTATTTTGTTTGTCTATCTAGTGATTTCCGAAACTAATTTTGTTTTTACATGTTTTCAGTCTATGAGTGAAATGAGTGAGCGTTGTTTTAGAGGGGTTTATTTTGATTTTCCACTTATGGTAATATTTTTCGAGCATAGTTAAATGTCTTTGGATGTATTTATTGGCCTGGTCTGGGTTAGTGGATTCAGAAATTAGAGAAGTATCATCGGCGAATATTTTCAATTTTGTTTGATTTGTTTTGGGAATGTCATTTATAAAGTAATTGAATAATATAGTTGATAGTATGCCACCTTGGGAAACACCGGATGTGATGTGTTTTTTATTTGATACCGTTGAGTTAACTGTGGTTCGGAAGGTTCTGTGGGAGATGTACGAATTGCATTGCGGTCGTTCTTTTGTAGTTTAAATTTTTTGTGATTTGATCCGTTATTGTGTACTAAAATGGATTTGATCCGTAATACTGACTAATGAGGATCTAAATCTAAATCCGAATTGCTCGTCGATAATTTCGTTGTGATTTTGCTCGCTTCTAATTATTCTTATGAGGATGATTATTTCGAGGATTTTGGATAAGTTGGAAAGTAGGCTGATGGGACGGTAGTTTGATGGTATTTTAGGGTCTTTGTTGGGTTTGGGAAAAGAGAGTATGAAAGCATTCTTCCAAGCGGTGGGGAAGAAATTCAGTTTTAAACAGTCGTTTAAAATGTTGTGGAGTTGTACAATTGTTTTTCTTGGAAGATATATAAGAGTTTTGTTTCTGTTCTTGTCCTCGCCAGGATCTTTTCTGATATTGAGGGATCTAATTATCTGTCTAATTTCATTAGGTGATGTATGATAATTTGCTGGAATGTCGCTAGTTTTAGATAGAAGCGTTTCAACGATGTTTTTCACTTTGATTTCTGTTTATTGGTCCGACATATTTCGGGATAATTCATGTGTTTTGACGTAAGATTCGGCCAGGAACTCTGCTTTTTCCTCGTCTTCGAAGATGAACCCTTAGGATCCTTCAAGAGTGGAAACTCCAAACGAATTTTTATTTTTTTGGAGAGATCTGTAAATTTTCCACATTTCTTCGGTGTTTGTTATATTTTTTGTGAAATTCTCCCACTGTTCGGATTAAATTGACTTTAGTGAGGTTCTAACCAGTAAAATTGTGTCTTTGTATTCCTGATAGAGATTCATCGAATAGTTTCGCTGTAGGCGTTTACGCAAAAAGTTTTTATATTTAATCAAATTTTTAACATGTACCGGGAGTTTGAGTTGATGATTCTTCGTACGGTTTTGTAATTAATCTAATATTGAACTTGACTTTTTTAAAGGTCCTCCGGTCACTGAAGAAAGAAAGCAGTTGTAAGGTACATTATTAAAAGAGTGCATTAAATTTTTATTATTTCATTTGAATGATCTGATGTCTCAAATAAATATTCCTATTTATTATATGGGTTCGTCGGCCCACAGTTGGATGATAGTTGAATGATTACTATTTATTCTACGCCAAGCTTTCGCAATTTCATTTAATGCATCCTCAGGGCTTCTATAAAAGTACAATTATAATAAGTCAATAAAAAATTTTTCTTTTTCGTTTCATAACTTACTGTTTGTAAGATTTTTCAAATTATAGAAAATACATATTTTATAATATGACGAATCTCTTGTTGCTAAATGCCAATAATTTGAAAAAATCTAACATCCATTAAGTTATGAAACAAAAAAAATTTATATTTTGTGTTATTATTATTGTACTTTTATAGAAGCCCTGAGGATGCATTAAATAAAAATGCGAAAGCTTGGCGTTACAATTAATAGTATTCATTCCTTTATCCCCAAACTGTGAGTGGACAAACCCTTATTTAATTCATACACAATCCCTTATTTAATTCATACAATTAATATACCTGGAACTATAATATACTATTATCTCATTACTACACTTATAATGTCATTCAAGATTTCTATTCATTCATTGTTTCGAAAAGAACAATGGAAATATAGTCGGAAATATATCGGAAGCAATAACGTTATGTAAGAACCAAATCGGCATCCCAAATATATTTCTTATGGAATTAAGGTTAAGGTAATCAGAAGAAATTCGACAATTGAAAAAAAATGCATCCTTTGTCGGAACTCAAACCCGCATATCCAAATTGCCGGATGGATCATTTTCAATGATACATGAGTTTGCCAGACTATCGAACCAGAGATTCTGAGAAAATACTCAAATTCTCTGATGATAAAGGTTAAGATTCATGATATTTGATTGATCATATCTATACAGGGTGAGTCTTTGACCACTGCGTTAATTTTAGCCATAGGTTCTTGAGATCAAAAGAAACACTTTTTCCATTACGGTTTTTCTATATTCAGCTGCGTTGAAAAGTTATGAGCATTTTAAGTTTTCACATTGGGCAAATACCCTCTGTAGTCCAGATTGGTTTGAATGAAAAATACCTTCCACAGTATCCATTATTGAATCTGAATTGTTGAAAAACATTATTTTTCCTCTAAGAAATGATTCACTCACTCATGTTTCATCCGATGAGGTCCATATCCAGAAGGAAGATACAAAATAGTAATTTTCTGGTAAAAAAAATTCAACACCATAAACATAGAATTTTGTTGTTCTACTATATTTTCTTTCTACTTCAAGATTATAAACCATGCCTTTCTAGTGAGAAACTCCAAAAAACCTCAGAATTATTGGGTGTTATCATCACACATTTGTAATTTTCTTCTTAGAATTTCCAAATCATGAAACATCATTTCTATGAAAACTTCCAAGGCAAGAGGTTGTCACTCAAAGCCAGAAAAAACCATCTATGATTTTCCAAACACTGATATTTCTGAAGTTTCTTCTCCTTGACAGAGACCAGTGAACAGGTCTATGAGGTCTCTAGATACTGTTAAAAATATGAAAATCTTTTTCGAAATCTTCAACAACAATAAATGATGTCACTACGAATAATAATTTTAAAGTGATGTTACTTTGCTTGATGATTATTTTCTGTACTGAATCCCAATAACAATTTACCTGGATAGATTACAAGTATTTCCAGATTTAGGTGTGCAATTATACTTTCTTGAAGAAATACCTAAATTTGATTTTGAAAAATCAACTAGGTGTTCTTTAATAAAAAATTTTTTGTTAAATCATTAATATGAATCTATTCTGTTTAGACTATAATTACTGATTACTGATTTTTATAATCAGAGTATCTGTTTTAATTACTTAAACAAGAACATAAATATGGAATAATGGTTATTCATAGATTATGTCAAATTTTAATACCTTACCATAGAATATTAATTTATTTCCGAACCCCAGGAGAGAAAAATTATATAATAAATAATATAAATATAAATAATAAATAATATTGGCAATGTTTTTTCAAATGAAAGATAATATCTGTAACTATTATTGATCTTTAGTTATAATTTTCCTCAGAATAATTAGGGTGAATTATTATCACATTAAAATATTATAACGTCTCTGTGGTGGTTAGTTCCAAATAAAAAAGTGTTCTGTGTTTCCTTGTTGTTTTGATTCTGTTTGAAACTGTTAACAGTTATTTGTAGCTTTCTTTCAAAAAAATGTGGAAAATATTGGAAGGATAATATCGATAGTTTTAAATTATTCAATTCAGTATGAAATGATTATGGTCAGAAAATGCATTCTATTCTAATATTTCTTGTTTGTGAGCTTTTAGCTTCCAGTTTCAATATTGATTGAATTTTAATTAACCATGCATCATAACAAACATTCAGAAATATCAAAACTAAGTCAAATTCTATTATCTCCTAAGTTTGTCAACGTGGTTGAATCGGTGTATGAAATAAAGATAATAAAGGTAAGGTGGGTGGAGAATGGAAGGCCACGCTCCTTTGAAGGCCAACTATCAAAAAGTCGTAGTTATTGACATGTAAACACATATTCCTTCGGCTATACACTAAGATCCATCAAACTCAAGTCCACAGATGCGGCGGCGAGTCGCTCGCGCCTCTATTGTGGCAGTGCGATCTCACGCTTCTTAGACTTTGACCATCGACGTTACAATGGTTATTCGCGAGCACAGCAAAACGTAAGTTTTTAGTTAGATAACCTATTATTATTTAATATTTTTTACTGTGAATTGTTGTATAAGGATATGTTTATGGTACTAAAGAAAAAAAAATTTTTTTGCCTCGATTTAAGTTAAAATATTGGCAGTGTTCCCAGGAAAGCCGATGGTTCCTTGTAAGGCCAATCAAAAATTTGACGGTTGGCCTTGCTAGGGTACATGGGCCTCACAAAGAACATGTAAAAACCATGAACATATGAACAGTTACTTTTTAGTTATAAATACGTACCATTACAGTTAAAACAATGTTTTATATTTATAATATTTTTCTTTATAAGGTTTATTAAACTTTTTAACTCATATTGAATAGACATTTTTTTTTAAATTATTTTATTATCAGTATATATTTAAATTTCTTTTATGGAAAGGTTATGTCTGAAAATAAACTAAACTAATTTACATGAAAAGCAACGAATATAAAAATATGTGATAAGTTATATATAAGATAGTCTGTCTATGATCATATTTAAAGCAAAAACAACTTTATAACAATAGGCCGGTAATTGAATAGATGATTAAATTTTATGCGAATAAAGTCATTGATAATTTTTAGTTTGGCCTTCTTAGCAACATTTTGGCCTTACAAAGAACGGACCCATAAGAAGGCCATTTGAGGTAAAAAAAAAAGTTTTTAATTTCATTATAATACGCGTTGGCAAGTTATTTGATGTCAATTTAATACTCATTACTACTGTTTTTGAATAATTTCCATTAATATATTCTTAGTTATTCGATGGTATTCAAGTAATGTTCGTTGATTATTTTATAAATGATAAAAATATATTGAGCATTTAATGTTTTGCTTAAATGAAAGAGCTTATTATGTAGTTTTAGTAAAAGCGAATATATTAATTGTTACAACTCTATTTTTGAGTTGAACGACTGATGTATAATATTGGCCTTGTTTGGAGCCGTGTTCCTTGCAAGGCCATTTGGAAGAGCTTAACAAAACTTAAGTTTAATGAATACTGATTAAAGCTAGGTTAAGAAAAAAGTGATTTATATGGTACACAATAAAAAAAACTATTATTTGATAATTTGTTTTCTTTATTTATCCAGTTAATAAACGAATAAAAAACGTTTACTCGTTAGAGTGGCCTTCCATGGTCCACCCACCTTATAAAACAAATCTAGGAGAGTGGGTTCGAAGTTTTTAAAACTCATATGAGCTCAATTTGCAGCATTCCTATGTTAGAATAGATATTCGATGAACCCTGAAAGTCTGAAGCTATAAAAAACCAGCTCTTTATAAAGACAAGTCTTCAATTTAACAGGTCCTGACAGAAAATACTTTACCTATATTAACGGTCAAAATGTAGCCAAAGAGTGAAGGAAAACTTTTTCTCTATTTATTATGGAATATTATTCTGGATTAAATATTAAACAAGGTGCTAGACATCATTAACAATGAATACAGCAAATGGCAATTTAGATTTTGTGGTGAATGTAAGACAAAAATTGTTCAGTGATTAATTTCATCTATAGTGTTTAGTGGCGGAACCATAGACTGGAGAGATTTCCCCAACCTTTTGTGGAAATATTTAATAAAGACATAAAATATGGCAACATTGAACAAATCTGATCATTGAATCATTTCAGCACAGAGTTGGATTTCGGAAAATCAGAAAATTTGGACAAAATTATATCGATTCAATTCCTTTCAACTTCAAATATCTCAGGAATGGTGCAATTTAGGAGGAAAGATGACGAATGATTTTATATGCAAAAAAGACTAATGATTCCAGGAAGTACGAGATACGGACCTTTAGTTCAAGCGATATTTGTTTTTCATGCCATTTAACCAATCTGTAGAGTAGTAGTGAGAAACCCACAAGAAGTGGAATAAATCTATTGATGCCAAAATATGCACAAGTGTTATCAAAAACCTTCTACAAGAGATCATTTCAATTGATATTGTCGTTTGAATATTACAGGTGAAAATGCAATTTTTTTATGAAATTTCAACACCCTATATCTTTTGAACGGGGCCAAATTTGGAAGAATGTTATACGAAGAAAATGTTTCTTTTGACGTCAAGAATCTATGGTTAAAATTAACGCATTGGTCAAAGACTCACCCTGTATAAGACATACATTGTGAATGTCATTTCAAAGGCACTGAAAATCGATTATAATAGGCTTGATAAACCCTTGTGTATTTCACGAATTAACTTTCGATAATTATCTGGGTAAGATGCATTCCCTACTTTATATCGAAGAAAGTCAACATGATATGAACATGTGGAGGTTAAATCAAGAAAACATTGTTTTTACGCCTAGAGGCTATTATTTGGTTTGGAGAATTGAAAATTTGTTAGAACGTAAGCCAAGGCTTATGGTCGGCGATAGTGTGTATCTCGAAGATCCTTTCGATCCGGAGGTAGTGTGGAAGGGACGCGTTCGCAAGACAGAATCTCATCATGTGTACTTGAAATTTCCACGTGATTTTCATGAGAATTACAACGGAGAGGGTTAGAATATATATGTGGAATCTTCAAGGACCTCTAAGAGAAGGCTACATTTCGCCTTGGATTTAGCCATTGAATATCACGGTATTGATTTATTGTTTCCATCGAAGTTGCAGCTTAAAAAACCTCAAGTTTGTTTGAATATATCTAGTACGAAACAAAACGAAAAAATGGAATTCCTGAGAGAGGAGATTGAAGATAACGAGAATATTCAGGAGGTCGATGAAAATTTAAATAATAGTGAACTAAGCCTTAGTGAAACTTCAGATAGCGAGTCTCTTATAATATCTCAATCATCGATTGAAACAACAGATTATGCAGACACCATCAAAATCCAATGGTACAATAACGATTTGAACAGTTATCAGAAAGAAGCAGTATTAAACGTGTTACAGGGTGAAGCCAGACCTCTTCCGTACGTCATATTTGGACCACCAGGTACAGGAAAGACAGTTACTCTTGTTGGGTGCATTTTACAAATACTCCGTTGGATTCCTTCTTCAAGAATTTTAATAACATCCCCTTCTAATAGCGCAGCCGATCGTATGGCTATAAAACTGATCGATTCGAAGGTTTTGGAGCCTGGGGATTAGGTACGGTTTGTATCATATGGACACCTGCCTACGGTGACTCCGGAGTTGGCTCCCTACTGCGTTACTGGAAACATGGCGAACGATGTGATTTTGGGTAGTTACAAGGTAACAATAACGACTTGTTCTTCTGCTGGAGCCTTGAACTTGAAGGAGCCAAGGAGTAAGTTCTCGTTTTATTATTAATTTTCATGGTTATTTAAAATGAAAGAAATAAAATTAAAAGTTTAAATGTGATAATCTTCCTAACAATCCACGATTTTTGAATCAATCATGTTTGGAATTTACAAAATAATACAAAGTTGTTACTCATACTATGAACTTTTTTCTAGATCACCTCAGCCATATCGTGGTTGATGAAGCCGGACAAGCTTCGGAACCAGAAATTTTGATCCCGATGGCATTCCATTGTCCGCGCACAGGACATGCAATTCTAGCCGGTGACCCTATGCAATTGGGTCCCGTTGTCATCTCATATATCGCAAAACACTACGGACTTCAGACTTCCTACTTGGAACGCCTCTTGAACAGATTTCCGTACTCAAAAGACACTCAAGGATTCCCACAGACCAACGGGTATAATCCAAAGCTCATAACGAAGCTGTTGTATAACTATAGGAGTCTACCGACCCTGTTGAAACTGACCAGCTCTTTCTTTCACGACGATGATCTAATTCCAATGATATCAGAAGATGACGAAAGGCCTAGTGAACTGTTGCATAAACTTGAGCAGGTAGTTGGTACAAACCTAACTGGGAAAACTAACAATATTGTTTTTCACGGTATCGTAGGGGATGCTTATAGTGGTGTGGATACACCCTCTTGGTACAACCCGAGTGAGATACAAAAAGTATTCTCGTATGTGATGGCCCTTTATAATGCAGGAGTGAATAAAGAGGATATTGGTATCATATCACCCTATGTCAAACAGGTAATTATTTTTTAATCGCTTATTATTAATATTTCAATGTAAACACTCAAAATTTCATTTCCATTTGCACTTATACAATTTTTCGATTTGGTATAGTTCTTGGATGACTTCACTGAAATCAATAGATATGAAAAGTATGGTTCAAATCACAGAGTAAATGATTTTTCTCTATTTCACTGTCGTAATGAGTTCATTACAGTACTAAAAACAGTGCTGTAATGAACTCATTACAGCATTGTTTTTAGTTATAATTTTCGTTATGTGGTTAACAACACTGACATCCTATCCTTTCGAATGTCGACACGGGTCCATTGCATGTCAATTGTCGATATTAAACTATGTAGAGATTTGAACGAACTATTCAAATGCTATAGTCTGACAATTTTCGTATCAGTCACGCCAACTACGAAAATAAAATACAAAGGCCACTAGGAGGTAAAATCTGAATTTTTATTGCATTCCAATAAATTTCTCACAATATTTGAATGAAGTAGAGAAAATATCGTCTAATACTCGTTGCAGAAGGCAATTCAACACTCATGAGTTCACTCCGAATTTCGTATTCGTGTTGGAATAGGTTCGCATTCTGCAACTTGTTTTAGAATATGCTATTCTGTATGATAGGAATGAAAGGTTGGGCCCGGATATAGTAATTATTATGCACTGACTTCTCTATTTGTGAAAAGTATGGGGCTGATCACAGAATTAATCCGGTACTCTATGGTTTCCATTCAACTTACCATGTTGTCAAAATCAAGTTTTCAAATGTTTGCTTTATATTCTAGGTAAAGGTAATTCGTGAAAAATTTTTGGAGGCACAGTTGGAAGTTCCTAAAGTTGGAAGCACTGAAGAATTTCAAGGTCAGGAGTTCAGCGTTATCATATTTTCCACAGTGAGGTCAACAAAAATGTCTACTACAGCTAATATAAATTCAGCTTTACGATTTATTTCGGGTACGAGGAGATTGAATGTTGCTCTGAGTCGAGCTAAGATCCTCAATATCATCATAGGAAATCCCGATTTCTTGGTTCATGATGTTTATTGGAGGGAAATTATGAATTACGTTGCTAAAAACGGTTCATTTAGGATGTCCTAGAAATTATAAAAAGTGATCTCTATTTTATTTTTTTGTGAAGTTTGATGATTTCCAGAGTTTGTAGGTGCTGTTTTGTTCTTGTCTGTTTAGTATATTGTCATTTAATAAAAATTATTATATCACTATATTTATTTTTTTTCACTATTGTGATTCTAAAGAAAGAATAAAGAATTATTTTTTACCGATGAATACTACTTATATAATTTGTGTTTTTGTGTTTGACTTGAAGATACTAATAGAGGTAGGTAATTTATTATATCACGAATTATTCGTTCTTGATTTTAACATTTAAGAACAAGGTTCCCTATTGAGATAAATTTGAAAAACTATATAAGAGATCCCATGGAACTTCCAAAAAATTACATCTGAAATACCAAAGAATAAAATTACATTCGATAATTATTTGAAAATGATTATAGTAATCACATGTTAAACTGATATAGTTATAGTTATAGGTAATAGCTAATGTAAAAAGCATAAAGTAAGTTTAAGACCATTCGAGTTATCTTTTGTCCAAACTTTCAATCTCCTAGAGGAAATTATGGACATAAACACCACCACTACGAATGAAAAGGAAGAATGACTGCTGGGAAAACTTCTTCCATCATTAACTTGATCTAAAGTTCCTGTGCAATTAGTTACATATGTTCCTTTTGCTGTTATAAAATATCCTTGAAGATAATCGGGTCTCGACCTGCCGACTTGGATTTTTATGTATCCAGTCAAAAATCCATACAGCACAAACGATTTGGTGAGCCCAGATACAGCTAATCTACCACCTTTCCTACTTGAGGAACCTACAATGTAAAGCATTCACAAACATTTCAGTGGATATCCAATACAAATACCAAAACAAAATACCCTTGATGGCTGTTGATGAAACATAGCATTTCGTAATTTTACAACCATAATTTACCGAATAAATTTATAATAAATAATTGAATAAACTTCTGATTGAATTTATAGCATGAAAAAGAGGGTTTTGTGTAGTATCTGGAATTATTCCATTCAAGGATAGAGTTCAAATGCAAACATAATACTACCTAAATAAAAACAATTTCGATAAAAATTTTCCCGAGATACTATCATAATGCTATTTCAATGTTGGCCTCTGAAGGGCTTTCGAAAAGTAAACAAAACGAAAGAAAATTATTAATGAAATTCTGAAAATATGAAAAAATGACTCGAAAGAATTTGGGAATGCTGGAGTATCGACTTCTGTCTACCTGGTTTCACAGTACGTCTGAATGAACTTGTCCAGGCACTCACGGACGAAAATAGTCACTTTTCACTGGAGTTCGAATTTGTAGTTTTGTCGAGAAAGTTATTTATTTCCAAGAAAACCGTTTCCGTACTTCATCGGATAACGCCATTTCAGTACTCGTTGTTCGACATAGGTCATATGCTCCAACATATGTTACGCGTTACGCGGAAAATGAAGTGAACATATACTCGAGCACGCAACTGGGAATAGAAATGAATGAAACTAACAAAATTTAATTAAACTTATAAGTTGCAGTAACATAACCGCCCACCTAAAATAGAATATTTTATGAAACAATGCAAATACAAAATTGAAAAGATATTGAACATAATGCAAATATATATATATATATACAATTTTATTTTGTATAAACGTTTCAGCGCATCCGCCTTCTTCAGTATACATAAATCATAAATCGACATCTAAAATGAAACATATATAGTATAAAAGTAGAATAATATAATCCTTAAAATATCTCACTGTTCATTTTTGCTCTTTTCTGGTCGGTATTGTTGTGTTATTTATGTCAATGTCATATATGTCAATGTCAGGGGTCAATGGAATGTTAGTTGTCTTGTCTTCTTCTTTCTATCGGTGGTCTTCTCAGTATTGGTATGTATATTTGACTGAGAATTTTCGTGTCTTGTTTGTTGTTCACTACATTTTCATTGTTTACTTGTATGTGAATCATTTCCAATATTTCCCTTCGTCGTTGTTGGGGTTCTATTCCTAAAATCTTCGTGTCATCGTAATTAAAATCATGTTTTTGGTTTTTTTTATGTTTATTAAGTGCTGTAGTTGCGTTTTTTGCATATTTATGTGTGTTTAGTCTGTCTTTGAGTCTTTGTGAAGTCTGTCCTCTGTATTGTTTGTCACAGTCCTTGCAGGGTATAATATATATGACCTGTGATTTTTTTGTCTTGGGTGTTGGTGCTTTCAACTTACTGAAGATGTTTCCCACTTGATTGTATGGTCTGTGTATTACTTCTCGGTTGTAGGGTTTCAATATATTACTTATTTTCTGTGACAGCCCTTGTATGTATGGTAATTGTATTCGTCTTGAGGTATCTGTTGGTATTTTCGTCTGTTGTATAGTCCTTTGTTTTGTTGGTTTTGTGATAAGGGTTTCAGGGTAGTGATTCTTCGTCAAAAGTTCTTTCACCTCTTAAAGTTTTCTCTCGGAGTATTGGGGATGTTAATTTTAACGCCCTGTCTATGTATCCCATGACAGTACTTTTCTTATGTGAATGGTGGTGTTGGGAGTTATAATCTAATATATGTGTTGTGTTCTGCTCCTTTCTGTGCCATTTTGTCAATAAATTTCCGTTTTTTCTCATCAGTGTCATGTCCAAGAAGTTCAGGCAGTTGTTTTCTTCTTCCTCAAGTGTAAATTGTAGAAATTCGTGTATGTTGTTGAATTCGTTCAAAATCGACTGTATTTCGGTTGGTGTTGTTATAACTAAAATGTCGTCTACATATCGTTTGAAGAACGTAGTTTTATGTTTTTCCCTGATTTTCTTTTCTATCAACTCCATTACTAACTGTGCTATCGTGCTTGATATCTGGTTCCCCATGGCTACACCCTTAATTTGTTTATAGAAATTTTTCTCATATTGGAAGAAGCTATTGTTCGTGATATATTGTATTGTTTGGATGAAATCTTCTTTTGGTATTAATGTGTGTTGTCTGATTATTTCCCAATCATTTTCGATTGCCTCCTTTTTTAGTTCTGTGGGAATGTTGGTATACAGAGATTTTACATCTAATGAATATAATCGATGGTTTGCTTGAATCCTAATATTTCTCAATGATTCTTTCAAATCGAATGAGTTTTTTGACCCCTGACATTGACATATATGACATTGACATATATGACATTGACATAAATAACACAACAATACCGACCAGAACAAAGCAAAAATGAACAGTGAGATATTTTAAGGATTATATTATTCTACTTTTATATTACATATGTTACTTTTTAGATGTCGATTTATGATTTATGTATACTGAAGAAGGCGGATGCGCTGAAACGTTTTTACAAAATAAAATTGTTTACAACTTTTTTGAAGACCTAGATGCCCAATCAATTCAAACTCAACATATTATATGCTAGGTAAAAACCAAAATTTTCACTATATATATACATCAAAATACGTCACAATTATTGAAGAGGCAATGGATATAATTTAACCACTGATCTCTGCAGTACACCTTGAGTAGTCCGAACAGTAGCTACTCTAACTATTTTATCAGCGCCAGGATGCAATTTCTCAATGCGTCCAATTCGCCAACGCAATGGAGGGAATTGATCGTCTTTTATCAAGACTAATGCACCTATTGAATAAGGAGGCGAGTCATTATTGAACCACTTTTTTCGTTGTTGCAGTGTGTTCAGGTATTCTGAATTCCATCTTTTCCAAAAATCTTGATGGATACGAGTTAAAAGCTGCCAACGCGATAATCAACCGATAGATAGGTGAGACAATTCTGGTTCAGGAATAGCAGTTAATGGAGCTGAAGTAAGAAAATGTCCTGGTGTCAGTGCAGATATGTCATTCGGATAATTACTAAGCGGACATAGAGGGCCAGAATTGAGCACAGATTCAATCTGTGTGGGGACTGTAGAAAACTCCTCATATGTCAGGATCTGATGACCGATCACTCTCAATAAATGGGATTTGACAGATTTTATACCAGACTCCCAAAGACCCCCAAAATGAGGACTAGAAGGCGGATTTAAACTCAACCTTATTTTCTCTTCAAACACAGCGCACTGCATATATCTCAAAGCTCACCTGAAATTTGTTCCACCATCACTAAAGATGTGGTTACGTCTACCCCTTCGAGTAAAAAGACGACGCAATGCAGCAAGAAAAGCATCGGAAGTTAAATCTGACACTAACTCCAAATGCAATGCCTTTGTTGTGAAACATACAAAGAGACATATACAGGGCGAGTCTTTGACCACTGCGTTAATTTTAACCATAGATTCTTGACGTCAAAAGAAACATTTTCTTCCTAAAACATTTTTCCAAATTTGGCCCCTTTAAAAAGATATACGGTGTTGAAATTTCATAAAAAATTGCATTTTCACCTGTAATATTCAAACGACAATATCAATTGAAATGATCTCTTGTAGAAGGTTTTTGATAACACTCTTGCATATTTTGGCATCAATAGATTTATTCCACTTCTTGTGGGTTTCTCACTACTACTCTACAGATTGGTTAAATTGCATGAAAAACAAATATCGCTTGAACTAAAGGTCCGTATCTCGTACTTCCTGGAATCATTAGTCATTTTTGCATATAAAATCATTCCTCATCTTTTCTCCTAAATTGCACCATTCTTGAGATATTTGAAGTTGGAAGGAATTGAATCGATATAATTTTGTCCAAATTTTCTGATTTTCCCAAATCCAACTCTGTGCTGAAATGATTAAATAATCAGATTTGTTCAATGTTGCCATATTTTATGTCTTTATTAAATATTTATACAAAAGGTTGGAAAAATCTCTCCAGTCTATGGTTCCACCACTAAACACTATAGATGAATTCTTTTTTCTTTTTATTTCCAGATTCAATGTGAGCACCTTGAAGAATTCTCTGTCTCCATCAATAGAAGACCACTCTTGAAGAAAGAAGTCCCTACAATAATATATTTTTTTTTTTCCTATATGTTAAATTCTTTGTGAGTTTATAGGCATGGCCTCAACTCTTATCTGTCTAATAATAATAATAATATATTTGTAATGTCCTCGTTTCCTACTCTGACGGTGTAATTAGGTAAGTTAGCCTCATAGGAGCTGAAAGGCAATATCTCAGTTTTCGTCAAATTAACGGTAAGTAAATTAATTTTGAACCAGCCAATCATTTTCAGCTTTTTCCCTAACCCCCTCCCAAGAATCTGCTTCGTAGATGATTGCTGTGTCGTCAGCAAACGACAGAACAGTTCCTGTGGACTGCAGTTTAAGTAAGTGGTTGATATATATAAGGAACAGGACAGGCCCATCAGTTTATCAAGCAGAAGCTCATGGCTTACGGTGTCAAAAGCCCTCGCGAGATCCAGAAAAACGCCTAAACATGGCCGGTTGGAATCTAGGACCCGATAAACTTTATACGTCAGCAATGCCAGAGCATCCCGTGTTGAGGTTGTAACGCCCTTACGTGCAGTTCCTTTATCAGTAAACTCGGGCGCCAGACTATTTGCTTCTGAGGGCGTCACCCTCACCTATCGAGCTCCTCCGGAATGTCCAGAAGCTCGAGCCTAGGTAGACTCCAGTGGAGAATGAAGTGGGTAGCTGTTGGAGGTGGAGGTGTCACCAATAAAACACGCGATTAACTAAAAATATACTCTCTATTCGACTAAATAAACAAACTTTCCAAAATAATACGTCTCACAGTCCTTAAAACAAATCAACAGTTCATATTCGGTACAACAGTACTTAATCTAAATCACAAAACCTTCATAGTCCTTAACCTCTAAAAACCCAAATCCCAAATCTACTTGTCCATCACCAAAAGTCCAGTAACATTCCGTGAAGGGGTTAGAGTGCACCCAAAGCGATTACAGTG
Organism: Micraspis discolor; assembly: GCA_030674115.1. Taxonomy (NCBI): domain Eukaryota; kingdom Metazoa; phylum Arthropoda; class Insecta; order Coleoptera; family Coccinellidae; genus Micraspis; species Micraspis discolor. The sequence goes on along the minus strand of JARTUT010000054.1, from coordinate 66,617 downwards.
GCGAGTTACTCATGCGTAAGAATGACTAAGGCCGTGTGATAAAAAAAGAAAATGTCTCGGGGTTAAAGCGAGAGGGGGGGGGCGAAAACCAAAGCCTCACTCAGGCCAACATGGACCATCCAATAGGGGGGGGGGGTCCCTGGGGCACGATTCCGCACGGCGCAACTAGTGTCCGTGCGCAACAGAACCCCTCGAAGAGAACTGCCAAGGCCCAGCCCAAATCGGAGTGACCGGCGATATGGTTTGCGCATGCGCAAACCACCGCGCGTCCACCCGCGATGACGACAGGACCGAGGTCGAACCAAGTGCCTGCCGCACAGCAGCCCACGCCACGGAAAACTTCGGTCTCAGCCCGATTGAGCTTTGCTCATCTCGCACATCAACGTCAGCTCCGCGAGATGGACAGCAGGAGTCCGCCAAGGTAAAACGGCCCACAATCTAGGGACGATTGAGCTTGCTCATCTCGGCACCCAGATGTCGGGTTCGCAATACCGGCTTCAGGACCCAGCCGACACCCGTGACGAATCCCGCACCCCCAAAGACCGGGCAAATCCAGTGCCTGCCGCGCAACAGCCCACGTCACGGAAAACTTCAGTCTAAGCACGATTGAGCTTGCTCATCTCGTACATCAACGTCAGCTCCGCAAGATGGACAGCAGGAGTCCGCCGAGGTAAAACGGTCCACCACCTAGGGACAATTGAGCTTGCTCATCTCGGCACCCAGACGGCGGATACGCAATACCGGCTAAAGGACCCAGCCGACACCCGTGACGAACCCGTGCCTTCCAGGGGTCGGTTCGACAAACGACAACAAGGGGGGGGCACACCACGACCCTCACCGCGCAGCAGCCCACGTCACGGAAAACTTCGGTCTCAGCACGATTGAGCTTTGCTCATCTCGTACCTCAACGTCAGCTCCGAGAGATGAACAGCAGGAGTCCACCAAGGTAAAAACGGCACACAATCTAGGGACGATTGAGCTTAGCTCATCTCGGCACCCAGATGTCGGTTCCGCAATACCGGCTAAAGGACTCGTAAAGGACGTGATGCCCTAAACGCCCTCCTGCAGCCGTCGTTCGGTCTCAACTATCGAACCTCACACTCACCTCCTGGAATCTCGTCCTCCACAAGTGGTCCTTCGGTCCCCTCTCTACACCCCTTTCCTACCTTGGTATGTCTGCCTACCACTGAACTCACTACCAGCACTAACAACACTGGCTGGACCCTCCCCACTAAACGGTAGAGGCTTTCCTCTTATTTTGAGTTCCGCGCCGTACGAGGAACTGCCGTTCCAGTGCTCGACTCGCCTATAAATACCATTCTCGGTCCCCTCCACCAACACACGTCGTGCGCACTTCAGATGGAGGTGGGAATGATCGGTCGGTGTCCCCACCGCTCGGCGTGATCTCGCTGGAGTCGATCAAGGTCAACGGGTCTCTGCCACGCAGACAAAACTACTTCGTTACAAGGTTTTCTCTCTAAAACCAAATTGGGAACCAGAAATGACATTATATTTGTCCAGGTAAGCCACAATTTGCGTTTTCATATTTTTTTATATACCTTAGCAATTCCTGATATCAGCGATATTGGGCGATAGTTGCTCATGTGGAGTTTACAACCGCTTTCTGAGGACTGCGCACCTGAAATGAGTGGGTACCAAGAACGCTAAGGGCTCTCCTATGTATCCGACGCAAGCCTTCAACATCTCATTCGAAATTCCGTCCAGCCCCGGTGCCTTGAAATCCTTTAGTTCACAGATAATTTTGCGCACTGACCTCTCCTCATCCTCTCGAAGGTACATTGACTTCTGTACCGAACTTTTGTCAGCTAATTCGTCCCTCACAGGACTGTCGACATCTGCGGTGTCGATCTGAGCAGCCAAGACTGCTCCCACATTTGAATAGTAGTCATTGAAACAAATTGTAATCTCCATTGGGTCTCCAATAACTTCCCCTGTTTCCAACTCAACTTTGTTTACTTCACAGGCCTTTACACAGTACACACTTACTCTTTCCCACAAACTCATTCACGACTTTCCAAAGACCCTTAGAGTTGTTTTTATTACTACATAACTTGTTTGAGAAGTATTTAAACTTGGTTTTTTTCAATAATTTTGTTAGCAAATTACGGTAGTTCTTATATCCACGTTTAGTGACCTTGGTTGGGTTTGCGATGTATTCCCGGTGAAGTCTGTCTCTGTGTTTAATAGATTTTATTAGGCCGACGGTCATCCACGGTTTTTTCTTCTTACACTGCTTCAATTTATATATTGAAGTAGAATCAGCAATGTGTTTTTTGAATATGTGTAGGAAGGAAGACATTCCGGTCTCTACATTATGGGAACCGTATACGCCAAACCATGTTTCATTTTGCAAAGACCTTCTGAGCTTCTTTCTGACTGTCAATTTTTTGGGTGAAGCCCACATCAGTAAGGAAAATAAAATTTCTCTCGTGTCGCTAATCTTTATTGACGTTGCGTAATGATCAGTGATGCTCGTCTTGACAACACCTGCTACAATATTTTCGGCTAGAAATGTTCCTGTTCTAATAAAAATGTGGTCTACACAGGATCTTTCACTGTCAGTTACTCGGGTGTACTTGTTTATCTGGTATACAAAGCCGCATTCGTATAGAATGTTCAGATATTCCTCTGCATAGTAACTCAAATCATCCATGATGTTAATATTTGTGTCTCCCACTATGAGAAAGGCGTCCACTCCCGCATTTTTAAACGCCTTCAAAAAAACCTCTAGGTCACTATTGAACTCGTTTGGGCAAGAAGATGGTGACCTGTAAACCGCAAGCAATACAATATGTCTTGAATTAACGTGCATCCTCACAAGAATCCCATATCCCGCGCCAATTTTATGCGTACTTGCTGTGAAATCAATATCCCTTCTCACGTGTACCAAACACCGTCGGCTTTATTAATACCTTTATCATTATTGTGAACAAGGTTGAAGCCGTCCATCGACATTAAATCGTTATCTCTTATGTTCCAGGTTTCAGTCAGAACTATGCAGTGAAGAAACTCAAATATGTCTGCTCCACTACAAAGAAATTCGTCAAAATGCTTATGAACACTACGGATATTACTGAATCATCGAAAAACCATTGAACTGATCATTCCTTCCAGCATACAAAACCTCACCCACCTCACCATATGACGCAAACTCAAGAGTATCAACAGTTGGAGCCCGGAAGTCCCGGACGAATTGGTCCATTGAAAAGTGCTAGCAGAACAGAAAAATAATAAAAAAAAAATTTTCTACAGTAAAAGGAACTATCAGTTTGGTAGAATAAAAACATCAAAAAATCATTAAATTACAGTCTCACATATACACAAAAAATGTCAACTATTGGTAGTCCAAATTGTAAAACAAAATAAAAAGTAAAGATGAAATAAAGTACAGTCTTATCGCCACACAATCATTCACTTCCTCTTCTAGTTTTCGTGTTCAAAAAACAGCATTGAAAATTAAATATACAGTCTAGTGCACACATTGAAACGGGTCAACCATTGATAACTCATAATTTAAAACCAAGTACAATAATCAAAAATATATTAGAGTATACTCCTAAATTAAAACCAAGTACAATAATCAAAAATGTATTAGAGTGTAGTTTTACATCTACAAAATGATCCACCCCCTTTTCTAGTTGTTCCCGACTAAATACAAAGGCAACCATCAATCTGACACCACAAATGAAAACAACAATGAATAGTCAAATTTCAGCCTCACATACGCACATAAACAGGTCACTCTCAAATATAAATCAAGAATGAAAACTAAAAGTAATGTATTATCAGTCATACATTCACACAGTGATATTCGTCCTCTTATAGTTTCCTTCGACAAAAGAAAGAACCACGGGCACTTATAGTTTAGAAAATTAAAAAAAAAAGAAACAACTATGATTTATCAAGAGGCAGTCTAACATACACACGTAAACAGGACAATAAATGGTAACTCCCAAATGTAAAAACATGAAAAAAAACAAAGATCAAGTTAAGTACAGATTTACATTCGCTCAGTGCTCCACTTTCCTTCTAGTTTTTGTTGACAGAACGGGTTTTTGGTTTCTCGAGTAATGTCTTCGTAGCTGGGATTATTTTCTTAGGTGCTTGATTTCTTGGGGTGGCAGGGTTCTTTTGGGATTTCCGTGGAGCCTTCTCCACCGTCTCAACAGTTGGGGAAGAAGGTGCGCTGTTTGGCTTCTTCACAGGTGTAGTGCTTTTTTCCAACTCATCAATTTCATGAGATCCTCCATCCATTACTAGTTTGTTTCCCCTTATATAATATTCTTTATAACGCCCGTCCAGTTTCACAATTGACAGATGTTTAATCAAGATTTTTTATCGCTCCTTTGATGTGGTGTGAGATCGTGAACAATAGAGATATTTGTTCCCTTTAATTTACAACAATTTTTTAGAATTTTTCTTTTTTTGAGGTATGAAACAAACTTAACCTTTATGGGACAGTTTTTTGACTTGCCCAAACGGTATATATCGGCAATGTCTCTTGTATCAAGACTTACGCCAAGCAATCTCTCGAGGTTTTCACACTGAGTCTCCGCAGTTACCTTACCACTCTACTCTTCCAGACCGAATATCAAAATGTTTTTTTTTTGTTTTGGGCTCTCATATGATTCTCTAAATCAGCTCTGAGTTCGTCATTTTCTCTCTCCAAATTTGCGACTTTGTTATTTAATTCTTCAATTTTCAGGAAAAGGCGTGATTCACTAGCTATAATGCAACGGACTCGTACAAGGCTCGTCAAGATCTCTTCACGGATTAACTTGATTGCTGTCTCCAATTCCGACATGGTACAGGGCAGACGCGCGGTGTATGGCCTCCTTTTTGCGCAATCTGGTTCAGTCCGAGATAGTATTTGTCTTTGTTTACGTTTGTGTTCGAATAGTGATGTCCGGCTATGGCGTCCCTACAAAAGTATGGGAGGTATGCTTGGTTTGAATCACCTGGCTAGTAGAAAATGCACTTGTACACTTCAGGTAATCACTTTGATGAATTAATTTTGTTTCAAAACTACAGTGTCTGGACCACAGACTGGAGTTACAATGTCAAGTGTGTTCTTCATTTTTCTAATGAAAATTTTACGGAGGTCACCATACTCAAGGCGATCCAAGTTTGGCTGATATTAGCTAACCAGAGGTATCTTTACTCAAAAAATAAAAAATAAAGATGTGATTTTTATTGTTGAATGTAAAATTCATTTCAATAAATGGAATATGACACTACCTTTATCTTGTAAATCCTCACCAAATTGACACTACTACTTCATTGATTTATTCTGGAAAGTCTTTGAGATGACATAATAAATACAAAATTTCGTTGACAATGTCCTGAAATTGTTTTGAAATCAATCAATTATGTTTTATGGTCATGAAAATTTATTTGTCTTTATGAACTCATTTCACTGACTCTGGAAAAAGAAAAGTTTATTAACGTAAGAAAATATTCTATAAAGATTTACGTCGAATGTTGAGATCTATTTGAAACAAGGATACTGAGAATATAACCTTAATTTGACATCTATAGAAAATGTTTAAAATTAATATGATCATGATATAAATTGAGTTTTAAAAAATTGTATTTCATACATACATTATGACAATGAATATATCCACTCGTTTAGATAGATCTATAGAGACAAATTAAAAAACGTTTCTTCATTACATAAACTAGAGTGTTTATAAAACGCATTTTCGACATACATTTTATCAAGGAATATACTCTCTATTAGATATCTATAAAGACTGATGAAAAAATTTAAAACAATTCAATAATATTATAGATCATCCTCTGTTTAGTCGCTTGGTCGTTTAATAAATATTAAAATTTAAAGTCCAGTGGTTCCAGGAAGACGTTAATTATTGTTAATAATTATTTAATCACTTTTCTTATCGAAACTGATAACCTTGCTTCCTAAGATCCACTTAGAAATACTACTACTACTATACGAGAAATCAATTTCCTTGTTCTGGTCTTCAGAAGCAACTATTCTTATTCTTATTCTGACAGGAAATTTCCCCAAATATTCATCAACGCTTGAAGAACTATGGTGTTCACCTTTAACTGATTTAATCTTTTCTTTACTGGTGACAGTTTTCATTTGTGTAATATCTGATGGTGGAGCTATCTGTAGCTGTGTTAAAGCGGTCTGTAGGTGTTCGGGCGTGAAAGAGAAAGTCGTGTTGCCTATGTGGTACTCTTCAAGGCGGTCTTATTATCCGACTGCTGGCGCGTTCGCGGATGTTGGCGAAAGCATTTCCTCGCTTGGATATGCGCGTAGTACCATGACGTCACTTTGTTTATCAAGCGGCCATCTTAACATAATTCGCCGGAAAGCAAGGAACGTTGTATTTTTAAAAGGTTTTTGAGAATTGTTGTCGCCTTCAAGATTACATAATTTCACCGAGGAAAGTTCATCTGTTCATCTGCTTAATCGCCGAAAGTGGGGTTGAGCAACCACCGGAGAGAGGCCCATTTGGAGCCCTATTACAAACTTTGATTCATCATTACAACGTCAGTGCAAGTGAGGGGTATCCCTGTTTCCATCCCTTAAAACCCCCTTTTCAGTTGCCGATTCATCGTTGTCAGCTGTGAGCTGTGAACTACACCACTATGGGGTAAGTGCTTTCCTTTAGCTGGTTGCTCACTTTTATTAATCATTTCATCTGAAATCGATTAGCCTCAATTTAATTGCAGCGGTCGATTAGTAGGTCTGTCGACCTGTCTGTTGAGCCGTCTGCATCTGTGTTAAAGTAGTCTCTTACTGTGTTAAAGCGGTCTGTAGGTCTGTCGGAAATGTCTGTTGGACCACCTGTACCTCTGTTAAAGCGATCTGTAGCTGTGTTGAAGCGGTCTGTAGCTTTGTAGGAGATGTCTGATGAACCGTCTGAAGCTGTGTTATAGCTGCCTGTACCTGTGCTGGACATGTCTGCTGCACCTGTGTTGGATCTGTATGATTGGCTGTAGTGTTGGGTAGTATACGTCTTAAAATTGAGTTTGCATGAGGTGCCTCATTTTTGTACTGAAGCGGTACATTGTACCACTTCTAATGAGGCGAGGGGGTCTGGCCATTCATGACGCGATACGATGTCGGGACAAAATTTGTACTAGTATAAACGACAGGTTGTTGAGGAGGTGTAACGTAGTGAGGGCGAGGTAGGTAAGAACTAGGAACGTTGATGGTCTGTCTCACTTCGAATATGAGGATGCAAAAGGAGGGTAACGTTAACTGTCGACAGAATTGAAGTAATAAAAGAGGAAAAATTTAGAATGCAAATTAATTGTTGGATTCTGAACCTTTAGGACGGTGAGCGAGTGAGGGGAAGATTGAATATGATGGTTTTGTTATTCAAAATAATCGAAGCTAACCGTGATTATATATTCTCATGTAATTAAAAAATTTAAAGATTCCTCTAACACCATACACAGTTTTCCTGCTCGTTTTAAAACAAACTGTTTTTATAAAAATGTATCGAATTACTAGTAATTTCGGGCTGAATTCTTTTTGTTCGACTTCATTATGCCGAAGAGATATAATGCATATTTATGGCTCATCGCAATTCGCAATTTCAACATTTATTAGGGTCATTTTTTGAGTATTACTATTCCGAAAATTTCATCTTTGTAGTTTATCATTTGTGTTAATTTGGTTGATAAGAAACTGAAAATTTCTCCCTTTGATAATAATAACAACTCGTTCGATTTTTCGTCGAATCGACTTTTCATGTTTTCTAATTCTTCTTTATCTACGACGAACAGAATTCCTAATAATAATTAATATTTTTAAATCGGAAAAACTAACACTATAATGTCATGAGATACTGGTACAAAATTAGCTGGTAGTAATCGAGGGCTTAGCGTTTTATTCCTTTTCTGAAGAATCACTATTTTCATACACTCATCGAAAATAAAATTGTTTTTCTGTTGAGTTCAAAGAAACTCCTATAAAATCCCATCATATTTGGTAAGAGGTGCCAAAATGACAAAGATGCCGCCGCATTACAAATATGTAAACTTCAATAATACAACAAGGATAATAATCATGGCAAATATGTAAACTTCAATAATACAAGAAGGATAATAATCATAGCAAATGTATACTTCAATAATGCAATAGGATAATAATTATGGCAAATATGTAAACGACTATTTATGACCATCGTCATGGTCACGGCCCCAGGGTATGTAAGCCATAACTATAATATTGTATGAGCTAAGGAATTGGGAACACGGGGAAAGTCATGGAGTTCCAGCGGCGGCTCTGAAAAAATGACAGAAAGTTTCGGGGTTGATAAAAAGGTATATTATCTCATGCCTTATAGCACATGTTAGTAACGGACCCTGCCTTAAGGCCTTGGAACCACCCCTTCAAGGCCTTCGATCCAGGTACCTAAGAAATCTCATACAACAATATAGGAATGGTCCACAATCTCGAGACCCCTAAATGAAATATCATGTAATACGAGCATATAGATAAATAGATAGCACTACGAGATCATAGCATAAATAAACAACAAATCTTGATAAAATATCCATCACGAGTAAATAATAAGAACCAGAATGCATTATGGACATAAATAACAGAAACAGATATAGGTAAACGATAATAAGCAATATAAATAATGAAAGCAGCGAATCTACATAACCAACCCAAGGAAATATACATAACGACAACAAGAAGGTACATCACGACAGTAAGAAGAATAAGTTAACACAGTACGAAATATACGCAACAATAACCATGAATAGTAAGGCAAGTACATTACGCAGTAAAATGACCAATTACAACAGTACGAAATATACATAATGATTACATGAGACAGGGGTAACTTAACAACGTTAACCTTCGATATAACACCATGGTGCTACGTACACTGGTTACATCCATTATTCCATATCAACCATACTAGTACTACCACTAGTGGAGGTCTCCATATGTTCCTGTCTAATCACAGGTCCAGACCCTCAGAACGATTGGTAATTCCTATTGTACCATAGTGTACAGTAAATAAAATTGATCTGTTACCCTCCAGTAACACATTGTAGAAAGCTGAAAAATAGATTCGAGCGGCACTCAATGTAGCAATGGTTTCGGTTTTGCACTCACACAAGCACTCACTAAAAACTTTCGAAAAAGAACTTCATTCTCTCACAACTCAACTGATAATAACCACACCATCTTGGATGCCTTTCTTACTCTTCTTCTCCCACGGACTCGCGCAGATCGACGCGGACACTTCACAGTGCGGTACGTTCTTCTTTTCTTCCTCCGATTCTAACTATAGAATTTATTTTGACCATGAACTCTCCTTCGAGGTACGTGAGGGCAGCGGCGTCTCAACATAGGGTGAAATGAGACTACAATTTTTTGTATGAAAGAAAACCTAGGATGTTACAACCTTGAGATTCCCTAGTCTGAATACTAAAAACTATGTTCTAATATCTCTTATGAGATCCTGAATATTAAGTTAGTTTTCTTTGCAGCTCTAGATCACTCTTCATTTCTACCTCAGTTGATTATGACTGATAGTTAATCTCTCATTCATATCATAATATTAATCACAATAATTAGTTTAGGGAAAAAACCTACATGGCAATGAATATATATTTTTGAACAAAACTCAATTGCTATGTGATCTTCAAAATACTGCGAAATTAATGCAAGTTTAAATATAAAACCATCAACAATTTCCTAAGTCCTGTTTTTTCCTTCTAAAGTGCATTATCTCGAAAACTATAAGTTTTAGAGAAAGAATAAATCGAAAAACACCCCAGTCCCCCGTGGGATCTACGCCTACTCCTCCGATTCACAAAAATTTCCAAATCCTCTGAGCTTGATTTCTCCCCCCTCCACCTTTCGGTAAAGAAGAAAATTATTGCAAGTCTATACATCCATTAACACGTACACGTAGGTTCAAATCTCACGGAATTACTAAAAGTGAGAACATACCCTACCTCCTGCTCAACGACCTTGATAATGAGTACAAAAATGGACCTTAGATTTTCTAATGGAAATTTACATGTAAAAATGGCCGAAATTGCGCCAAAAGCGGTGTAGCCGATTTACTCTATGATTAAAAGCATTTTCAGAAGGAAGAGAGTCGATTGAAGATAAACCACGAAGCGGAAGGCCTTCATCTTAAAGAACCGATGAAAATGTCGACAGAATCCAGGATCCTTTGCGTTCTGATTGTCGGTTGACAGTCAGAATGATAGGGGAAGAAATAAATTTGACTAACACCACCGTTCATCAAATTTTGACCAATGAATTGGGGATGAGAAAAATCTGCGCAAAAATGGCAATTTCAATAAACGAGTGTTTGGCCAGTAAAAACATTCCTATGGCTCCTAAGTCTCATTATTTGCCCGACTTGAGACATTGTGACTTTTTTTTGTTCCGAAAGTTGAGAAATTACCCCAAGGGAAATCATTTTGGGACAGTCGAAAAAATTCAAACGGCTGTAACCGATCAGCTGTAGGTTATTTCAGTATCGGAGTTTCAGCACTTCTATGAGAAGTGGAAGAAACAACTCCAGCGCTGTGTGAACTCGGAACGAAGTTATTTTGAAGGTGACCATATTGAGTTTTAATTATTTTTGTATTGAAAATTTTAAAAAAATCAGTCTCATTACTTAATTTACAGTTCTCGTAGTTCAGAATTGGGAGCAGGTAAAAGCAGGTAAATTCGATGGTTAACTGAATTGTCAATTTTACTTTGCGGTCAATAATATATTTTGGAAATATTTCATGTTGAGATCTCATTATAACAATTTTTTATTATCACATAATTGTATAAATTTATATTTCAGGGATAAATTGATTTAGTATAGTGAGTATGAAATACAGTTTCTTACAAAGAAGAATAAGCTTTTCTATTTATCGATAATACAACAAATTTAAATTCGGAACTTCTTCGGTCTTACTGCAATTGTTGGGGGATATTCATCTAGTTAAAATGCAAAATATGTTGGTATAGAAGCTTGCTTAGACTGCATATTTCTGTTCCTTGATCTTTTATTGTTATTGTCAGTTTGGATGTAAATTTTGAATGATGAAGATGAATAAATTGAATTCAATTGAACTTTACCCTAGGCATGCTCCCGGAGTGGTTCTTGGGCGGCGTGGATCGTGGTTGCTCGGCTCTCTCCATTTCGCCTGCACTTGTGATACGATATGTCTAGCGATGCTGGATAATGGGTCTTGATAAGAAAAAGACCCTATCTAATCGGAAATTCTCAGACATTCCAGACAGTAATAAACCTCTCGAAAATATCACACTAATAATAATAAAACCTAAGATTTAAAACAAAATTTATTGATTCCCTACATGGAAATCTTGATGGATGGACGACGTAATAAAATTTGAGAATTAGCTAGGGTAGTTCGACATATGATATATTTTACGTGACCCTCAGGTCCTTACGAACTTTTTATCAATTAGGGTTCCAATTTTAACGATAGGAAAACGGTGGATCTTTAGTAAAAATTAAAATTAAATCAGTGGACCAATCAGAGGTTTGTATCGAGAGACTCAATTGACTAAAGCCAATGAAACCTAGATTTCGAAGTAGTTGGGGTAAATTTCGAACTATCGAACAGAAGGGAACCAATTAGAAGAAATTAGGAAATTCCGGATTATGTTCGATAACGCCCACGGACAAAGGGATCAGAGCTGTTCTAAGCACCGAAAAAAAGTGCTTCGAGCACTAAGCCCTAAGCACTCGAAAAAGAAGGCTTCGAGTCTCGAGTTCTAAGCACCGCTTTCGACAGAAGGCTCCGGATAACTGAGCACTTTTGCAAAAGTAAATGAATATTTCGAGCACTAAGCACTAAGCACTTTAGTGGGAACTATTTTATGTAATGTTGTTGATTGAAATGAGAACTCTTTAGCTTCATCGACATATCTAAAATTATGATTTCGAGACTGGGAAAAACTCAAAAGCCATTTTATTTGTTTTGTGAAACGCATGCATTCAATTTACATTCTGGTACTAGTTAATCTTATTCGTCGATCTGAATCTGAATGGCTGTTCCTAATCAATGCATAAAGTTGAATTAATAATCGAGGACCAATTATTTTATAAGCGAGAACACATTACTGAAAAAATGTGGAAAGCACTGACGTGAGATCAGGAGCTTTTACGCGCTTGTTCTGAAGTCTTTTCTCAGACTTAAAACGAGTGCGATTCAAAATCAGCCAGCACAATGAGTGTGAAAGAATCAATAAACATATATCTTAAATGGAAGTTGAGTGAACTTACAGTTCAGCAAATTCTTCGATCTGGCATTATTTCCACATTTCTATACCATATATAAGTTGTTGTAGTTGAGTGTCATCAATTATAACCGAATTTCAGATTCATAATTGCTGAGCTATCGGACAGGTCTGGCCCAATAACTAACTTGACTTATTTTTGGATAATAAACTAATTCTATTAATATGGAATCTCTATCTCATCTCTTTCGGAAGATAGAGAATATTCAGCCAAACATTTTCAAATTGGACCACCGTTTCTTCATCACGAGTCAAATCCAACCGATGGCGATCATTTTCAGCTCGATATTCAGAAATTACAGACATTTGGAAAAAACATAGTCCTCTTGTCGCAAAATTCATAATGACATTTCCATTCAAAATATGACAACTGCACACACCAGTATTTTAGACATGTTTGTCATAAAAATGAACCCACAGAATTAGTTTCATTTTCGGCTCAATATTCACTCATTATGACAACTTGTAATAAAATTAAAACCACCCTCATAGAGATTTATAGTTGATGTGTAAGATGTCTAAAATACTGGTGTGTGCACTCCTCCGATTTTGACTTACAGGTTTGGGGACATGGGGATTCTTTCATTTTCTCTCCGCCAGGTAGCGCCACTCAAATCTATTCAAATGTCAGTTTCTGATTAGAATAAATTATTTATTGCGTTATTCGGAATTTTTATATAAAAATGTGTGAAAAGTGATTATTTATTTTATATAATGCGTTTTTGTATTTTATGTGGACAGCCTAGTACTGCGGATGAAAATTCACGAACTTTCAGTGTGCCAAAGGTGAGTTGAAATGATCTTTTTTTCTGCTTTTGTCTTTTTATTTCCAGATTCACTGTGGACAACTTGAAGAAGTCTCTGTGTTCATCAATAGAAGACTACTCTTGAAGAAAGAAGTCCCTCAATTATATTTCAGCTTATTTTTGCACTTTCACACTTAGGCGGGAGTCAGGTTTTTTTTACTGTGGTTTTGTATTTTTGTATGGCACCCTGTCACTAACCCCTGCTCTACATGCTTTATTGTTTGCTAACCAAATATTGTGAGCCAAAAGTTCAAAAGAATATATTATTATATTGTATATTGAAATTATTTATTTTATATGTTGAATTAAAACTTTTTGAGAATTAGAATACATATTTTTTCATCATTACAGAAAGATAGCTCCCAAATCACCCATGCCATCCTGTAGTAACTACTTTGAACCGGGCCTCCCATATCATTCCTTCCTAAGCCCAATAGAAAACATTCCTACTGATATTACAAACCTTTTCCTGCTTAGCCAAAATGATCAGATCAGAAATTAATGAAACACATACATAAATTAGCATCAACTTACCATAAATCAGGTTTGTAAAATCTTTATAAAATAATACTGAAAACATTTATGTTCGAGCAAGAGACCATCTATTAGTGAAAAAAATCATACTTTATTGTATTAGAAAAAAAATTGATAAACCATACTAATTGAAAGCATTAGGTAAGTGATCAGAACTCGCATCACAAGAATATTTATTTAACCGCCAGTTAATCGGTGAAATCCATTGGGAACTTCTGAGAAGCGATACGCCCTCTTTTTGACTAGTTAATTTTTCAGGGGAAAAAAATAAATTTATAATAAATTTATTCCATATTTGAGGTTAATTTGATTTAAAATTTCAACAAATGTCAAGCGTTTGCGATGTAAATTCATGAATGAATTGCCTTGTGGCTCCCTCATGTGAGTATAAAACTAAACAGTCGCCATGTCCCAAAAAGTAAAATGACGTTTTCATTCAAAATTTGACAAGTGCACACACCAGTATTTTAGACATCTTATTGATGTGATGTGAATTCATAGATAGAAATATAATCTGTGACTTCATTTTCAGAAAAACTCTTATATCTTCTGGAGATTGTACGCTATGATGATGAAATTTCAAAATATTTTAGGTACCTATACCCTGCACAAATGCCTAAATTGTTGTGATCTGACGAATAACTTATGAGATATCGTGTATTGAAAAAAAAACATTTTGGGAATTTTTAAAAATTTTCTCTCGTGACGATTTTCTCGAAATTTGGCACACTCCTTCCTTTAACGCTATCTAGACATTCTCTAAGTTACGAATTGATAGGATGAATATTCAAGAAATTAATGTTATTAACTGCTAAACTATTCGATGGATTTGGCCCAATAACGAACTTGACCGAGATATTTGGACACTCGACCTATTCTGAAAAAATGAAAACTCTAGGTCCCTTCCTTCGGAAGATAGAGAGTATACGGCCGATGGACTGGACATACTCAAGTTTGACCTCGAATTCTTCATCAGGAAGTCAAACCCAATCGATTGAGGCCATTTTCGGCTCGATATTCGAAAATTACAGACTTTTGGACAGAACGATAGCCCGCCTGTTCCACTAGTAACAAGCGCACAAAAACAAAAAATTTTCTGGCCTTCATAACCATAAAGTCAAATCAATGGTGACTGAAGAAATACTGAATATTAATTCAAAACGATCATATTATCTTTGCGCACATAAAAAAATCGAATACCGTACCTGCTTATATTGACCCTTCTTCAAGAATTCGGAAAGGCTTAGTGCTTAGCGGATTACTAAGCACTAAGATTTTCGCGAGAGTGCTCCGAAAAACAAGCACTAAGCACTACCCTTTGAAAAGTGCTCGCGAGCACAGTGCTCGGAAGCACTAAAGTGCTTAGAGTGCTTTCACGAGCACTAAGCACAATGCTTTGGCACAGCTCTGAAAGGGATATTAGGAAAAATTGGGGTATAGAAAGTCAGTTCAACGTGATCGGTAACCAGGAAAACTCTTAAGAAAAATATAGAAGAAATCAGTCTGTAAAATTCTAGGAAAATATTTAGTGTTGTAATTGAATGAGTTCGAAAATTTCGGTAGTGAAGTTCCATCCATTCCGTTTTAGAAATCCAAGGAAAAAGGTCAGATATAAAGAGTCAAAAGTCCATAGTCCGAAACCTCCAATAATATTTTGTCGGATTTTTTGCTTGCTAAAATTGTCATTTTGTTTCTTTCTGGTGTGCTTCGAATGAATTAGTTTTTATTATTCAGAAATTAGTTCCGTAATCTTACAGAACCGACGACTCGTCCTTTCTAGCGACGAGCCGAACCCTGAAGATTTCTCCCGTCATATCAGGAGATCATATCAGGAGAAACTCTAAATAAACAAAATTTTTTTTGAATTTTCATTTTTTTTAACACCTTCGTCGGTGGAAAGCCGCTCTTCTACTGAGACGTTGGAAAGAGGTGTTCATTACACTTTCTAACTTTATCACAGTGACGAGTGATTCATGAGACAAGAGACAAGCTTGGAATTGTACTTCCTGCTTAAGTGTGAATTACAAACCAATAGAAGACACAAAATACTTGATCCTATTTGATTATTTTGTATAATACTGTGAAAGATGTTTGATTGAATTGATAATTTGTAACTGATATCGATGAAAAAGTTGAATTATAAACTGTTTCAATGATTTTTGTATAACAACATTATGTTCAAAAAATTCATATTTTTTCATATGAATAATGTGATTTCACATTTGAAAATCAACTGTTTAATAGCCCATTTCAGGTTAAAGTGAGATATTAAATTAAACATATTTCATGTATAATTGCATTTTTATTCTACATTCAAACTCATCATTTCAGTTTATGTATTGTGGGTCCTTCAATACATTATGATGATAATAATAGCAGAATCATTCTGGAATAATTATTACCAGCACAATAAATTGAATGTGCTTCAATAATTTATGAGTTGAGCGGGCTTATGAAAGATTTGAAATTCCCGCCATCTTTTGTATTTCTTGTGAACTTAAAAAATGGCAGCTGAAGTTGGCAAAAATTAGTTAGGACGTTTTACTTCTTGATATTACTGTTTTGTGATGATTCCTTTCGTTTCTACCTTTTGGGAAAAGTCTTTTTTTATTCAAGAATATCAGGAAGCATTAGGCTTCTTGAAAGAGGTCGATCGTAGGTGAATCTTTTAGTCGGTACTCTCCCGCTTGCAATCGTCATCTGATATGTCAGCTGGGCTGTCAAAACACAAGAATTCGAGATGGCATTCGCCAACTTGACGTTTTGAATAATAAAAATTTTTTAATTCACAATTTTTCAACTTTCTATCAGATCCAAAAATTTGCAGGTTTTGTTTTTTGTCCCTGAGAAATGTATTTTTTCCGTATGAATAATTTTTAACATGAATTTTCTAAAGCAGTCGATTTATTGAAACTATTCTAGAAATTACCTATTGATGTATGGAATACATTATTTTAAACAATTATTTTTTGCGTATTAAGAGCTGAAAGTAATTGATGACCGATATTTCTTCGAGTAATTAGTGGAATGAACGCAATATTGAAAGCTTGAAAGCAATACACTGTAAATCATAATGGAGGCAATGCAGTATGAATTATCTAGAAATATGACATTATTATTCTTTTTTGAACGTTTGATGGATAAGGGTGAGCCTAGAACTCTTCATGATTTGAGTTGCCAATTTGGATCAAAGGGATTCACGAAAGAAATGAGACAGATCGCTGGGGGTTCTCAAAGTGGCTTAAAAAAATTTCTAGGACAATATCCTAGCCTCTTCAAGATTGATGGGGAATATGTAATGATTAACATGTTTCAGAATGAAGGAGGCAAAGATGCTGAGGGTAATTCATATCATTATTGTAAAATGTATATATGTAGTTTTTTTTAATTTAAGGTGGTAAAGACTACACAACCCAAGCTGTCGAATATTTTTCCGAAAAACTTGCTCAGTATGGTGAAGGTACTGAAGTGCCAATTCGAAGCCTTTTAGGGCATCGCTCTCAAGCCAATCCAGAGGTGAGGCATGTTTCTGGTCAACATTTCCATGAATTTAGGGAGTTTCTACTGAAACATCCTGAAGTATTTTGTGTTGATGATGAGAAGGAGAGTGTTGTGCTGACCAATTATATGGATGTTAAATCACACTGCCCTCCCGAGTTACATTTTCAGCCTGATGTAAATATTGATCCTGAAAATACTCAGACTTTGTTAGGTCAGTATATGGTTAGAGTAGGATCTCAGAGCAATAAGACATGTTATTTTTAAATTAGAGTTGAGCGATATTTCAAGGTTGGTGATTTTTCAATGATATCACAAATAGAGGTGGGCGATTACGAATGATTGGCATAATCGATTATTTCAGTACTAATAATTTTAATAATCGATTATGGAATTAGTAACTAATAGGTTTTCATAATCGAATGATATAAGTAGTAAGAACAACTTATGGCGTTTTATGATAATATAGCGTACAATTCGATGCTGTGAAGCATATACGTTTTATTTTACGCTCAATAATAATGATATTATTATTAACATTCAATTTTTATTATCTGAATATTTGCCAATCTGCAAATTTCACAATAGTTCGATGGTATAATCTCCAAATTATTATAATATGCTTATCTAATAAATAACTAATATCCAAATTTCAAAACATGGAGTACACTATTATGTGTGGCTGACGGGAGACGACTCTTATAATCTAGTGCTGCATAATCGTCTCTCGGCTTAGACGAGATATGATTATACGAGATACGAGAGACTGCATAATCGTCTCTCGCTCGTATAATCAAGTGATGCATAATCGAGAGATGAGCCGAGAGACAATTATGCAGCACTCGATTATACGAGCGAACGATCGTGTTGTCCTCTATGTCTCATCCCCACTCCCCACGCAGCTGTTCTGTACAGATTAGTATTAGTTACTACTAACCGTTATTTATAATCGAGATATCTCGAGACATTTCTTTAATCGAATGATTTCGTTAGTATATCTCATAATAGCTCACCTCTCACAAACATTACTTGCTACTGGAGTGGCTTGAAAACTGTGATTACGACTGAAGATACCTTCTGTTTGGTATGGTATAAAAATCAGATAATTATTCTAATAGAAATCATTCTATGCATAGTAACTTTTCATGTGGTTGAATGTGTGCTTTTTTACATTTTCATTTCATAGGTTTATAAAATTAGTGTCAAGTTTATGTCTACAAGCATTCTTTTTAAACTCGTACAGGTCCCATTTAAACGCTGTCCTGGCATTTTTTAAAAAAGTAGTAGTATTAGTAGTAAGTGATTTCTATTTCAAGCAATTGACCATCGACCTGAGGTCCTTCAGCCTGAAAATACACAGTAATATATCAATAATTTTACAAAAATTTAAACATTATTTCATTTGTTTATTAGAATATCTGTTGGATGTTTGTATTAGAAATATTCTCATCTATATGATATTGATATATCACATTTATCACTTTTTCACTTTTGACATATCACTTCTTCCAATTTTGACAACCTTGTATAAAATGTTTTGTTTAGATTGTTTTTTTCCTTGACTGGTTCAATGACTGAGTCTTTACTCAGTTGGTTAGGAGGATTATGTAGAACATTGGTAGGGTGCCTCATTTTAGTGATGATTCTCAGTGCTGTGGTTTCAGCCACTTCCAGATTTTAAATTACCTGTGCCTTGTAATTGGCAAACAGTAGATGGCCATATTCCAATAAGGGTCGACATATAGTTTTGTATATCTTGGCCGCCCTCTTTATGTTGATACCCTGTTTTCTATAAGTCAGCTTCGCAAAATATTTCTTCCTTGGTATGGTCTTTTTTTTATTAACCTTGAGTGACTGCTTGAATCATATCTGTTATCAATTTGAACTCCCATATATTTGATTGACGGGGATGGAGTTATTGTTGCACCGTTAATGATTATACAGGGTGTCTCAAGTTCGAGTGCCTATTAGACGTTTCTGGTGAACTAGACATATTTGAAATCTGAAAATTGGGATTATGATATTGTTCGAAGTTCTCTACAGAGCTAAAATATTTTCGAAGTCCAAAAACTTCCGGTTATACAGGGAGTGAAAATAAATTCGACGAAAAAATTTTTTTTCAAGTTTTCCATTCCTGGTATGAACGAGTATTCAATAGTGAATACATTTCTGATAAAACCATTTTATTAAATCGAATAGTTTTCAAAAAATCAAAAAAAAACTGGAAAAAAAGTCAAATATGTTCAGTCAGTAAGATGTTCATTATTCTTATTTTAAATATCCTGAACGTAAACCGTTTTTACAACATAGAAGAGGAAGGATGTGAAAAGGTCATGCATCTTTTGGATGTCAAAAATATCATTACAGGGTGTTTCAAATTTTGTGTTGAAAATTGTGATCTTAAATTGGCCATAACTTCTGTTTTTCAAATTAGAACCCTATTTTTTTATCATTTTGTTGGATTCTGCGGTCAAAAATAATGATAGTTTTCTCACATGATTATGCTCCTAAATTCAATAATTTCTGACTTATTTGAGATTTTCTGGATTTATGTAGTACGTAGAGTCAAATTCATAAGGATATTCTGTGAGCATAGATAAATCATCCCATTTATAATTCACAAGTGTCAGATAGGTCTTATTGTTAGTCGTTATGAAATTTTTTTATTTCACAAAATGAATCGTTGCTATTCTAATAATGAGATTTTGGATTTATTTCTTATATTGTATTTTTTCAATTGTATACGCAATACACATTCATTTGCACTTAATGATATTGTTTATTCCAAATGGTGGATGACACAAAACGTTGAGTATCCAATGAGAAG
Source organism: Micraspis discolor (assembly GCA_030674115.1). Classification (NCBI taxonomy): domain Eukaryota; kingdom Metazoa; phylum Arthropoda; class Insecta; order Coleoptera; family Coccinellidae; genus Micraspis; species Micraspis discolor. Next base: position 46,645 of record JARTUT010000054.1, on the reverse strand, counting down.
TATCCCCATTTTTTTTTACAATATCTGAAAATTCCAAATTTTGGAATGTAAGAGCCCCTAAAGAATCAAAAAAGGGCAGTTGATGAAATTAATATTTCGACATATTTCGAAGCGAATGAGAATTCATCTCTTCAATAGGAAACACATTAAATAGATTCGCTACTTCAGTACACCGAATTATGATTATAAATAAATTATGATAAATAAAAATAAAAATACGTTTCAAATCTCAAATTAACAAAATAAATGATCAGGTAAGAGTCTCCATATGGTAACCATTTTCTTCCACACACTTTCGAATACGTCTTGAAACACCTCGGTTAGTTGCTCGCTCAATTTCCTCCCCCTTTAGAGAGTGGAAAGCATCCTCCACACGCCGTATCAAATCTTCTTTGCTTTCAATAGGAGATTCATAGACTATGTTTTTTATTTTACCCCATAAATAAAAATCTAAGGGAGTAAGATCGGAAGATCCTAGGGACCAAAATAGTGAAGAACGGCGTCCGATCCACCGATTACCAAACATTGCATTCAGTTCTTCAGACACCTCGTGCGAACTATGTGCCGGAGCCCCATCCAATTGATAATAAGCGGTAGTCGACATACTCAACGGCAGTTCATCCAAAAACTCAGAAACAAAATTTCTCAGGATTTCCAAAATTTTTCTGTATTTAAATTTTCTTCATAAATGTAGTATCGCACTTTATTGTTCATCAAAAGAGCAAACACATTAAAACTAAATTTGTTCTGGGGGTTTCTTTGTCTTTTTCTATGAGGATTTTCACTTCTCCAAATGTGGCAATTCTTTCTATTAAATAGTCCTTCATTATTGAATCTTGCTTTGTCTGTCCAAATGATCTTTTTCAAAAAATTTTCATCATCTTCAAGTTTTTCTAATATTCCTCTACAAAAATTTAACCTTTTTATGTAGTCACCTGGTTCTAATGCATGAACTTTCCCATATTTGTAGTCATGCATGTTGTGTTTTTTCAAAATTCGGTGCACTGAATTTCTGTCTAAATCGATTTCATAAGCTGCACTTCGAATAGATGCATTTTCATTCGCTTCGAAATAAGTCAAAACACTAATTTCATTTTCCTCATCATCAACTACCCTTCTTTTGTATTCTTTAGGGGCTCTTACACATCCAAAACTTTGAAATTTTGAAACATATTTTCTAAAGATCTTCTCCGTCATGGAAGGTAAATGGGGATACTTCTCGTTAAAGGCCTGGCAGGTTTTACTAATAATTCTGTCACATTCACCATGTATATAAAATAGATCCAGAATTTCGTAATTAGAATAACGGTTCATTTTGTTAAATTGAGAAATGAAGATAACGAATAACAATAACACCTGACACTTGTGAATTATTAACAGATAATTTATCTTCTATGGGTACAGAGTGTTCCCATGGCTTCGAAAGAATATTCATTGAATTATTTTAGATGCAATCAATTTGACTCTATCACAATTTTCAACACAAAATTTGAAACACCCTCTAATGATATTTTTGACATCCAAAAGATGCATGACCTTTTCACATCCTTCCTCTTCGTTGTTGTAAAAACGTTTACGCTCAGGATATTTAAAATAAAAATAATGAACATCTTACTGACTGAACATATTTGTCTTTTTTTCCAGTTTTTTTTCGGATATTTTGAAAACTATTCGATTTAATACAATGGTTTTAACAGAAATGTATTCACTATGGAATACTCGATCATACCAGGAATGAAAAACTTGAAAAAAAATTTTTTCGTCGAATTTATTTTCACACCCTGTATAACCGGAAGTTTTTGGGCTTCGAAAATATTTTAGCTCTGTAGAGAACTTCGAACAATATCATAATCCCAATTTTCAGATTTCAAATATGTCTAGTTCTCCAGAAACTTCTAATAGGCACTCGAACTTGAGACACCCTGTATGTGGTCACCTATGAGGAATCTTGTGGTCAAACATTATTAACTGTGATTTGGATGGGTTAGGTGTTAATCTCCATTTGAAGAACCATTTGTTGATGATATTTACCAAACGTTGTAGTTCTTGTACACAACCCTCAACAGAGCTTCCGTGAACAATCAATGTTGTGTCATCTGCAAACTGCAACTGCTATTTTTTCTTTGTTCTCTAAGGGTTCTGCTTGTGAGGGTTCATCACTATCTTCTAGGTCTAACATAAGAATATGAAATCTGTTACCAGTAAATATCACAGTTGTATCAATGTTGTACTGACTGATGAACTTCTTCATTTTCATTAATAGTTTGCCCCTGTTAGTATTCTTGGGTTTGTTCAGTTTTCAATAATATGTGGGTCTGATATAGTGATGGATGGATATAGGTGAGTGATTTCTAGTCCTTCTCTTTTCCAAGTCTTCTATTTCCCTGGTTTTTTATTTATAAATTTTGTTATAACATTTGGGATCCCTTCAATAGGTTTTTTTGATGTTTGGGGCACTTTAAGGACCATGCCAAATGATCCTGTGCCTTACAGACTACAAATCTAGGGGCGTTATTGGATGTATATTGGGACATTTTGTGCGCTCCTTGGCATTTAGAGCAGTTGGGTGGACTTTTACAGTTCTCTATGGTGTGATCAAATTAGGCATTTACTGCATGGAATTGTTGTTGGATCAGGGGAGTGTTTAAAATCATTTGATATCTCCTGTGATGATTCGTATGTTACTTGTTGGGGTACCATAATTTCTGGAGACAATTCTTTTGCAGTAAGGATGTTGTATTCCTAATGAATTTAATCGTAGAGATATTTCTTCCTCTTTGATTATTTTTCCACTGCTGCAATGACTATGGAATATGTTTGCTATGGTTCTTTTCTTTCACTTTTCTGGTTTCTTTGAAGCCAGTAATTTTTTTTTCAGATTACAGTTTGTTCAGTGCTTTTTCCAGCTCTGTCTTTTCAGTATTGGATTTGAATAGGAAGCCTATTTTTGTTTTGATTATAATATCTTCAGAATTAGGGAATTTGTAACTCCAAGATTTGACATTTGCATTCTGTCGATATTGTTGTTCTCTGAAGTAATGTGAAACAGATGAGAATATTCTTTTTAGGAGCCATATCTTGTGTTCGATCAGATTATGTAAAACAATATAGTTTTAAGTATTTAAGAAAAATTATCCGAAGTGGAAGCAATTACACTTAGAATTATATATCATATTAAAAAAACAGACTAGCGGATAAATTTACACAAACAATAAATACATTTAATAACCAATTCACAAAATGCGCAGTCCCCTGTTGTGTAGAACAGTCAGTAGAGGACTGTTGCCAGGGGACTGTGTATTTTGGTTAAATTTCACATTGTTTACAAAACTGATGTAAAATAGTTTCTTAAGAACCTACTGATCAGTTTAGGTATAGATAATAAAATAATGAACTATATATAGAGATAATTAAAGTAATTAATATAAATATTATTATTTACCAGCGGACTGTTTGTGATAGAGGTCCAAATACACGTTTTCCCTTCACAACTAACGCTCTGGTACTAAACCATCACAATTTACAGTCAAAGTGATTTTATAATCACGTACTCTTTTCACAGTGTGATTGTAAATTCACAGTATAGCTCATCTCTATTTTAAATAGTTGAAAAGTCAAGTTCTCATAAGCATTTCCTGTGTTATGAATATGTATGTCTTCGTGGAGCTGGGCTAAGCGCCCCTGGGCAGGTATCAGGTGTGATAGGTAACTGAAAATAACTTAAATTTGTGTCTGATTTTTATATTTTTTTGTGGAATATTATTCTAAAGTTCATTTATTTTCACATGTCCGACTTTCAAATTTGCTATCAAGAAAACTTATGAAGTTATATTTCGTTAGTCAGACCAATTGTTACTACCAAATATCCCCTAAACATAAAAGTTATTAACCAGACCACCATCAATGAGTTTTTGTATGTTCGTGACAAATCTAATATATAAAATTCTTCTGTCACGGGGTGCGTAATCGAACTCCTCCGAAACGGCTTGACCGATTTTGATGAAATTTTTTGTGCTTATCCGGTATCTATGAGAATCGGACAACATCTATTTTTCATCCCCCTAAATGTTAGGGGTAGTCTACCCCTAATTTTTTTTTATTTTTTAGACAAAATTTTTAACTTAACTCTCTGGTCAAAAACTGATCAATCGTCATTTAATTAGTTATCCCCGCCAGATGTCTACAGGTGTCATTTCTGACTCAGTAAACAGCACGGAGTAGGGATGAGAACGAAGCCGGTCTCCTTTCTTTCTCACTCACTACACAGTTGTCGGCCATCACAATGTATGTCATGTCAATGAAAGTCATGTTAATACAATCATTTATTAACAGTTGATAAAGCTCAAATATAAACAAATTTTTTTACCCGTACAGTCAGCAATGCCAAAAAAGCGCAAAGGGGCCAATTTGAGTCGTCGAACGAGCAGTTCCATAGCCGTGCGAGATTTAAGTGCACGAAGATCAAGCAAACAAATTCAAGAAGACAATGCAAATTTGCGTGTGCGAGAATGTCGCAGTTACGTGGACAACGATCACAAGAGGCACGAGATGAACAAAATCAACAAAGACAACTGGAACGGAGACAAACTCGCAGACTCATAGTCGAGAGACATAGAGGAATTGATCAACAACGCCAACAAGTTCATCGAGCATTTACGTCAAATTCATTTCTTCGACTTGTATTCCACTACGAGCCTGATGTTGAATATTATGCTCATTCCAAAGTGGTTATTGGTACTTTGGAGAAGGAATGCCCGCATTGTCATGCACTTAAATTTGAAAATGAGCCACTTGGGATGTGTGGCTCATCAGGAAAAGTACCACTAACCGAAATTGAAACACCACCTGAGCCATTGCACGGTTTACTTATTGGTACTGATCCAGATTCTAGCCTGTTCCTGAAGTCAATTCGCACATTCAATTCATGTTTCCAAATGACATCGTTTGGAGCAACAGAAATAGTCAGCAATGTTGCAGCAAACGGTCAACAATTTAATTCCACGTTTAAAATCAAAGGCCAAGTTTATCACAAAGTGGGCTCATTGCTGCCAATGCCAAACGAATCTCATAAATTTTTACAAATATACTTTATGGTAGGTAATTATTTTTATTTGCCTATAAAAATGTTTCCTAGAAATAACATACATGGCAAAACAACATTTGCCGGGTCAGCTAGTCATAACTATAAGTTTTTCTTTATAAATGCTTTTTATCTCATTGTTTGAACTGGCGCCTTGTGATAAATTAAAAATAATTCTTCATAAAACACAATTGCGCTGAATACATTTATTTTCTCGAATATGTGATGTAAATTAATTTACTTGAAATTATTGAACACTATAATATTGGAGTCCTTATTTAAGGTCAGATGCAAAAACATTAAATAGAAAGCTGTATGTATATTAGGAGTATTTAAATATTTCACTGAGGGGCATGGGTATAGTGTTCTCGCACCGGTCGATAATTTTTATGTTTAGTAGTTTTTTGTGCATTACATATGTTCTGATTAACGAAATATAACTGTAATAGTTGTCTTGATAACATATTTGCAACTCAGACATATAAAAATAAGTTAAGTTATTCTATTTTTTGTGGAGCTTTAAGGCCTCTGACAAAAATTTTGGTCCATGGAAAGTGTCTCACTACTTTAGAGTAATATTCTACAAAACAAATTTAAAAATCAGACATACAAATTTAAGTTATTTTTAGTTACGTTTCTCACCTGATACCTGCTCAGGGGCGCTTAGCCCAGCTCCATGAACACACAGGTATTCATAACACAGGAGATGCTACCTCACTTTTCACCTATTTCAAAATAACTTTTATTTCATCGCTCTGGGATCATGGACTAGGTGTATTCTTCTTTGACTTTAGGTGTAATAAAAAGAATTTACAGACTTCCTTGCTCATTGTATTGACTTGAAGAAGGGGCCAATATTGGTGGAACAGCTCTTCCAAATCGTCTGTTGTAATCTTCCTGAAGAGATCTGGTCGAATCTTTTTAACACACCAACTCATTTGTTGAGTTTTCTCAGATTATTCTCAGATAGTTTTCATATCCAATCTAACTTGGTGACTCTACTGCAAGCTCCCAAAATAAATCAGAAGCATATAAGCACTGTTATTAAGGATGTAGCTGCTAAGAATAAGGCTAATATGGTAAGTTTGAGTACCTATATAATTGCAGTAAAGGTTATATTGCTTATATTTTCTATTTTATCATTTTATGAGGTATTTAAGAAAACACTGGATATTTTTTGTGTGAGATTATATCTTGTATACCTCCTAATAGTTGATGTTCCGTCGGGAGTTCCTCAGGGATCTGATTTGGACCCGCTTTTGTTTAATATTTTTATAAATGATATAGGCGGTCAGTTTGATGGGGTGGAAGTTCTTGTTATTCGCGGACGATATCAAGTTATACTCAGTTATTGATGAACTTGGTATGGCTTTCAGTTTGCAGGCTGAAATTGACAAAATTTTTGAATGGGCATTGATCAATTTGTTGCCATTGAATGTTAATAAGTTCAAAATAATGAGATTCTGTAGAACTAATAGCGTACTCGAACATATTTAATGATTGTTTGGGCTATTAACATCATCTATCTTTATCAAGGAGGAAAAGTAAAAAACTTTTTGAAAATTATCAATTTTCAAAAAAGTCAATATTGACAGAAGTCATGAAAGAAAATGAACGATGTTATATACTCATATTATTACGCAGAGTAGAGGAAAAATGAAACACCGTCTTCGTCTACTGCTATGGCTCGACTAACTTTATTCTAGAAACTACCACAGTACTACAGCAATTATATATGCAACCGGTAATACACATGTAGTTCACATGACTATTCATAGATGGAGCTACTTATACATTTTGGGCACAAACACACACACTCCCACAAAATTAGTGAATTAACATTGTTTTGTAACTCCTAGTTTTCCCAAAAATACATAATGCTTTTTACAATTAACACCTTTTGTCAATATGTCAGCTGGCATATCAGCTGTCTTCAAATATCTTAAATCAATAGATCCATTCAACAAAGTGTCTCTAATGAAGTGATGTCTAACATCAATATGTTTGGATCTCTTATGATGTAATGGATTAATAGCCAATTTCTGAGCGCTTTGATTGTCATTATATAATACAATTGCGATCTTACTATCCTTCGTTAAATGACAAATCAGATTCCGAAGGTATATTGCTTCCTTCGAAGCCTCAGATATTGCCATGTATTCGGCCTCTGAACTACTTAAAGCAACAGTCTTTTGTTTTCGACTTTCCCATGAAATTACTGAAAGTGATAATTTAAAAACAAAACCTGTATAAGATTTACGATCCAATTTGTCACTTGCCCAATCAGAGTCAACAAATCCCAATAAAGCATTGTTATCTTCAGTAAATTTCAGTCCATAAGATTTGGTACACTTCAAATATCTTAAAATACGTTTTAAATATTCCCAATGAGTTCTACCAAAACATGTATTAAATTGAGACATATAACTGACTGAATAAGCAATGTCTGGCCTGGTCAACATGGCCAGATACATTAAACCTCCAAGCAACTGTTGGTAAGGATAATTTCCATTACATGAATTATCCTTATCTAATTTAATGTTACATTCAATAGGAGTTGTAATTTCTTTACAATCTTGCATGTGAAATTTCTTTAACATATGTTCAATATATTGTTCCTGATCAATAAAAATTTCATTCTTCTTATGATCTATAGAAATTCTCATTCCTAAACAATTTCTTATCTGTCCTAAATCCTTTATCTTAAATTTTTGGCTTAAATTTTTAAATGGTAGTCTATGTTGCTTGGCTTATGCACACTTTGCAATCAGCTTTCGTTAAATTTAGTTTATCTTTATATGATAAGCCATCAACTAAATCTCTCATTTCATTGAGATACTTAGTATTTAGGTGACCGAAAACGACGATGCCATAACTTTCCATCATGGACTGTCAATCCGACTAACTTTAAGTTACTCTTTGTGTTTAAACGGTATACTCCATGTATCTTGTTCGCTGTTGCTATCAGTTCACGATCTGCATTGAATATCTTGCATATATTCTCTTCAAACTTCACAGTATTTCCTCTTTCAATTATCTGGCTAACTGACAACAAGTTTGTGGTTAATTCAGGGATATAGTGAACATCATTTATATCAATACAATAAACTTTGTCATTAACTTTTGTCTCTATATTTACTTTACCTGCACATCTTGCTTTAACAATTGTCTTGTTGGCTACCATAATCTCCTGTGATTTGGGTGTGTATTCATCATTTATCCAATCCCTATTAGCAGTTAAATGAATACTTGCACCACTATCGATAAACCATTCATCTTTCTGGAATTTTTCACTGAAGAATACCGCACTGAATGCGTTGTTATTCACAAGTTTCTTCTCTTTTATTTCCTTTTCTTTCTGCCATTCAGGACATTTGTTTTGAAAGTGTCCTTGCTTCTGACATTTGAAACATTTCACGTCATTCCTGACGTTTTGTGCACTTTTCTTCTTTTTCTGTGACTGTTTTTTAACCAAGAATGCACTCGAACTACTTGAACCATCGACATCCATTTCAAGCAACTTCTGTTTTATGCTGTCACTTGTCACTTTCTAACCCGAATGTTCTATGGCCATGATCATTGGCGCGTATCAGTCACTTAAGCCCGCTAATAAAAGTGACCCAATCCATTCCTCATCTATGTTAAATCCGGTTCCTCTAAGCTTGTATGAAATACAGACGACTTGATCTACATATGCCTGCATGGATTCACAATTTTCCAGTCTTGTATTTAAGAGACTACGCAACAAACCGATTTTACGTGTATAACCCGAATCATCGTAAAGAGTTTTCAATGCGTTCCATAGTTCAACCGTCGTTTTTGAATCACGCACGTGTACATATAACGAACTGTCTATAGTCAAAATGATTTTTGCTCTCGCTTTAGCATCATCATTTGCCGAAACTTCCGAGATACACTTTTCAAGTCCTTCCAACACTTATACGTTCTGAACCGCAAACGACCAGTCTTCGTAATTTTCTCGTCCCTTCAACTTAGGTACGTTTACTAGAAAACTACTCGCCATTTTCCGCCACGAATTTCCTGATGATCGATCACTTTGTTTCTCATAAAAAAAATAAACTACACAGTTACACCACGTTTTTCACCAATTCAAGCTTGGTAATCAGGGCCCATAACCTATTACGCAGAGTAGAGGAAAAATGAAACACCGTCTTCGTCTACGTCTACTGCTATGGCTCGACTAACTTTATTCTAGAAACTACCACAGTACTACAGCAATTATATATGCAACCGGTAATACACATGTAGTTCACATGACTATATAGATGGAGCTACTTATACATTTTGGGCACAAACTCACACATATGTGATATGATGATCTTTTTAAGTTTGATCGAACTATCGGCGTCCAAACTTCTGGCAGATCTATAGATGGAGCACATGGAATCAGGTGTTATTTTCATAAATGTTGCTTCTTTGATTTTTCTTCTTTGGATATTATTGATGCTTCATCCCACTTTATACGATGATTCTGATCTACAGCATGTTGGACCAACCTGGATTTGTCGCTGTCTATTACTCGTAGAAGCTTCTGATGTTCTTTTATTCGTACATTTACATTTCTTTCATGACTTCTGTCAATATTGACTTTTTTGAAAATTGATAATTTTCCTCCTTGATAAAGATAGAAGATGTCTGTCGAAACGTCGGAAAACATTACATCCACAATAGATGATGGTAATAGCCCAAACAATCATTCAACACGAGCTCCATCATCAACAATATCTCGTCATCAACTACTCGAACATAGCTATAAAATGTATAGATGGAATCAGTCTTGACACCGGTCGAGGTGGTAAACGATCTTTGCGTGATAATGGATTCTAAGCTCCATTTTGATGAGCATACATCGTCGGTTACATCAAGAGCTTCCGTATGCTCGGTCTTCTCATTAGAAATGCAAGAGGTTTCTCAGCTAACACTGTAAAGGTAATGTATTGTTCCCTGGTATGGACAATATTGGAATATCGTTCGATCATATGGTCACCTTTTTACAATTGTAATGTGGAAATCGTGAAAGGAGTTCAGCGTAAATTTTTGCGATACCTAACCTTCAAATCGAATATGGAAATGATAACATGGAAATTGTACGTCTTGGTCACAATTTGGATGCTCTTGCTCTTCATTGTAAAATGTTCGATTTGTTTTTTTGTGTTTAAAATCCTTAATGGAATGGTTGATTGTTCGGATCTGCTCCAAAATATTGGTTCAAATTGTCCCAGTAGGACCAATAGGAACAGGGTGCCAATTGTTTTCCCGATCGTTGCTTAGGTTTGGCTAATGATGTTGCCAATCATTCGGATTTTTTCGCTTCTTTTGCTTCATTTAAATTCAGGGTACGTGCAATTTTTCGGGTATATAATCACCAAATAGTTGAGTTTCAGTGTGGATTATTTTGTTCTTGTTATTCATTTAATTTTTTATGTCAGCACATATGTACTACTGGTTAGGCTAGATTTTGAACTGTACTATTATATAAAATTTTTAATTGTATTTTTTTATTGTTTAAGGGGGGTTTCCCGTTTATATTTCCAAATACTCTTTATTGTATAGTAAATAAATAAATAATAAGCCAACTTCAATAACCTCTTAACTGTGAAGTATACTTTTTGGCACTCTTGTTCTTCTGAATAGAATGTTCATAGATTTGCCCAATGTCTGTAATTTTTCAAATATTTGCTTTTAAACCGGATTTTTTTTTGGACTCACTGATGAAAAATGTATGTTGAAAATCAATTCTGTTCGTCTGTCAGTAGGCGATTATGCCTGAATGGAACGAACTAGAGAGCTGAAATTTTCAGGGTAGGTTTAGGGAATTAATCTTCTGCAGAGTCCGACGTCCTAAAGACCATTCCAATAAGGGACATGGAGAAGCCGTTTAACAACTTGTTGGAAAGTGCAAATTTGTGTATATGGAGTGTATATATTGTCAAATTTTGCCCTCGGCTCTCCGAATCTGCGCTAAATAATAATAATCATATCAGGGGATGACAAACGTACTTTCAAGGGACGCGATCGAGTGTCCTTGGAAGGATCGAATTACCTGATTCTAAAGTTTCACAGTTAACCCATCAGTAAAGAATGTGTCAACCCAGTATCCCTCCGCATCTGATCCTGCTTGCTGGCACCACCTTTATTACTCTCATGTATGATGAAGTTCTCGGAACGTTTAGTTTTTTGAGCATTTCATTGATAATCTGTCCGCGGGAATGAGGCGAGTGTGCCGTTATCACAACGCCAACTTGACTAGAATATTTGAGTTCCCGTTTCTCATTCTTTAGCTGGTTGATGAACTGCAAAATTTTAGGAATCTGATGAAGCCCGTGCTCACATTCAAAACAGAGATATTTTACACGTCTTCTGACGATCGAGCGTAAGTTTAAACACTTCAATTCGCCGGGAGTAAGCTCTGAACAGGATGCATGCATCCATTTGCAGCCATCACATCTTAACATTTCATCAGTACCCTTCTGAATAGTTAAATAACATTTTATTCACTATATAGTAAACCATTCGGAATAGCATAAATAAGAGTGCAGTGGTGAAAACGCAAAGGGTCAATGGATGTACCGAACATAAATACAACCAATATACAAGACAGCGGAAATCGGTAAACAAACTGAATAAATATTCAGGACACACAAAATCTGAATTAAATACAAAACTCAAACTAGATCCAATACAACAGTCATGATGACTGATTTTGAAAAACTGTCTTAAAATGTTCTTACCAGTTTTACTATTGCAAAAAAATATATGCCGTAAAAAAAAAGTTTAAAAAATGTTTGCTATTTTAATTTGAATAACAAAATTCGCGCCAAAACGATGACTAGTGTCAGGACATCTGCTTGTGACGTCACGTCTCTGTAAAGAGTGAAATGTTAGATTAATCGACCGTTAACACTAGTGCGAAACCGATAACTCTTACGATTTGAATATGAATTCCAAAGTTTATAAATGATGTTCAGTACCTAAGTGTGTTAACACATCATTAAAAACACCGAACAAGTTGTTTATTTACGTTCCTCACAACAAAAAGACTCGTAATAAATGGTTTAAACTTGCAGGGTCAGTGAGTCGAAATTTAAATAATTTATATCTGTGAAGATCATTTCAACGTAAGTTTTTTACTTCATTTAATAATATTTCAAATGTTTAGGCGATTTCTTTTCAGTATATTGAAAAAATATATCGCTTTGAGATTGAAAACCGCACCTTCATCTCGGCTCATGTTTTCATTTTTCTAGTTGCCAAATATTATGACCAATTTTATGGTATATCATGTGTCGCAAGTCCATATGAAACCGGGGTGTGTACCGACAAAATTTGAGTGCCAACCGGATAGAAGAAAATGTATGTCTAATACTACGCCCACATGCAGTTAAAAACAGAGAATGATCATAATTGAAGATTGTATAAATGATTCAAAAGAAAGGAGTATTATCCTGGAACCTTCAGCGCTTGAAAGAATTTCATCTTCAGGTAGAACTATTCTTTGATTTTTATGTATATACTATAAGATATTAAATTAAAAAGTATTTGAAAGCAATATAATATGCTTCTCATTTCTCGAATCTAGTTAAATCACTTTCACTTAGATTATTTTTTCAAGCATATTCAAGTACATTAATATACCTAATTTGGGATTTTTTTTTTAGATACACATGGAGTTTCAGAAAATCATGCAGAAGAACATAAGACTGCAAACAAATCAATTCAAGTGAACATTCCCACATTCAGAAGTAAAGCTATTCAAACAGAAATTAAACCAATAAACCAGATGACATCACCCATAAAGCCTAGTGTCAACTCTGTTAGTACTTCACCAATTAACATTACAAGATATAGTTCTATCATTAAACCATCATCATCGAACTTTCAATTTGTCAAGAAAAATATTGGCAATCAAAAACTTGTCTGATAGTGACATATCCTTTACACCATTATTATCACAAAGACAATCATCAACATCAACAATATCCATGCTAATGAAATCAACATCAGATTGCAGTGAGATTGTGCAAGAGGATAAAAAACAAGAGGCATCTCAAATCCTCAACTGTACACTTCTTAAAATTACCAGGAATTCAAGTTATTATATTGGTGTGCCTAAAGAGTGCTATTATTTAATAAGTTTAATTGAAGATAGTACAAAGATACCTTCTACTCATATACTTATGTGTTTGAAAAAAATTAGATAAAATAACCCATTCAGAGAGCTTGCTGATTACTTTGGAATGTCTCCAACTAATGGCAGTAAGATATTAAAAAAAAATATTCCTGTGTTAGCTAGTGTCATAAGACCTTTCATTGTTAAATTAGATAAAGATGTCATATCTTTCAATTTACCCATGGCTTTTAGGCATAAATATCATTACGTAAATTGCATTATTGATTGTCTGGAGATTGACATACAAAAACACCATCAAGTATCTGGTATCCTGTACACCAAATGGGTTGGTCAATTATATATTATATGACCGGGTTATGGAGGAAGAATCACTGATATGTTTGGTTGAATCATGTGATGTAAAATATTTGCAACCAGGTATGTTTGTTATGGCTGATAGGGGATTCAAACCTGTAAAATCTTATTTTCTCAAGTATGGAGTAAGACTAGTGCGACCTCCGAGTGTGACAACTGGGACTAAGTTTACAAAAACGGAAGCAAGAGAAACCAAGCAAATTGCTAGTTTAAGAATACATATTGAGAGAGTCATTTGTCGCTTGAGAGAACTTAATGTTGAACCCACATACATGTGCTAATAATAATTTAGTCAATGTACATGATGATGTCATTACCATTGCTAGTGGTTTCATAAATTTACAAAATTCTTTAATCAAATAAAACTATTTTACTATGGCAATATTCGTTTCATTCATTTATTCATTAACACTTTGGTATAATAATGGGTATACCTTCTCTTTCCATTAAGTGACCAATACCTTTATAAAATTCGATACATAATTATCTTCTAATGTGACACTTATAATTTGAACATTTTTGTTAATGCTGTAGTCACAATTCACAATCAGCTATACAGAAGTAACCTGAGCAAACACCTGTTAGATACATTTGGACTTGCATCTGTGCAAAATATTTCTGTGTAGGTTTCCCATTTTGAACATAATTTTTTGAAGTCCTTGCATTTATAGGGCATTTAATTTCTATGATATTGTCCTCAAGTATCCCATCTGGCGATCCTGATTGAGGCAATCAAAGTTCCATCAGTACTTTGACAATGACTGAATTCATAAGCTCTAGAAGCTGCCACCCTTCCATATCTCAACTGATGCCAAAGGGAGCATTGGTGTTGACCTCTTGTTTCTTCCTCAACTTTAAGGACATATTCATCTGTCAACAACCCAAATCTTTGTACAAATGTCACAGGACTTTTCTTTGAAATTATGTACCAACTTGTGCATAGATAGTCTATGTAACATATTATAAGCAAAGTCGCTCTGATATTTTCAGCAACTCACAATTAATCACTTTCCTTTTCTTCCCTTCTTCTAGAAATTTTGTGAGCACCATGAAATTTGTTGGCAACATAGGCTTCCCCTTTGGCATCTCTTTAGAAATAATATACTTCGGTGTGGTTCCAACTTTAGATAGTTGGGACTTCTTCCAGTAACATTCCACAGATGTGCAGGACGGCTCTTCACTCCTGCGATGGACCCACATTAGAAAGGCTACGGCATGTTTGCATGCAACACAGTCATGACAATCCACTGATATAACTGTCTCATCCACTATTAATGTGACTCCATACAGCTTAGCATGGACCTTGTGTTCTGGTCAGATTTTAGCTTTTATAATGCACAACTGTTCTTCGCGTTCCAGCTGAACGTAACTTGCAGCGTCATCTCCATATGACGGCCTAGAGGATCTAAAACAGAGAAAATGTATAAGTTAGTACAGTTTTGTTATTGAAAAAATATACTGCAATTATTGTATCTCGAGAATTTCTCTTTACCAAGAATAATTTTTTTATGAAACTAATTTTATTAGATTTGAAGTTAGAGTTTGATTATTTTTATCTCACGTTGTGGTTTTAACATTTCTAAACTCTGGTGAACAAAAATCTTTGTTTGATGACAAACACTGCCCAAGCATTAACAAATCAACTTTGGCGAAGTTAGAGCCATTTGCCTTGATAAATTCTGGTTCCATATTCAACAACCAAACAGTAAACAACTGATCTGAATGCATACTTTATATAAATGCTGGTGAAAACAATTTTAAACACAGAATAAGTCGAGAGGTGAGTGAATTCGTATGAAACAATATGATGTTTAAGGAGACGTGACATAATTCACACTGGTGTTCAGTTCATCATGGCGGACCGCTATATTTTGGAGTTTTATTTTTAATAATGAATTATCAATCTCGCCCAATTTGTAGAAACAAATATATTTTTCTCAATCTATTAAGACTATTTCATTCAAGGAGCACGATATTTTTGTATGTATTATGTACTTGCCAATATCTTGACCAAAAATAGTTTCAAATCGGTCTCTTTTCCACCTTTTAATCAACAATTAATCGGAATAAACCTGGACACATTCGAGGCACAGATGATAGCTATACAATTATTATTATATATTATTTTTATCAACGAATCATTTTTCTAGGATCTAATCTTGCAAAACGAATTGAATCAAAATATTAACAATTCGCCACCTCCTCCAACAGTTATTTCGAATAGCAATAACATGAACAACAACGTGATAGCTGAAAAGGTAACACCTCCACCGCAACCACTAAGTCCTAGATCTATAAGCGATAGGTTAAGGCAACCTAAGATTCAACAGAAGCTAAACGAAAGCCTGAAGGTAAAAAGTCCAGAGCCTCTAATTAATCCAGCTTTATCTGGACCAATGATACAGGAGGAGCGAATTAGACCCCCAAGTATAAAGCAAAGTGAGTATTTCATCAAATTCGTCGCGAATAATACTTCATTCGATTTTTTATTCATTATAAGTACAAACGAAGCGTTTTTGTTCCATAAATTTATTCAGATTCCTGACATGTGCTTCGTCGGAGTATAAAAAGTGAGTAAACATAATTGAAAGTTTCATTCTCACTCTGGTTGCACTCTGTTTTTTCCATTTTGTAGCTTTATTACTGCATCTAATATCGATCTCATAGAAAAATTAAAATTGACCATCCTACCAGAAAAATGCAAATTTTGAATCATTCGACGTTAAAATTCACTTCAATACTCACTGAACAACTTTATACAGTTTGAATTCATTGTCATTATTATTGTTACTAATGAAACATTTGCATTTTTTTATAGGGAATGATAAATATTATGTATACACCTTATTGCAACCCAGTAGTCTGAATGACACCACATACTAAATTAAAACAAGGAATATTTGTGCAGGTAATTCTAGCTTAATGAAGGCACAAGGCAATATATCTCTGTGTCACTTAGGTGAAATGTGATTTCTTAGCTTAGGGGCAGGATGCCCTTGAATAACTTGTGTTTCTCCAGAGTATCAATATCTTCCTATCCTATACAGAGTGTCCTGTAACTCAACGTCCAGTGGTTACTGTACGATATGCTAGGTTTTACCAGTTCCAGCAAAAATTAAAGAAAAATTCTATGTTATTGCTTAAGTAGTAATAGCTATATTTTTGTAGTCACAAATTTTCCAATTTTGGAGTGATTTTTTTTCAAACGTAATCCTAAATAACCATGCTATTGATCACAGTCACAAATCCATTGTTAGGTACAATTGTTTTATTTTTATTTTTTTCTATAATTTATTTTTATATATTTGTTAGAACTGGTATAACCTCGCATATCGCCCAGTAACCGCTTGACGTTGAGTTACGGGACACCCTGTATAAACAAATTTTAAGGTAGTTATCATAAGACATCAAAATATTGTGATTTCATAAAACGATCAATCAAAGCAAATATGCAATAATCATGGTCAAGGTAATAACTCAATAAAATAGAATATGCAGTAATCATAGTCATGGTAACAATAACTTCAATGAAATAGAATAAGCAACAATTATAGCTATTGGTAAAATAGAAAATTCAGTAGTCATAGTCACAGTATCAGCATGCATGCCAAAAAAGTACCACATTACCCATAATAAGGGAATTCAAATGAGTTTGATATCAATACTCCTTATGCCGCAACCTCTAGCAGCTTCCATTTTAAAATAGGGAAAAGGGTCGAGTAGGACTTTGCTGAAAAGGCAAATCAAATTTCTACATGAATGTGGTTTTTTATCGCTTTATTATTATACAGAGTGACTCAGTATTGCATCAATAACTTTCACACGCAGAATTTGGATTTTTGAGATGGAAAAAATGCTCGGACAGGTCAAAAAATGAATTCGATATTACTACCCCCCTAGCCGCTACCCTAATAGCAATAATTTCAATTTAAACGAAAGCTCACGATTTACTTTGTAAATATAATTTTTTCACGTTTTCAGAAATTGTCCGAGTTCCAGCATTTTCAACATTGTGTTTGGCATACGCGTAGTGATCGAGAAATTGCAAAAAGCCGGCGATAACCTGTTTCGTTGATATTGAGATGGGGAAGTTGATTAAATATGAAAATTCATTTACTTATTGCAGACTTCAGTTATGTATATCAGCTTATGACTTTCAAAATGGGTAATACCACTGCACAGCGAGTGGAAATAATTAATATTTTTTTTGCGACTAATGAATGTGCTGCTTTGTTTAACGAGAGAAATGAGGACCATAATACCAGCCACACTTACGTCCTGGACTTGATCAGAATGATTAGAGAGACGGGCTCAGTTGTTAATTCGAAAAAAATTGAATCGTGTCCGAAATGATGATGTGGTCACAGGAATTTTAAGACACTTCGTCCATGATCCTACTTCAAGTACTAGTAAAATGGAAGAAATATCTGGGATTTCTCGTACCACTATCAGGAGGATACTTAAAATTGAAAAGTTCCATCCATTATGGATGAGTTTGCTTTACGAAATGAACGAAGATGATTTTGATGGCATATTACAATTTTGCGAAACAATGGGTGATATAAATAATAATCCTAACTTCCCTTTCAATGTCTGCTACTGTAGGATCGGAAGTTATCCCTACTTAAGCGTTTCTTCCCTGGCGCACACGTTTGGACTCATCAGTATGGCTTGTGTGCGCCATGCCATAGACGCAGGGATTAGAAGTTTGAGGGAGCCGCCGGGAGTTGAACCCGGCACCTAGTCGGTGTGAAACTTGAGCGCTTACCTCTAGACCACCGGAGCGCTGTGATTTAGCTACGCGGGGGCTATATGAAGTGCCACCAAGTGATCCCTACACATACTCCCCTGCCAGTGACGGAGTGCCACTACACACTCCCTTACCAGTGACGGAGGAACGAAACCAGCGCGTGTTACAAGGTCAGTAGGTGTAGCCGGGTGATGGCCACCCGAGCTGAGCTACACCACACGGTATGGTGCGGACGGGTGATGTCCACCTAAGCAGATCCGCAATACCGCGGCAGACTATGAATATTGTACGGAATGGAAAAGGCGTCTAGAGTTTCGTTGGAAGTTGCAAAGACGGAGCGAGTATACCTCAAGCGTCAACCGTCTGCTTTTCCAAGACACGTCGTAAAGACAACCGTTCCCATCACGTTGGGGTCACCAATGTAGGATCGTAAGTTATCCCTACTTATGCGTTTCGTCCCTGGCGCACACATTCGGACTCATCAGTATGGCTTGTGTGCGCCATGCCATAGACCCAGGGGATATTAGAGAGTGGGAGCCGCCGGGGTTGAACCCGGCACCTAGTCGGTGTGAAACTTGAGCGCTAACCTCCAGGCCGCCGAAACGCTGTGATTGAGCTACGCGGGGGCTATATGAAGTGCCGCCAAGTGATCCCTACACACTCCCCTGCCAGTGACGGAGTGCCGCTACACTACTCTGGTGAATGATGAATTTTTATTTGAATAGATCTGTAAATTCTCACAATTGTCGATATTGATCTGATTCCAACCCTAGGCTATTTAGAGACATTCAAACTCAATATCCTGAAAAGCTGAATGTCTGGGTCGGTATTTATGGCGGCAATATTGTGGGTTTTTTTTCATAGTCGGCAATCTCAATGGTGATAATTACTTAGATCTCTTGGTAAACAATGTCGATCTTATGTTGACAGATATTTTGGAGAACGTTCACTCTTATTTAGAAGCTGAACTGAAATTTCAGCAAGATGCTCCATTATGCGGCACCCGTGAGGCACTATTTAGGTGAGAGATTTTCAGGACGTTGGATTGGAATGAGGGGTGCCATAGAATGGACTGCTTGTTCTCCTGATCTGTCGCCCCTTGGATATTTTTTATGGAGACATTTTGAAAATAAAATTTCTGAGACGGAGACTGCAAACTTGGATGAATTACGTCAGCGAATAGTAAACGAATGTCGTTCGATAAATGTTAAGAAATGTGAGGAATCGCTTCGAGGAACTGCTATATGTAGGCATGGGAGAGGTGGAGGCCATTTTGAGCATTTAATAAATTGAAGTACTTACCATTATGTAAATATATTTTTTAATTGTCCGTAATTCAATAAAGAGAACAGTTTTTCATTCAATTACGCGTTCCTCTATCGAACTCGTCCAAGTGCTTTTTCGTTTCCTCATCCCGAAGGTCAAACATTAGGTTAGAAGTTTATGGATTGAAATACTGTTTCAAGAAAAATAATAATACGGGCATGCAGGTAACTGAATTATCTTTTCAACAAAGCTACTCAACTTACTATCTCTATTAAAAAATAATTGCTCTAAGTGGTAGTGGCTAGAGGAGTAGTGATATCGAATTGATTTTTTGACCCGTCCGAGTGTTTCTCATATATCCAGATTTGGCGTGTGAAAGTTATTGATGAATTACTGAGTCACTCTGTATAATATTAAAACGATAAAAAAATACACGCACTGCAGGAAGTTGAATTGTCTTTCCAACAAGGTGCTGCTCTACCCTTTTTCTTATTAAAAATGAGAGCTGTTAGGGGTTGCAGTAAGAGGAGTACTGATATCAAACTTTCAAACAAAACGCGACATGTCCTAGCGTTTTTGTTATTCCACCCCAAAGATCCAAATTCGGGGTGGAATGTTATGGATGGCCCACCCTGTATATTGATTGATTCTTCTTTCAATTCTCGAAGTCTATTTTTAAGTTTAATGGTTATTTTATTTAAGGCTGTTTTGCCTGCAGGACATGTGTGACATATAGATCTTATTTAGCGGATTTCGATTAAAAAAATGTAAGTTTACTCTAAAATATCAAGAAGGACAAAATGATGGATTACTCAAAAAAATTAAGTCAAATGAGCGAAAATGTTACTAACACCCAAATATCGTTTTCTGCATCCCCGGTATTAGACGCTTTAATAAAACTACCATAAAAATGCCATGTTGCAACCAGAGTGAGAATGAAACCTTCATCAGTTTAGTCTCTTTATGTACTCCTTAAATGATGGTCGTCAGGCCGAAACACATGTCAGGAATTTGAATAAATTTACGAAACAAAAACGCTTTGTGTTTACTCATAAAAAAGTTTGTTTTATAGCCTTACGCCAATTCCGTTCATTTCGATTTTTTTTGTTGAAGCTCTCATGAAGAAACAGTCATCAGATTCCAGTGAAGACTCCAACATTACTCAGGACCTGAACAGGAACAGAACTTCAAATCCTAATCAAACTCTGAAAGAACGTATCAATTCCTTAGTACTTAAAACCTTGCAAGAGAATACTGGAAGGGAAAACAGACAAAATTTGCTCAATAATCAAAATTCCAATTTACACAGTGATTCTTGGAAATCCAAAGTGTTCCAAAATACAAGGGTGATTTGTAGCGAGAAGGACTGTCAGATGGTGATAAACGACATCATGAAGAGGAGCCAACTACAGTCTGTCAAGAAGAACGAGATGGAAGAAGATTGGCCTTTCACAGAAGATAAGTCTGTAGTTGGGTTCGATTGCGAGGGTATAAATCTGGGGATTAAGGGGCATCTAACTCTTATACAGATAGCGACCATGACAGGGTTTTCGTATGTCTTCGATTTGATCTCATGTCCAGGCATGATTGAAAGCGGCTTGAAAAGGTTACTGGAAAGTCCAGATGTTGTTAAAGTAAGTAATACTAGTAAACTCCCCGAGCTGCATATATGCCCCGATCCGCCTCTGCTCCGCGATACTCCTATGAACCCCGATCCTCCTATGCTCCCTATCCGCTTATGCGCCCCGATCCTCCTATGCTCCTCTATCCGCTTAGCGTACATCAACTTTCACTAAATGCCCTCCAAAGAGATGGGTTGTGGTTTATATAACACAAAACGGATTTCAGATTATTGAACTTTGAAATAGTGGCGATCATTCAACACTATACTACATCGTCCAATGAAATCGCTCAATTTTCGAAAACGGACCAATAGAAACAAACTGTATCTGAAAACACTCAATCTCACAGTGTTTCACTTTTAGAAATTCGTTTTTATCAAATGCCTAATTTGCATAGGAATATTAATACGTCCGGATAGCTTTGGCCGTTGGTGGAAGTAGCGGTCGTCATGGTTACGATAAACAAGCAGTTGTTAGCGATAACTTCAACAGCACATTTGGCAGTTCTGTCAGTTTATTTTCGTATTTTACCATAAAGTAGATAAAAATGAAACGTTTTGGGAATTGTAATATTACTTCAATTGAGGAAAGTGTGAAGAAAAGTGTGCCGCTTAATACAGTGGAGTCAAGATCCTATATTTGGAAACAATTTGAAGAATTCTGTGCTGCCCGGAAATACCTTGTAAATGGAAAAACCAGTTTGTGAGAGCTCAATAATATGCTAGACTGAACTTTCAATATGAAGAAAAGAGATGGATCAGACTACAAGGAAAGTGTCGTAAAAACCTTGTGTAATAATACTGCCAAACAGCTGCAGGAAAAATTCTATTCCGAATGGGGCGTTAGGTTCGATCCATTCACAGTCGTGGCTTTTAAAACGGCGCGGGATGCACGAAATGCCATTTATATTTTGCAAGTGGACCCTGAGAAAAGAAAAGTTAGTGCCAAGGCGCTGTCTTTGGAGCAAGACAAAAAGATAGTCAACTTATGTAAAGAAGATGATCCAGACGGTTTGAACAGAATATTTTATTTTATTTTATTGCTGCATCGCAGCTTGCTTGGCGCGGAGGAGAGGGTTCATCATGCCTAATTTCGCATTTCCAATTCGAAATTGAAAACGATGGTAATCCCACAGGCCGAATTGCCTACAATCCGATATTTTCTAAAACAAGGTGGTGCCCAAAAATGTGCGGAAACGAAATGGCTGACTCCCACTATTGAAAAAGATATTTGCCCGGTGAGGTTATATAAGCTACTTGTATCCAGAAGAACTGCAAACATAACCACTGAAAGACTATTCCTTGCTCCACATAAGAATTGGAAATATGGTTTATGGTTCAAAAACTCCCCAGTCGGTCCCAATACGATAGCCAAATAGACAAAAGAATCGGCAGAACTCATTGGCATCAACACAACCAAGTCGAAAATAACCAACCACTCGCATCGAGCTACTGCTGTCAGCCAATTAGCCAAAGCAGGGATTGGCGAGAAACAGCTGATAAAGATAACAGGCCATTCTTCGGCAGCGTCAGTGAAACCGTATCTCCAACTGGACCAACAACATCGCAAAAAAATAATCACAGCCATAAGGAATGAAAAAATGTCCCTCAAGAAACAACATCAGTATCTACTATCTTTGTGTTCTTCAGATTTGAAAACTCAACCTTCCTAATTTCCATAAAAATACTATAATTATCATGATTATAGTTTATATTTCATTTGTTTTTGGAACCTATTTTTCACTTCTGAATTGTTTCAGATCAGTCACGATTGTAGAAATGACTCCGTGAACCTGTATAACCAATACGGTATCACCTTGAGGTGCGTGTTTGACACTCAGGCTGCCCATGCGGTGTTGACCTATCAGGAGACAGGTCGTCCAGTTCATAAGGCACGTTGCGTTGCACTCAACGCATTCTGTGAGTATTACGGGGCGCAGGTGAACCCTATGAAGGATCAGCTCAAAAATATATACAGAAGGGATCAGAAGTATTGGTCGAAGAGGCCCCTGACGAGAGAGATGGTACTATACGCTTCCGCTGACGTCCTTAGCTTAGTGAACGAAAAGATCTACTATCCCATATGTCGGGCTATAAAAGAGGAGAATAGGAAGTTGTTCCTCGAACTGTGCCATGAGCAGGTTAGCATTATTCGCTTCTGTAGAATTGAGCAGAAATAAGTTTAATGACTTTCAGATTTTTATGAACATAACCCCAGATGAGGTGAAGCTTAAGAAACGCCAGAGGAAAACAGAGAAAGAAGTAGCACAGTTAAGAACAAAATTGGCGAGCGCGTCTAAGAGCGTTGTTTTGAGTAATAGGGAGGTTAGGCTGCTAAGGTAAGGATGCTTTTGGTTAAGGCACTCTGCATATTTATGAATGTGTGATGGTGGCATCTACCGGAACTTACATCATTTGCCGAATTTTGGTATAGTTTTATAACGGTCTTGTATAATTAAGATGAAATCTAATTTAATTTGGATTTCGAAAAATCAATTTCTCCATTTTCTATGAAGGAAGTTAGTCTGGTATGAAGAAAAGAAGTTAGTCTGGTATGAAGAAATTGGGGTATATGTGCAACGCCCCCAAAAAGTGCTGATTTCATTTCGTAAAGTTTTTCTTTTATATTATTTATTGAAATTTACAATCTACTTTCAAAAAGTATTCAGTAAATGTGTTGTACGTACAGACTAATAGAAAGTATTTCACATTGATGGACTCTTGGTTATGAGCAGTCAGCTAGGTCCTTTCGGCAGGTCCTTTTCAATACTCGTGAGTTGAATGGATCCTCTGTCAGTAATTATTTAATTTATATTTTCTATCCTTTTGATGTTTTCTGGTAGGGAATTGTAGATTTTCAAGATCTTTATTCTACCTGTTTTTGACTTATTGCTAGAGTAAACTTAGGGTATATGTAGTCTAGACCCCTGGTTCCATGGATGAGTTTCTTGTTCTCAAATTTGGCTATTTCTCTTCATGAATAGTAAACACTCTTGTATATTGCATATACATATAGTAAATAAACCGCTACTCCCAAAGCGCCTTTGCAAGTTTGTATGTTTCCAAGACCATTTTTTATTCTCATTACTTTTTTTTGTGAAATACTTTATGCTCGATGAACCATAAAAAATGATTTCTAATCTCAATTTGTATTCAATTGTTGCCTGATATACTATCTTTAATATATCTCTGCTAATATATTTTGAGGTTTCTCTAATTCCATATACTGATAATTTGATTTTCCCACCTAGGTAGTCAACATGTTTATTCCAATTAAGATTTTTATCAGTGTGCATTCCAAGAAATCTGGTGTAGTCCCTCAAGTTATAGTTGTCTTGGTTTATTGTTAACTTGTCCCTATTCTCGATGTATGTATCCAAGGGTGCCAAAGAAACCAGCCTAGTCTTTCTTTTGTTGATAACAAGGTTATTTGCAATGAACTATTTCTCATTGTTTTCTAATAATTTCAAACCGAAAAGTTGTGGTTCTGTGAAAAGCTTTTGGAAAGCTTACTAGCTAAGTAGCTAATTATGTAGAGGGCACAAATCTACTGATTTGTTAATTATTGTAAATAGCGATTGCCTCTTCTTCTCTTACTTCAAGACATGTATTGAAATCATTAATATAGATTATGAAGAAGAGAGGTCCTGCTATGCTTACCTGTATTATGCCAAGAATCAGTTCCTGATGATCACATTTATATAATTTTTCCTCTATTTCTTTCTATCTCTACCATTTGCTTCCTTGCCTCAAAATAAGTTTTTGCCTATTTCAATGCTGGTACTCGAATTCCATATTTTTCCAGTTTTGCCATTAATTTTTGTACATCCAATCATGCGTCTTAGTTAGATCCAAGAAAATCTCCATAGCTTGCTTTTTACCTTCAAATGCTTTATTTTTGTGATGAAACGATATATGGCTGTTTGAATTGATTTTCCTTTAAGGTATCCATGCTGATTGCTTTTAAATATCGCATTTACTGTGAAATATTTGGTTACTTGTTTTCTCCAAAAATGTTGAGAAAACCAGTAAGATACTTATAGGTCTGTAGTTCCCATATTCATTGATATCCCCCAGTTTGTATTTTGGTTTAATCACTGCTGTTTTCATGCTTTCAGGAAAAACTCAAAATTTCAGTGACTTATTGATGCTATAATGCATTGGTTCATTTATTTCCTCCGCTGTCTGAATGATTATATTATTTGATATGCCATCGTAACCACTCCTTCAGTTCTTCAATAATTTTTCCGATTTCTTTTTTTGTTATTGGTTTTAAAAGCATACTTTTATCTTCCTCATTAGGGTTATTATCGAATTTTTTATTTGATGACTTTGATCTTAATATGTTTGCTGTAATTGTGAAAAATGTTTTCATCTCATTTGCTGTTTTTATCGGATCTTCTGATAGTTTCATTTGAGTGGACGTTTTACAGTTATTTAACGATCAGTTTTGTTTTAATTTCCGAATTTATAATTTGGTTTTCAAATTTTTCTCTCTTTTGCTTCTTCAAAAGGTTATCATATTGGATCTTCGTTTTTCTGTTTGTTTCTTTAACTGAGTCATTGAATGTACTGACTATCAAAAGCATATCAAATCTTTCTCGTATCCCTTTTATTTTTGGGTCAGTTGTTCGTGTATGTGGTTTCCTATTTATTTGTACTTTCTGTAGTGGAAATATTTCATTGAACTATTCTAAGTAGCCTTGATGGAAATGATCAAATTGTTCTTTCACATTTTTCTTCTCAATTTTATTATTTTGATTAATGTATTTCCTCTTCTATTTTTGGTTACTCAACTTATTCTTGAAATGTTGATGTTCACCTGTGAGAAATTACGTTTATATTTGTGTTGTTTAATGATTGGATAATCAGTAAAAACTATTTTTTGAGCGGTATGGTCAGTGATATGTGTTTCATTGACGCACACACTGTATGGATTTTCAATATTTGTGAAGATGCTATCAATACATGACTTTGAGTTCTTGGTTATTCAAGTTGGCTGGTCTCCTACTTGATTCCTTGGTCATCTCTATATTAATTTAGGATTCTTAAAATAAATCCATTTTTCATCGCTAGTAACAATCATGCAAAATCGATTTGCTTTCGTGTCTTTTTTCCATTTTCATCTGTCTTTCATTCAATTGATGTGGCACCCATTTTCCACACATTTGGGTCTTTCCCATAGCTTTTAAACGGTCTGAAATTGTTTGTTGTGCAACATTTAACATTTCTGCTATTTGCTTTTGAATTTAAGTGTCATCTCCATCTTCTCATCGGATATACAGGGTCTTTCACGAGGAACCTCACCCATATTTATACAGGAAACTACTGAACGTATTTTCATGAAATTCGGCACTTATAAGTATTTCACGATGCTGATGCAATCTAAAATATTTTCAAGGCATGAGCACCTACGGTTTTTCCGGAAATGACGTCAAATTCCGTTTTTCAAATTACAACACCATTTTTTTATTGCAAAAATAGATTCCTTAGGAAATTTCAAGTTATTTTGATGTAACATTTTTCAGTTTTGGTTGGAAAATTCTCTCTGAGTGGGAAAATTCGAAAAAAAAAAATCGAAAATAGAGCTCCGCTGAAACAAGAATAATTTCGAGGTTTTTGGATGGAAAATTTTCATTTTTGGGATTTTTCAAGATGTAAGATTGATGTATCCACTTTAAAAATCAACATCGCGATTCATGATACAGGGGATGAAAAAATCCCTTTCAAAGTTAGGGATGACAAAATCGTGAAAAATCAATTTTTTCAAATTAAAACCCCATTTTTTTTTATGGCAGATATTGAATCTACGTTAAAAAATAATGTGAGTGTATGCATCACACTCTTGCCCTAAAGTGGATATTTCCTGAGTTATTCACAAAAAACTGTTTTTCGTCTTGAATTTTCAGCTATTTCTTTTCCCTTCACGCCAAAAAGATGAAATTTTCAGAAACTGTTACTTAAACCATGTTTTAGGTTTCACTACCCTAATATGCAAAAGAAAAAAGTTACAGGTTGTTCCTAAATAGATGGCGAATTTGGATTCGAATTTGTATCGTAAACCTCTTTATTTCAACTAATCGGCCATCGGTTTTCTCTCCAGTAATAAATAAATAATTCCTTATGAACCATATGCAAAAACTTACCATGTTTTACATTCTTGTTTTTCAATGATAGATATGATTAATAACGTCTGCCAAATTCCTCTTTATTCAGTAGCATTTTGTGTTTACTATTAATTTGGTGATAATTCGTATTAAGTTATAAAATCGATCACTATGCCTAATTTTACCAATGAAGATTATTTAAATCTCATTCTACTTCATGGAGAATGAAATAAAGTTGTAGATAGAACGATTCGACTGTTCATTGAGAGGTTTCCTGACCGACCCAGACCAACGAGAGATACCATTAACAGAACCATGACAAACTTGAGAAATGTCGGATCTTTCGTTAAGAAAACTATACAGAGAGAAAAAAGTGTAGTAGAAGATGAGAACAACGAAATTACAGTTCTTGCATATTTTCGTGTGAATCCTCCAAATTCTCTCAAAGATGCCGAGATTGCTCTGGGATTATCTCAATCGAGTGTTTGGAGAGTATTAAAAAAACATAAAATGCACCCATATAAATTCAGTAGGGTACAGCATTTGAAGGAAACTGATTTCGTCAGGAGAACAGAGTTTTGCGAAGCTATGATGATTCGATTTCAAGAGAATGAAAACTTTTTGGACTGTATAATTTGGACAGATGAATCTAAATTCACTAAGAATGGTTCTTTCAATAGGCATAACAGTCATTATTGGGATGAAGAGAACAACCACCACTTCAGACATTGGAACTTTCAAGAGATCTGGAGTTTCAATGTTTTTTGCGCCATCAAAAATAATGCAATTCTCGATGTTCACATTTATGATGGGACTTTAACTAGTAAGATAGAACACTACACATGTTTGCATTATTTAAAGAATGTTCTTCCTTAGGAGATATTCTGACATATTGACTCAAATAATTGAGCCGCTAGTACAGAACCATAATGACTTATGGTATCAACAAGATGGCGCGAGTTATATTGTGCATAAGTCAGTGAGCTTTTTAAAAAACTTTATTACTACTAATACACATGAACGGTATCTAGCTATGTCAAGACTAACTTAAAATGATCTAACATGTAAACTTATACTAGAGGGAAAACTGCACATTCGACGTATTTGTTGTCCATGCGAGATTCTCACGGGAAGATGAACAGAAGATGATATTTTGCTATATCATCGTTCTGTGATATATAACTCCTCCATCCACAGAACTTTCTTTACGGGGTGAAAAACGTTCCTTGCGATGGATTGGTGTCTTGCTCTTGAATTTGGGTGTCACCTTTGGAAACTTTTCTGGGGTAGCATTTATGGAAGATTTTCTTTATTACTAGGTAACCTCCTGCAGCGATGAGGATAATATAAAGGATTCCAATTAAACTTGTATAGGAATTTTGTTTATTATCCTGGAGTATCAACGGTCTCATATCTTCTTGTTTTCGCTTCAGCTCATGTAATGAATCTAATGGGACGTTCTGCAAGTTTATCTTCAACAGATCTGGTTCAGTCCGATTGGAATTGGATACAATTTTTGGCAGGTACATTGGTTGATTATCGATCACTTCCTTGGAATTTGTGTATTTTCCATATTCTGTTTAAAATAGGCATCCTTTAGGTATGGTGATAAGGTAATTCCCCTAAAGAGATGTATAATCACTTCTTTTACAGGTAAGACGGATCTTCATTTCATTTGGTGCTATGATTATATATTTTGCATTATCGATTTGCTGGATAAAATTGAATCTGGTTTCAACTGGATGATTTTGACAATTTCCTATTGATTTCTTGATTTGTAATAATTCGAAAAGACAGTCTTCATCTTGAATTCCATTCACTAAGCTGTTTTCTTCGCAGTAGTAATGTGGATGTATTTTCATACAAGGTGTTGAGGTGTATTGATATTTATTTTCATTTAATGTCAGATAGGTATTTCGTGGAATGATGATGGTATTATTTTTGGTTGGAATGGAATACAAATGATAATGAAAAAATGATTCGGTGTATGCAAGAGGAAAATGCAGAATGAAAACGATTCTGAGATTGACATAATAAGCATCAACTTTAATCAGTTCATAATAATTACGAAACTCATTTTCATTGGAGAAAATTAATGATTTTTCTGAATATTGGGTTGAAATAACAGATATTATTGATTTTAATTCTGAAAATTTTATTATACTATGGTGAAGGATACCAAGCTTCGAAAAAGCTCATAGCAATTTCAATGTCGTTAATTATTTTAGTTATGATATTTTCGGATATACTGATTTGATCAATCAGATTTTTGAAATCTATATAAGAATACATCTTATTCTTCAAATCTTCGGAAACCAATTGGAATTGATTTGAAATTGTTTTCTGATTTTGTGCTAAAATTGAAACAGATTTATTGAATTTTTCAATAATCTCTCCCGCTAAAGAAATATCAGAGTTCAGTCTAACTTTAATCTCTTGCTGGTTTTTCTGGAGTGAATTCAATATTGATTCATAATGAGCTGCATCATTTGCATCTAAATTGCCCGAAATACTTTTGATAATAGTTCCCAATCCATCTATTAGTCCTCTCTTGTTTCTTTTGTGAGGTAACAAACTATTTAGTTTTTGTATAGCCATTTGTACCTGGTAATTCACGATTCTATTATAATTTTGTAATGTGGAATAAATTGTATTATTATTGAATAAAGATTGAGATTTCATTACTTCTTGACAAACGAACTCAAGGTGGATAATTTGGTTATAAATTGGTGATAGGTCAATATAATGGATAAAATCATGCGTTTTTTCCTTAATTCGTGCATTTCCTAGGTAAACTGGAAGAATCCCCGGGTTATCCTTCAGATCTGTTATCATTATCTCCTGGGCTGTCGTTAGAGACAGTAGAATCCTGCAAAATTTTCTTAGTCTTAGTTTTTGGTTTTCTGAGATTTTGCTTATGTAAAATTTTCGTATCGGTATTTATTTTAATTTTCTGATCTCGCAGTACTCTTTCTTTAGAAAATTTTGGTGTGAGTTTATTCCTCATATTTGATTTAATTTTCCGAAGTACTGCTGTGCCAGGTTTATACGTTAACGGATCATTTCTTTCTTTATTATGACTTTCTATGATGCTTTGCTTCCTCTCCCCCATCAGTTCATTCAGTCTTCTGTAAATTTCCTTAGTTTTTTGTTTATGATTTTCTACGTAATTATTAATAATATTTTTGTTTATATCAATATGAAGGGGATCTTTACTATCTAAATGGCCATTAATTATATCGATAGGTTTCTGCTTTGTCAAAGAATGGATTGAATTATTATAACCAAGAATTGCATAGGGCATTAAATCTTCGATATTTAATGAATTATTGTACTTATTTTGCAAAATCCTCAAATGTTCCAGTAAAGTGGAATGAAATCTTTCAATAATACCATTGGATTGTGAATTGTTTACAGTAATATAATGAGGAGCAATTTGGTGTAGATCTAGAAACTCCGATACAATACTATTTTTGAATTCTGTTCCATTATCCATTACTATCATTGAGGGTGACCCGTGATGTGTCATAAAAATCAAAAGAGATTTTACTACTTCTATAGCCGTAAGGGATATCAGAGGATATGCTTGAGCATATTTCGAAAAAGCATCAGCAATTGTCAGAAATTTCCTACTTTGAGCTTGAAAAGTATCAATGTGTATAATTTCAAAAGGTTTAGAGGGAGTGGGTGTTAACATTAACTTTTGATTCGGGGATCTCTATCGTATTTATTGATTTGACATATGTCACAATTGTTAATATATTCTGTTACGTCATTCAAAATACCTGGCCAATAGTATGACCTTTTTATTCTGGATACAGTCTCAGAAATTCCTCTGTGATTTGTTTTACCTTCATGCAAAAACTTTACAATTCTAATTTGTTCGTCTTTTTCCTCCACGTCTTCTAAAATGATGTTACACTTCAATAATTTGAACGCAGATTGTTTGAAGGTTTTCCTCAGAATTTCGCAAATTTCCTTATAATAATCATCTTTTTGAAATACAAAGCATAAAGAATATTAGGTCTGATGTACGTTTTGAAGAATTCTAAGGTTTCTCTATTTAGATCGTTGGTGGATAATTGAACAAAAATTCTTTGTTTGTTAGAAAAAATATTTTGTACTCTCACGATTGCTGGGAATGAAGAACGAATTCAAAAACAATTTGATTATCAAAAATATTCAGAGGTTTTTCAGAAATGGGTATTTCTTGAATAGGGTCTTCATGATTTGAATGTACAGTGTTACCATCAGATTGATTTTCAACATTATTAGAATTGATTAGTTCCTTCTCAGGTAAGTAATAGATATTGATGACTATGTTAGAATTTGCAAAAATGAAATGTATCATACTGAATATTTTATTCCATTCTAATCCGTCCAGACCACTAGAAATTTTTGGTAAAGCTAAATATTTAACATTCGTTTTTTGGCACAATTTTTTGAGATTTAGAAGAGCTCGGAAAATTGCGTCATATCGCGGTTTATGAAAATATAATTCCTTAGTTATCAAATAATAAATGTATCTCCCATTTACTTGAATTTTAGCCACTTCTCCAATTTTTTTATTTTGAGATTTGAGTTCCTGAATTTTACCGAATTTTTCTTTGAAATCTAGAGCTATACCCTTATTCATAAACAAATCTTCTGACACACAATGAGCTAGAGAAAAATTTTCTGGAGCATCAAATAGATTTCCCAATTGTTCTGTTACATTAGGAACATAATGAATTTCTTTTGCGTTGAAAAGATTTTTAAAATTTTCATATGATGGATCATCACTTGTAAATTCAATTTCACCAACTGTATCATCTAGGTTGACAATCATTGATACGTTGTCATTATTCGCATTAGTCTTAGACAATTCTTCGTTGAATTTTTCCATATATTCAAAAAATTCTTTATTATGAACTTCGATTCTAGAAAGAGCGTCAGCATTTGTATTTTTGATCCTTTTTGTAGATGACTTCAAAATCATATTCTTCTAGTTTGAGCCTCCACCTAAGAAGGCGACTATTAGTTTCCTTCAGGGACATTATCCATTCTAAAGGTTTGTGATCTGTGATAATTTTAAATTTTCTTCCAAAAAGGTAGGGCCTAAAGTATTTCGTAGCCCAGACTATGGCTAAAAGTTCTCTCTCCACCGTACTATAATTTTGTTCACTATCATTAAGGGTCCGAGAAGCGTAAGAGATTGGTTTGTCACTTCCTACATGACCTTGTGATAATACGGCTCCTATAGCAAAATTACTCGCATCTGTACTGAGAATAAATTCCTTCGAAAATCTGGATATTGTAATATCGGTTCATTGATTAATAAATTTTTACAATATTCAAAACAATTTATGAATTGCGTAGTAAGTTCAATTTTTGCATTTTTTTTTAAACACGCACTGAGTGGTTTTGTAATTTTCGCAAAGTCTTTGATAAATTTTCTATAGTATCCTAAAAGTCCTAGAAATCCTTTGATTTCTCTAGTTGTCTTAGGTAATGGATATTTTTGAATGGCAACAATTTTATCGGGATTCGGTTTGACTCCTTCAGGAGTTACTATGTGACCTAAATAAGCAACTTCTTTTCTTAAAAATTCTGATTTATCGAGTTGAATTTTAAAATTTGATTCTCTGAGTCGTTGAAATACTTTCTTTAAATTCACTAAATGTTCTTGAAGAGATGTCGAGAAAACTATGATATCGTCAAGATAAACTAAACAAATTTCATTCTGTAAACCTCTCAAAACATTATCCATAACCCTTTGAAATGTGGAACATGCATTTTTAGTCCAAATGGCATTCGAACAAATTCATAATGACCGTTCTCTACAGTGAATGCAGTTTTAGGTATATCTTTTGGGTTCATTTCTATCTGATGAAATCCACTCGCCAAGTCTATTGTTGAAAAATATTGACACTTTCCTAACTTATCTAAAACGTCAGTAATGTTTGGTAGTGGATACTTATCATCTATAGTTTTTTCATTTAATTTCCGAAAGTCTATGACAATTCTCCACTTTTTTTTACCAGAGGCGTCAGCTTTTTCGGAACAATCCAAATTGGAGAAGACCACGGAGACTCACTTGGCCTGATGATGCCATGATTTAGCATAGATTGGATCTGATTTTTACCTCTTCTTTGTGTACAAATGGGTACCTATACGATCTTGTATGTACGGGAATATCATCTTTCGTGTTGATAGAATGTTTAACTTGGTTTGAAAAAGACAATGGTTGATTTTCTAAAAGAAATATATCTGAATATTTATTGCATAATTTCAATACTTCAGATTTTTCCTCTTTGTTCATATGAGAAGTTCTAATATGATTTACAATATCGGGGTTTTTTAAATTTTTTATATCTGCTTCGAGCGTAAAAATTTCAAAATCATTGTTGCTAAATAAAAAGATTCGATAGGAGTATTCAATATAATTAAAATATCTTGATCGGTTTTATTGAGGATTTCAACATTTGCCAAACCGTTTTTTGATATTGTTAGTGTTTCAGGTATTTCACATTCTTGGATAATTTGCTTTGGAATCAAAATTTCTCCATGTTTCTCTTTCACTGGAATTTTAGCTATCTTTTTTGAATGAGCATCTATCTTTAATTTAAACATAGCTAGAGAATTTTGATATTTGATTGGAATTGTAGCATGTGGTGTGAACAATTTCGAATTATTGAAATCTAATGTTGCATTTAATAGTTTCAGATTATCAAGTCCAATTAAACCATCATAAAGATTGTGGAAGTTGAAAAGATAAAATTTGAAATGGTCTTTGAGATTAAATTCAGGAAATAAAGGAATCTCAGCGCAATAATCATATGAAGCAGATTGGAAGACTGTTGACACTGTGAAAGGTTCTCTACATATAAATTCTGAATAAAATTTCTTTGCTAAATCTGGATTTAAAAATGATTTTGTGGATCCTGTATCAATCAATAGCTTTAAAGGAGGATTTTCTATCGTAATGTATGGTAATTCTTTCTTATCACTTGAAAGGTGGTATTCTATGTTTTGGGCCTTTCCGAGAGGGTAATTTGAAAATTTTCATTTATTTCATCAGGATTTGGATAATTTTCTTCAAACAATTCCGTTTCCGCATTATCTTGATACTCTTCCGGAATAGGTTCTTCAATGTATTCAGTATTAAATAATTCTTCACTTATTATCGGATTTTGGTAAAAGTTTGCATTTGCCTGT
Source organism: Micraspis discolor (assembly GCA_030674115.1). Lineage (NCBI taxonomy): Eukaryota > Metazoa > Arthropoda > Insecta > Coleoptera > Coccinellidae > Micraspis > Micraspis discolor. Next base: position 12,118 of record JARTUT010000054.1, on the reverse strand, counting down.
TTGGAGAAAATTTGGATGTATTAGTTGAAATACTCATCGGTTGTGGTTTATACTTAGAATGAGTTGTAGAAATACTCATAGGAGTAGGCTTTGGTTGTGAGGGTCTTCCGAAAACCTGGGAATTTGTAAAATATTTAGGCTCTTTATAATTGAAGTTTTTCTGTAAAGTAATTGGTCTGCTGGGAAACTGCTGAGTTTGAGGAAAGTTTTGGTGATTAGAAAAATTTTGATTTTGAATTGGTAAAATATTTGAATAGTTACCAGGAAATTGAAAATTTTGAGTAGTATAATTTTGCCTATGAGTGGGAATAACATTTGAATTTTGACGTAATCTAGAGGAGTAATTTGAAGAATTCCTTTGATTACTTTCGTCAATATTCTTTTTCAGGTTATTCATAGAAAAATAAGAATTTTGGTAATGTTTAATATTATCTTCCTCTATAATAAACTGAAGGGCTTGCGTCAAACTATTTGGTCGCATCGCTCTTATTATAGGACCCAAATGGTCTCTTAAGCCAGCTAAAAATGTTTTTAAAGCTTGTTTGGTAAAAATTCTCGTTTACTCGCACGTAAATTTATGTCACATTTCAAGTCAATATAATTACAAATTGTGTTTAGCAACGAAATAACTTTTTCATAAAAATTTTGAGGAGATTCACCTGAATCTGCCTTAAATTTACGAGATCTTGATTAAGACAATTCTCATCTCTTTGATCTCCGAAGTTTAGAAGTAAAGTATTCTTGATATCGTTCCAATATTTTGTCGCTCCTTGGATTGCCACAGCTTCTTCGGCTTTTCCTTGGAGTTTGTTTAAAATACCATTTAATAATAATATATTCTGAAAATTATTAGGATTACCTAAATCAAAAATTGGTTTAAAATAGCTTCCGAGGCTTGAATAAACCTATGTAACTTATTAGGATTTCCATCAAATTCGGGAATTACACCTAAACATTTTAAATCGAACACTGGTGTGTTGGGCATTTTTCTCGTATAATTATCTAGAGAAAGGTTATTAAATGAATTTAAAAAATCTAAATCTAACTCTAACTCAGAATTGTTTTCAATGATTGAATCAATAGATGAATTAGATGAGTCTGACATAAACGAAATAAAAAAATACGCTCACCACTTTGCAATGAATATCCACAACAGCATTTCTGTCTTATCCTCGATGGAATTCACCAAACATTTATCGTAGATGTAACAAGGTAGGTTCTGTTTTCACAAAAGAGTTCAACTCTGAAGTTATTCTCGATGAAAAACTCCGGCAAAAACTCCGTCGACTGCGCCAGTTATATTGTGCATAAGTCAGTGAGCTTTTTAAAAACTTTATTACTACTAATACACATGAACGGTATCTAGCTATGTCAAGACTAACTTAAAATGATCTAACATGTAAACTTATACTAGAGGGAAAACTGCACATTCGACGTATTTGTTGTCCATGCGAGATTCTCACGGAAGATGAACAGAAGATGATATTTTGCTATATCATCGTTCTGTGATATATAACTCGCGCCTCCACACAATTCACTCAATGTGTCAAATATCGTATACAGGCTATTTGAAGATCGATGGTTGGCGAACAATGGTCCACATCTTTGGCCACCACGTTCTCCCGATTTAAGTCCTTTAGACTATTATGTTCGGGGTAGGATAAAAAATATTGTCTACTCAACTCCCCTGACTGATATAGAGGACTGCATAGAACGAGTCAGAAATGCGTTCAGGTTTGTTTAGATTTTTAGATTCATAGTTTTGAAACTCAATTTGGTTTTTAAACACTTTTGCAGATCTCTTCCTCCCGATGAAATAAGAAGAGCAACGCACGAAGCATTCCTGAGACGTCTAGAAATTAACGGTCAAAACTTTGAGCATCTTCTCTAGTTATAACTGCGAGAGTTTGCCATGGTTCTCCTAATAGTAACTTGAAGTCGGTTTTAAGAAGGGGTGAAAAATCTACAGCATGGTTCAAATAACAGTTTCTGAAAATTTCATCTTTTTGGCGTGGAGGGAAAAGAAATAGCTGTAAATTCAAGACGAAAAACAGTTTTTTGTGAATAACATTGTTTTTTAACGTAGATTCAATATCTGCCATAAAGAAATGGGGTTCTAATTTGAAAAAATTGATTTTTCACGATTTTGTCATCCCTAACTTTGAAAGCGATTGTTTCACCCCCTGTATCATGAATCGCGATTTCGATTTTTAAAGTAGATACATCAATCTTACATCTTGAAAAATCCCAAAAATGAAAATTTTCTATCCAAAAACCTCGAAGTTATTCTTGTTTCAGCGGAGCGCTATTCTCGATTTTTTTTCGAATTTTCCCGCTCAGAGAGAATTTTCCGACCAAAACTGAAAAATGTTACATCAAAATAACTTGAAATTTTCTAAGGAATCTATTTCTGCAATAAAAAAATGGTGTTGTAATTTGAAAAACGGAAGTTGACGTCATTTCCGGAAAAACCGGAGGTGCTCATGCCTTGAATATATTTTAGCTTTCATCAGCATCGTGAAATACTTATAAGTACTGAATTTCACGAAAATACGTTCAGTAGTTTTCCGTATAAATATGGGTGAGGTTTTTCGTGAAAGACCCTGTATAAATCCATCATTTTCTTTATTTCCTGGATTATTTTGTTGGGTCCCTATTGCGAGTGTGTTGATTGATGATAGTAGATTCAGTATGATTTGGTTCTAGTTAATAAGTTGTGTCATCGTGGTATTGAGATCTGATAGGAAAGTTGATATCATCGTTTCTAAATTATTTGGATTTTTACCTCGAATAGGTAATTTTTGATGTGGCTGTTGGATTCTCGTTGCCTCAGCGTAGGACATCTTTGGTGTTCTGGTTGTAGCATGGATTTGGGGTATGTAGACACCGTCGGTGGGTTAAGAAGTTGTCTTTCACTACTTCCAATACTTTGATTTTTGGTTTGAACGAGTTGTTTGTACACTTGACAATCTCTCTAGTTAGCTGGATGATTACGTTCACATAAGGCACAAGTGACTGGTGTTGTTTTTGGTTTGGATCATGTTTTTGAATCGTGCCGTTTGCCGCATTTAACACACATAAATGGACTATTACAATAGGTTTTTGTGTGGCAGTATACTTGACATCTAGTGAATTGTATGATTTCTCGTTTTTTTTTCTAGCTGGTTCTATTGAAATTTTTATATTTGTGAAGAATTCTATCTTGTAAATATCTTTGTGGCCCCAGGTATATAAAATAGAGAGAGCTGATGTTTTGTTGTACGACCTCTGATGTTGATTGTGTTTCTCACTTTAGGGTCTGATATCTTTCATGGATAAACTAAAGATGTTAAAAGATTTATAACCTTATTCATTGTCAGAGTATATTGATTTTAGGTTTAATAATCCATCAAACTGCCACTAATAGTAAATGTATATTTTTTTGGCATTATTTCACTCTATGTGGTACATATTAATAAAGATATAAAGCTCCTGACCTCCAGTTAGTGCTTTTCTACATTTTTGATGATTGGTTTTACACCTTACTCCATCAAATATGCTACTGCAATTATATATTTTATATTATTTTTGCTCACAAAGACACTCATGTATTAGCTATTCTATATTTCATTTCTCCTCACACAGAACATTATTGTTATTCCCCACATTATTCACAATCTGAATTGTGGGCATTGTCCTGTCAACGTTTATTGATTCATACATTTTGCGACAATATAAACCATTTTGTCAACATTATAGTTTTTTTTTTTTTTTTTCTTAAAACCAATATTGAAATTTTCTACCTTGTTAATTTTGAGGTACATATATTTAGTTTTGAGGTTTACAGTCTTTCCTCTTTCCCATAGGTTCATCGAGCTAACAGATGAGGAGAAAGAAAAGCTGAAATCATCCGCCAAGGTGGCCAAAAAGCTAGAGAAATTGGAGAGCTTAGGACAAGAGAAAGAACCAGATTCTTCTGACGACGAGGAAAACGATCAGGATTACCCAAGCTTGGAATCGGACGTTACCTCCCCCAAGAACTCGGGCCCCACGAGCCTCACGGAGAGCATGCAACTTGTCGACACGATACTAAGCAACTCGAAAATAGACCGATTCGACAAGATCGAGCGTCTGGAGTCTATTCTTACGGCCACCGCCCTGCTGCCATCTCACGTTGACGTACCCAACGTAGAGGTTGACAGCTGTCATTGCAATTGTCATTCTGTTGGTAAATATCTGAATAACGGTTCGAAAAACGACAAGGAGATAGCACCTAGCGGAAATTATAAAAGCGTTGTACAGAAAGCTGGTGAAATACCACCCAAACAGGATCATTCGAATGTTGAAACTCAAACATTGAGTACTGGGGATATTGTTGTTACTAAGATTTATTTTAACGAAATGACTGATTAAGGATCATTTTTGCCTTAATGAAGGGTAGTAGTTTTAGAAAATGGCAGGTATTTATTAGATTTAGATCGACAACGGGAAAATCGGTATGCTGTATAAGAACGATACAAGGTAATATCAGTATGTTAAAATTAAACTCTGCTCAATTTTTATGGAAGTTGAAGGTGAAATAACGGTATTACTTGTATTTCAGTCTTCAGCCTCGGATTCATCTCATAAAATCAATGAGGAAAGTTTTAAAATGCCAAAGACGTTTGAGGTTCAGGCACTAAGTGTAATGTTCAGATAATTCCATTTTTCGTATATGCGTAGTTTCTTTGTTTTAATGGATCTTTTATTGAATATTATCACTTAATACAGTCAATTAATATATAAAATTTAGTCAGCTATGTTCAGGCCATTCGGAGTGAAAGTGGGATTATCTAATCCAAAAGATTTCAAGATATTCGAGTTTACAATTCGAATGGTTAACAGATTTTCTGTACTGCAAATTCTAAATCCATTTCTTTGAAGGTTTAATAATGTGTGGAAAACGGGTATTTGAAAATTTATAATATAAAATATATACTGTTCGACATTCTTTATTTAGAAAAAAAATGCAATCTCACAACTCCTAGTTGTATTTAATGAATGAGAATCTATTCAAAATTTTTGATTTCGTATTTTTAATTTCAATATGATGATATGATACTAATGAATTTCGATTTATTTTGTTCCATTTGTCAATTGAAAACTTGAGTCTCGTGAAAAAGTCTATCTTCATCTACTCTATAAAAATAGCGAAAGTTACTGAAATTTATCAGGTCTTGCATTATACCTGAAGCAATAACATTGTATATAATTGATATGATAAAATAACTAACTTTATATGTATATACACTTTGAGAAAAACATTAACTAATAGACCTTTACTCTATTACGACTGACAGGGCTTTGCTTTGCTCAGTGTAAAATCTTTCTAATATAATAATAAATAGGAAATTCAATCACTTTTTTAGAAGCAATTACCAATAAATCTATTCCTCTGTGATAACTTTTTACTTTTTGATTTTTGTGTAGTGGTTAATCGTTGTTTTCTCGTCAATTTTTTTAGCAGCCATATATAAGTTGCCACAGAATTTTAAAACTGACGCAATACACTGTATGTTGTGTTGTTGTGTTGTGTTCTTATTTGTTTAAAGTTCTCTATTTATTCAATTTTTTCTCAACTTTACTCATTGTGTTACTTCGAATTTTAATTGATTATGTGATCGATACGTTAAGGTTTCTGGGCATTTGATGAAAGGTTCAATAGGGAGATCTTAAGAGTTGTTCTACATAAGCAGAATCTATTTTTTCCATAGAGTATTGTAGTTGTAAAGATTTCTGAATAATTCAAATGCTTTGAATTCAGACTTACCATATTTAACATAATATTTTGGTGCTGTGGAATGGCCTCGATTTATATTATAATCAAAATATAATTTAGTGAATAACATATTTCATTGAGTTTACGTCAGAGTAAATTTTTGGTACTTACAACTTATAATTATTATGGAATTTAATAATATTGTTATTGTTGCAATCAACTTATTGCGTTGAATATATCAACTGATATTATTTATTAAAATTAAACTAATTTGGTAGATCAAGTGTACAATGATAATTGTTCATTTTTAGCAAATTGTAATTTTTTATATGAGTTATCGTAATAACATGAATTTGTCTTAACTTCTTGAATTTAATCCAAGACATACTTAAGACCAGAAGAAGAGTCGATATCATTTAAATCTGCAGCAATATTTGTATATATTTATACAATATCTGTTTGCTAGCAATTGGTTTTTAATTTATTGTAACCAAATGACTTGAATAAATCGAATTGAATATGTCTTTGTTTCATTGTTGTTTTTGGGTGCTCTGGTGCTTCAAACACTATCATGAGAATTCATTGATACTATTTTTATTCTCGAGGAATGAATACATCCGGAGATATGATCTTTCAAAGTTTGACTAATTACTCGCTAGGATCTCTATCAGTAAGTCTCATAATTAGCCACAACCTTGTATAGCGAAGTGATCAGGGTCATGTGGCTTTAGCCCATAGATGAATAAAAGTACATAGATCGGAAATTCGTCAATTTTTTCGACAACGTGACCGTAGCGCTTGGTGCTGGGGTCAACCGAACTAAAAGGGTAGGGGATGTAAAATTGTGGTGGAGGCTATTCGAAATTAAGAATTTCCAATTGCATTTTTCTCTGAACTTGAATTGAAGAAAACTAATTCATTTCCAATATAATTGGAATTAACCAAGTTGGAAATGAAATTTTATCTGTTGCATGAGATTATGTGAATATTCTGTGACCATAGAGGATGAATTATCCCATAAATAATTCAGGAGTAACAGGTCCTATTATAATTCTCTATCTTTACTTTTCGATTTGACTACATGAACCGTCCCTATTCAAATAATGAGACTTGGGATATAATTTTCAATTGTAAGCTTTCAGTTATACACAATACATTCTCGAATATACTTCTAATAGTATACATTTCATTCACCGTGAATTCTAAAGAATGTTGCGTATGCAATGAGAAGCATCCTTCAAAGCTTTCGAAGATTTAAATGTTTTAAAGCCTATTAGACAATACGAAATAATACTTATCAATGAGAAATCACCAATTTTATGTAAAGGACATAAAATGGTTTATTCATTGGCAATTATGATAATAAAATGTAATGACGAATGAAAGAAGCTAAATCAATAGAATGAAAGATTAGGTCATATATTCCATGATGGCCTTTTTGTTCCAAAACACTTTTGAAGACGTCCTAAAACACCACGGTTACTGGCTCGTTCGATTTCGTCCCCCTTTAGAGATTGGAAAGCATTCTCAATACGATGTCTTAAATCTTCTTTGTTTTCTGGTCTTTCGTAAAATAAATTTTTAATTGTTCCTCATGAATAAAAATCCAAGGAGTGTGAGCAGGAGATCCTTAAGGCCATGAATGTGAGGATCAGCGTCCAATCCCACTGTAACAAAATATTTCATTGAGTTCCCCGAACACCTCGAGCGAAGAATGTGGCGGAGCTCTATCCAATTAGAATTATGCAGTACTAAGCTAACTCAAAGCCAATTCATCTAGAAAATCAGAAACAAAAATTCTAAGAATCTCCAAAAACTTCTGAGAGTTCAAATTTTCTTCATAAATGTATTACCGCACTTTATTGTCCATTAAAAGAACAAATACATTGAAACCAAATCTTTTCTGGGACCTTCTCTCTCTTTTTTGACGGCCTTGTTCACCTGAACACAATGCTTATAGATTTGTCAGAATGTCTGTATTTTATGAATATTTAGGTAAAAGTGGTATCAATCGTTTCGTAAGGACTCGTTGATAATGAATTCGTGGTCAAAATCGATTTGGTCCGTCTGTTCGTGGGCAAGATTACGTCCGAACGAAATGAGCTAGAGAGTTGAAATTTTCAGGGTAGGTCGGAGGAATGAATATCTCGGATGAGTTCGTTAACTGACCAAATCCTTTCAATGAGTCACAAGTTATGACCATCTGAAAATCGGTTTCCGTGATAACTCCTAGGGTACCCATTGGATCAAGTTGTCAGTTGAAAGATTTCTGAATTATGTTGAAAAAAATAGGCTTGCAAAATTCCGATAGAATCGACCTACTAGAAAATTTTTAAGAAATTCAAGAAGGGAAAATTTTCAATACTTTTTTACTTTATACCCTATAAGATTATCATTATTATTACAAAAGTAATAGAGTTGAGGCCTATAAACTCACTTGAAAAAAATTATAAATTTAAATGATCAAAAACAGAAGAACGGCGTTCTAAAGCAATAATATATACAGAAATACTTAAAAAATCGGAAAAAAAGGATTGAGTATATAAAACGAAAAAACAGCACTACTTCATCTCCAGCCATCTGTTGTCAATGAATGCATTCACCGAGCCGGAACTGACAACACTCTCAGGTGAATTGTTCCAAATGTCAAACATATGTTTGGACAGATAATGCTCAAGTTTATTCAAAAGCCTCCGATGAGGAACACGATCAAAGGCACGTGAGAAGTCCAAGGGGACTACATCTTAAGGAACATTTCTGTAAAGTCTTCGAGACCAATTATTGACGCACTCCATGTTGTTATAATTGAACGGTCGTGAAGAAAGCCATGCTGGCAGTCGGGGATGATTTTATTTTCCAAGGCAAAAGCTATCGAGTATGATCCTTTCACAAATTCTGGTGACGATCGGGATCAGACTAATTTGATGCATTCAACTAGTCTCCTTTCTTGAAAATAAGACTAACTAAAGCACCGCGCCAAGATGTTGGAAGCGAGGAAGTTTCAAAGCATCTAGAAAATATTCTCGATAGGGAGAGATAGAGCAAACCTCTTCAGAAACTTAGATGAAACTTCATCACCACCAGGCGCAGACGATTCGTCGACAGCCGAAAGATGTTTCTCGATCGAAGAAAGGGAAAAATCAATATTGGTTAGACCAAAGTGATTTGAACGAAAAACCAGTCTTCAGGGCGAAACCAGCAGCAAAGGCATCAGCCAGGACATTTGCAGTCTCCTTGGGGTATTTGGCGTGGACGTTTATGAGAATTGAGGACCAGCGGAATGTTGACTTTGGAATCCATCGACGATCTGACATACTTGAAAAAGCGCTTTCTACTTCCTAAATTTGCCAATGTCATTTCAAATTCCCTCTTGCCTGCAGATATTGTGCGAGACTGCCAATTCGAATAGTGGCGATGAGTGTCATAGTCTCCGTGTTGTCTCTCATAAATAAATCGTTGCCATATCGCCCTATTGTGCTTGATCATCTTGAGAATGCGTTCGTCAATCCAAGTGTTACTGCAACTTATTAGTTAAATTAAATTTTGTTGAGTTCATTCATTTCTATTCAGAGTTGCTTGCTCGATTCAATAATGATACACTCTGTATATGTTCATTTCACTTTCCGCGTAACATATGTTGGAGCATATGACCTATGTCGAACAAAGAGTACTGAACCGGCGTTCATCCGATGAAGTACAAGAACACATTTCTTGAAATAAATAACTTTCTCGTTAAATCTACAAATTCGAACTCTAGTGAAAAGTTACTATTCTCGCCCGTGAGTGCCTGGACAAGTTCATTAAGCCGTACTGTGAAACCAGGTAGGCAGAAGTCGATACTCCAGCATTCGCATTTTCTTTCGAGTCATTTTTTCATATTATTTCAGAATTTCATTAATAATTTTCTTTCGTTTTCTTTTACTTTTCAAAGGCCCTTGTCGTGCCATTTTGGTCCTTCGGGCCGGATATTTTCGAACCGCGTTTTCAAAATTATTGCGATCAAGCATTTTGGAATTTTTTCATTTAGTTTTTTCATTTGCATTTATTTAAATCGGTCAATATTCACCTAAGCTCGAAAACTTGACAAGATATCGAAGACATTCATAAATCCTTTAATCGCGGATAAATTTCTACGCATGTTATAAAATTTAGCTTTCATTACCTGAGAACATAGACAACTCTTCATTTGTTTTTCTGATCTATGTTCATAACCTTTATTCAAAACATAAACAAAGATAGACATTCTTGTTTTTGTTTATTTTCATCATTTCATTATTTTCAACTCGATTTTCAATTCAATAGATTCAATCTTAATTATTAACTTTATTAATTAACTTAGTTCATTTCAATAGGTTAGTCTATTTATTCTTTTTTCAAAATTACTCAAAACAAAATTCATATTGTTTTCTGCAGTAAACCTTGAATAATAATAATGACGACAAAATTGAAACAACTCAAAGCTCGTCGTCAGATTGTTATTGATGATCTCGAGGAAATTCTGAATGTGGCACAATTCGCTGTCACTGATGAAAGTCTTCACGTAAGATTCAAATTAAGATTTGAAAAAGTTGAGGATATTTTCGTGGAATTTCAAAATTTACACACTTCAATTGTCTCTATGATTGTATCTTTCGAAGAACCGGAATTGAACACTGAGAAGGTTATTCGGACAGCCTTTATGGATAATTATTACACCATCAGAACGACTTATGTTAATTTATTTCCTGAAGTAAAAAACCCAGTAAAAACCCAAAATAGTTGCTCTATCAGTTCGCCAAATGTTAAACTTCCAAAGATAGTATTGCCCATTTTCAATGGGAATTATAAAGAGTGGCCTACTTTTTCGATATGTTCCAAAGTTAGGTACATGAAAATTTTAACTTGAGTCAGATAGAAAAGTTTCAATACCTCCTAGGTTCACTTTCTTCTCATGCTTTAAGTTTAGTTAAAGGGTTTCCATTGACTGCTGAAAATTATGAAAGCGCTTTTCAGACATTGGCGAAAAGATATCAAAATAAACGACTGAGAAGTCTATGTGAAATAAAACAAAGTCCCACTGGTCAACGAGTAAACCTAAATTCCTTAATACCGATAAGTTCTCCGCAAAACCTCTAGAATTCGCCTAAGGTCTTTAGCTGAATCACCCTGTACAGCTTTGGAACATTTTACAGATTTCCTTCAACATGTATTAGCGAGATAATATTTACAAGCCATGTCCATCATTTTGGAACAAACTGTTCAAGATGTGAAGGACAAAAATTGTATCGATCATATCGATTGCCTCATTCTGGACATAAGATTAACAATTGTTCTTCAAAGTCAAATTGTCATATTTGCCACGGCAAGCACATCATACCCTGTTACACATGCGCAATAATGTGGATAATGATTCTTCAACAGATACGTTTCCATTTCAATGCTGCAAAGTTATCAGTTCAGGCTCAGCTCAGGTTTTAACATTTGTAATGTTTTTCAAATTCTACCGTTCCTCTTAGCAACCTGCTGAGGTCGAAGTTCGTGATGCTTGGGGTAGATACCAGAAGGTCCGAGTTCTGTTAGATGGAGGCTCTCAAATAAATATTATAACTCAATCGTGTGTGAATAGATTAGGCTTGAAAATTTGTGATGCTTCATTTTCGATAAATGGAAATTTGTGAAAGCTCATCTTCTGCTAATTGCAGCACTGAATGGACTATTCGCCCATCCATCAGGTCAAATAAATCCATCCCTTTACATTCGATGCCGTCGTGATTCCGAAAATTGTTCCGGAGATGCAAAGTTCCTTTGTAAATCATTCGTTTGGAATTGTGTCTATAACAAGAGGTTAGCAGATCCGAACTTTTCTATTCCGAAATCAATAGGACCTTCTTCTGGGAGCGGATATATTCTCTTTAATAATTCGACCGGGTCATATCGAGGGTAACGGTTTAGAACCAGCAGCACTTGAGACAGTATTTGGTTGGGTTTTTCATGGGGAAAGATTCAATCACCTAACATATCAGTTAACAATTTTCATTTGTCATTGTCTGAATCAGGTTTGAACTCCTCGTTGAAGAGATTCTGGGAACTTGAAGAAATTTCAGAGAATGTCATTGTATCACCAGAAGATCAATTTTGTGAGAACTTATACACTCAAGAACTATTCTAGAAGTGCATCTGGACGGTACATTGTGGCATTACCATTTTAAACCTGATCAGTCAACACTTTCATTCAGTGACACATATTCTCTCACTTTTCGTCGTTTTTTATCCCTTGAACGCAAACTTATTAAAACCAGAAGATATACAAGGAATACTCTACTTTCATGAAGGAATATTTAGAAAAGATCATATGTCATTGATTTCTACGAGTTCGGATTGCTGAAAATACTTTTAATATCC
>JARTUT010000489.1:0-170235 GCA_030674115.1 Micraspis discolor | reverse complement strand
ATCAGGATGATTCTTCAGAATTCACATGATTGGTAAGAGCACAGGAATTTTAAGAGTTCTGATATTGCTTTTGTGTAGTGTTATCCTTTGTTGAAGTTTGGTGGAAGTCTGACCTATGTATATTTGATCGCAATCCTTACATGGAATGCTGTAGACAACATTAGATTTATTTAAGATCTTATCTCTGTCTTTCAAATTAGTGAATATAGACCTAACTGGTTTTACATTTTTGTTGCAATTTTAATTTTATCAGGTGGTAGTATCCTTTTGAGATTATATGTAAGGGTTTCTATGTAAGGTAGTGTTAGGTATAAAAATCTTTGTTGTTCTGATGGTAATAAAGGTTGTATATCAGCATCTAATCGTGGTGGTAGATCATTAGGTGTATTGAATAATAATTTATTGATTAAGTTAATAGGATAACCGTTTTTATTAAAAGATCTTTGAGAATCAGAAGATTTTTATCTTTAAATTTATTATGCGATATTTTCAAAACTCTTGTTTTCAAATTTTTGATAATGTTAATTTTCATTTTCATTGGATGATATGAAGCGAAATTAATGTATCTTCCTGATGCTATTGATTTTCTGTACCAATCTACTAGAAGAATGTTATTATCTCTGATAACCTTAGTATCTAAAAAGGAACTGAGTTATTAGATTCAGTCTCAACTGTGAATTGAATTTTTGAATGGAAATTATTGAGAATATCAAGAGATACATGTATTTGATCTTCAGGTATTGCCGTAATAATATCGTCCATGAACTTTTTACAAAATGGAACTTGAAATGTGAAAGATGGTAATGTTTTGTTTAGTACTAGATCTACTACGTATTGAGCAATAATTGGTGAAACAATAGATCCGATTGGAGTACCTTCTTTCTGTTTATAGAACACACCATTATATGAGAAAACTGTTGTATTAAATACAAAGCTCATCAGTTTCTTGAAGTTTTCTCTATCAACTGTACAGTGTTGTTGGATTTCATCCCAATATTCTTCGATGCACATAATTGCGATCTCTAATGTAATGTTAGTAAAAGAGATACAATATCCCAACTCACCAAAACGAAGCCATCAGGTATGATTTTTTCATTTATGAAATCAACGAAATCAAAAGAATCTTTGATGTAATAAGGATTATTGGTGTTGTAAGCCTTGTTAAGTGTATCCTAAGAAACATTGCAATACCTGTGTTAGGACAATCTATAGATGCAACGATTGGTCTTAATGATAATTGTTCCTTATGTATTTTAGGGAGGCCATAAAATTTACCTGATGTCCCTCTGTAAAAGTCATAGATTTTCCAACATCATCACTTATTAGATTTTGGATTTCAGATCTTTAACTAATTTATTAGCATTTTGTTGATATGTGCTACTGGGATCGTTATTCAGTCTGATGTAATTTTCTTCATTATTCAATAAAGACAATGCTAAGCTATGATACTGTTGTTTTGTCATAATTGTTGTTACATTACCCTTATCAGATTGAGTTACTAATAGGTTGGGATGTTCCTTCAAGAATAAGCTTGTAAAATCATATGAAGATTGTAAATGGTCACATGTAAAATTTGAATTTTGATAAAAATTTGTAACAACATTGGTTAGTCTAGCAGTCATAATATCTCTCATCTTTTTATCTTCGATTGTGCTTAGATATTGGTTTAGCTCAGCCAATAATTTAGTCACTGAAATGTCCATTCTTTTAGGTTTGATGCAGAATTTCGGTCCTAATGATAATATTGTTTAACTTCTTGCGGTAGTATTGTATTTGTGAGGTTACACAGCCAGGAGTCCTCGGTCTTTAGGGTATTGACTACCATTTGTCTCATCCTGTTAAGTTTATTGACATCGACCTCTTGAATTCGGTAAAAGATTTTATTGTAATTTATTTTCAATTTCTGTTCAAAATTTGACCAAATATATTCAGGTAAGCTTGAATGAATGTCGGTTTTTAAGGTGATTTGTCTGCCTTCGAGATAAGAAAGATTCTTGAGCGTAATTTTGATTTCTAAATTGATAATCTTACGTCCTAATTGGTTAGTAAAGACAGAGACTCTTTGGCCAGTTGAGCCATCTTTGTATTCAAATTGGTATTGTATCTTTTTAAGTTTGTTTTTATATGTGGAGGTAGTAGTCCTTCTTTTCTACACTTCAGTAGGAATATACGTCTATTTGTCAATCGAGCCAGTTTCGAGCTGTTATTCGAATATTCTTTCAGTTGTTGCACCATTGGTCTTCCATAATTAAGCAAGATGTTGTTATAAAATCCCATTATGATATTTAATTTAAGAAAATTCGTGACTGAATATAAAGTATATAGATGATTCTCGTGGGTTAGCAGTCAAATAAAAAGTAGAAGACTCTTTTATCCTTTACTCGAGCTTTCAAAACAATTTGTTTCTTTTTCAAGAGTGCTGCAAATTATTAAAAATCAATTGGTGAATAGGTTACAGATCTTCAGTACTTACGATAGCAAGATTGATTATGAAATGATGTTCATTAAATCTTAATCTAATTAACATGAATTCAAGACCTTAAATTATGATAGCTCAAAAAATATAATAATGATTGACAATTTTTGGATGTCATTTAAAGACGTGAACATCGAAGTGGAATCTTGAGAGCTAGGCATATGTGATATACAATACAAGCTTTAATTTAGAATCAGATTACTTAGAATAAGAACAACAACAACACTGTACAGTTGATAGAGAAAACTTCAAGAAACTGATGAGCTTTGTATTTAATACAACAGTTTTCTCATATAATGGTGTGTTCTATAAACAGAAAGAAGGTACTCCAATGGGATCTATTGTTTCACCAATTATTGCTCAATACGTAGTAGATCTAGTACTAAACAAAACATTACCATCTTTCACATTTCAAGTTCCATTTTGTAAAAAGTTCATGGACGATATTATTACGGCAATACCTGAAGATCAAATACATGTATCTCTTGATATTCTCAATAATTTCCATTCAAAAATTCAATTCACAGTTGAGACTGAATCTAATAACTCAGTTCCTTTTTAGATACTAAGGTTATCAGAGATAATAACATTCTTCTAGTAGATTGGTACAGAAAATCAATAGCATCAGGAAGATACATTAATTTCGCTTCATATCATCCAATGAAAATGAAAATTAACATTATCAAAAATTTGAAAACAAGAGTTTTGAAAATATCGCATTTATATCATGCAAATTCTGAATCAAATGACACTCAGTTTTTGAAAAATTCACCTCTTGAATATTGCTCATTGATTATGTAATAGTATTTTCTGTGGGATTTATCTCAGTTTTATTATTTATTCATAAAGTGAATGGATCGAAACTTTGATTCGAATCTGTCAGAAAAAGGTATAAGCTGCAGCTTAGAGTTACTCTGAGGAATTGAAGAGGATTTTGGCGCCTATTATTTGAAGAATTAATTATAAACACAATCTTATAAAGAATTATAGTGGAAAGAATAAGCAATTCAGTAACACAAATATATAATATCTTCTATACAAGATGCAAATTTGATGAATTCAAATTAAAAAAAAAATTAAATTAATTAAAAGAGAATGCGTCTTAGAAGAAAAAACAAGATGCTGAAGTCAAAACAATACCCACTGGCTTCTAACTCTTTACGAAGTTTTCTTTTATACTTTCAACATATATTAATGCACATATATGACACAAAGCATGTAAGCGAATAAACAACAATAATTTTTTAATTAAAAATAACCAAAATTTCAGTTTTCTTCCAGTTTTTCTGTAACCACAGACCAACTCCTCTAAATATCTTAAAAAAAAACACTACAGTAATATGCAAAAATATTTTAAATGTATATATTCACATAATTTACAATATGGTAGATAGTTTGAATGGTTGAGGTTCTCACTTGATGGAAATCCATTTTCATTTAATTTGAATGTGATTAAATAAAAACTTATTCAATAAAATTTCCACATTTATTTTATATTGTATATGGTAACACTACATTATGCAACATAATGTAGTGTTACAATATTGCTGAAATACAATAAATGTGGAAATTTTTTGGATAAGTTTCAATTTAATCACATTCAAATTAAATGGTATGTATTTATTCATATACAGGGCGAGTATTTGAACACTGCTTCAATTTCAACCATAGATTTTTGACGTCAGAAGACAGTTTTTCTTTTGAAAACATTTTTCCAAATTTGGCCACGTTCAAAAGATATAGGGTGTTGAAATTTCCTAAAAAAAAATTGCATTTTCACTTGTAATATTCAAACGACAATATCAATTGAAATGAACTCTTGCAGAAGGTTTTTGATAACATGCCTATTTTGGCATCAATGGATTTATTCCAATTCTTGTGGGTTACTCACTACTTCTGTACAGATTGGTTAAATTGCATGAACAACAAATATCACTCGAACTAAAGGTCGGTATCTTGCAGTTCCTAGAATCATTAGTCTTCTTTGCAGATAAAATCATTCATTTTTTTCCCTAAATTGCACAAATTTTGAGATATTTGAAGTTGAAAGAGAACTACCATTAATACATTCATTTTTGTATGAAGTCCTGTTATTTCGTCACATAAAAGAACTCTCAAATTTATATGATACGATGATGAAATTTCATAATAGGCATATCTGAAATCTTGAAGAACCTGATCGAGGAGGAGATGAAATTTAGGCAGCCTGAAGAACAAGCTGGACTGTGGAGAACATCTTCACAATAAAAATCGCTACAGAGAAGACGGATCAATGAAATCGGGAAACACACATAGCCCTGATCCATCTTGAAAAGGCATACGATAGCCTTTTATTCTCACAAATGGGGCAGGCAATGGGGGATCTATAGATGAAGGCAAATCTGATCAGTGCCACTTAAAACTACTACAAAACGAATCACACAAGATTAAAACTGGGAAAAAAACTTATAATCCACTTTGAAACCTCAATAAGCTTAAGACAGGGCTGTTGTTTGTCCCCTACCTTCTTCAAAATTTATTTAGTTCGATCTCTTTCAAAATGGAGCAGAAAATGTAGCAATATGGAGTGAAAGTGGGGGACGAGAACCTGTTCGCGTTGTACTTTGCTGATGATCAGGAAGTGATAGCTGAAGACGAAGACAACCTTGCCTAAAGGGTTCAGATACTAAAAGAGGAATATGAGCTCGCAGAATTGACTCCAAATATATCGAAGTGTGAGTACCTAATGGTGGGCAGTGAAGATGTTAAAAAACTTAAAGCTAGATAATGACATACTCGAAGGTGTGGAAAGATGCAGGTGCTATCCTGTATAAACAAAGTAACAGCAAGGACGAAATACAAAAAAAAAGGAAGAACCGATACTCGTACTCTCAATTTCCTGTTGTGGGACAAAAATATAAATAAAAATACCAAGAAACACATTTACAAAACTATAGTACAGAGCGTGGCATTGTATGAGGCAGAAGTTTGGGATCTATCCCAGGTGAATAAGAGTAAGATGATGGCAACAGAAATGGAATTACTTTAAAAGAAGTTGTAGATGATCAAGGTTGGAAAGGATTAGGAATGAAACTATAAGAGCAAAGATGGATATGGATCGATCAATAACAGACGAGATTAAGTGAAGGTTTGGTTCGATCATGTGAAGAGGACGACAGATAATCTCGAAAGATTTTGGAATGGGTACCTCAGAACCATATAGAAGTTGGAGGCGATGTCTGCCAGAGATCTGGAAGAAGACACATGACATGATTGAAAACGGAGAAAAATCTGTCCATCTATTTTAATTTAATTTTTTTTCTACTATAATGTGGAAGGTATTGCTGTGTCGGCATAGTAATATATTCTTAACTAGTCACTAACGAACATAAATTCCTCTTTGGGGTACAAAGATGATAAATCTACTTAGTATAATAAAATTTTATGATTTTATGAGCTTAATTCCCTTTTAATGAACATCTTCACTCCAGTCTCACAATATTTTAATTAAAATTCTCGGAGATATTTTGCTCTGCTTAATAGAATGAAATGATACACACACCCTTATGTTTTGCCCTGGCAGAGTTACTGAACCCCGTGTTTAACACCTTCATAGCAGAATTAGTTCAGGTGAATTTTCATTGCATAGTTCGCAAACTCGGCAAGGATTTGATGGAATATATTATTAGCTGGCAGTTGACTTCGCCCTATTCCATTTCAGGAAGCGGAGAATTTGTGGAGAGTAAAGATCATTAACGGAAGGAAAATAACCTCAAAATAAATCTACTTTTTGCCCGCTTGTTCGAGTGTAATGGCATGATATCGTTTTTGCCAAATGTCTGTTATTATCGAAAAAGTCGCAATCGATTGAGTTTGGCTTCTTGATGAAGAATACAGGGTCAAACTTGACGGTGTCATTTCCGCGTGACGTATACTTTCTTCGAAAGAGATGAGCTAGAGTTTTCATATTTTCGGAATAGGCTTAAAATATATATATGTCGGTTTATAGCGTTCGTCTTCGCTGTCCGACCTCTATACCTTTTTTCCATGTTGGTCTCCTGAGGACATCTATTTCCACTGCTCTAATCCTGTTTTTTCAGCTTCCGTCATCTTCCATGTTTCCGCTCCGAACAGATGCTCTTTACAATTGTATTGTAAGCTCGCAAAAGCACCAGACTACACATCGATGCCTTTCTAATTTTGTTGTTTTCTATAGGAAATAAACACTATCGGGAAGTTCTGGATGCAACGTACATACTGTCTAAAATTCTTCCCAAGGGATATAAAACTTCCTTTCGTATAAGTCCTATTATTGCCACTTCAGTTGGTACATCTCAGCTGCCAAATCACTGGGAGTTTTCTTTCATCTTCGGAAATATGCATTCTACAAATACATACCCTGAATTTATAGAATGAAATCAATTCAACACAATCTTCCCTCCTCTAATTGAATAAGCTGGTTCTGATTAGAATTTTATTATAGTCAAAAGCAGTTCAATGATTAATTATATTGAAATAGGGAATACTCAAATTATAATTCTGATTTTACATATACAAGGGTTGCCTTTTATATATGTCCAGGTTGTTCGAAAAAACATGCGACCATTTGCTTAGAATTGCTTCTTGCGCGAGCAACTTTTGTTGGATTTGGCTCATCTTGAAACACCCAGCCGACTGCTGTATGTTTTCGGGCTCATACGCGTAAATCCACAATTCATCATCTGTCACGATGTCTTAGACGAGCTTCGAAGCATCGCGATCGTATTCTTGGAGCATATCTCTCGACTAATGGGCACGAATATTTTTTCGAGCGATTGACTGTGTGGGATCCAACGCGAACAAAGTTTTTTGACGGTCGAATGTTCATGCAATATTGAATAATGCATGCTGGTCCCACTAATACCTAAAAACGTTCACGATTTGATTCCGTTTTTATGGCGAGAAAATCTTTTAAGTTACTGTAAATTACATTAATAGCGCTCGTACGTCAAAACGTTCCGACTATGTATAACCAACCTTAAAAACGTCAAGTTTACGATAGAGCAGTCAGTTGGCAGATTGCAGCACTAGGGTTGTACAATCCCGAAAAATATAGGGTAACCCTCGTACATATCATAATAATTTGTTAATTTACAATGTTTTATTGTTGGATTTAAGACAATCCCAGCTAGAGGTTTCCATAAATTTATTCTGTAGAGTGAGGGAACTCTACATACTCGTAATTAGCCAATCTCTTTTGTGATAACAGATTTAACTGTATTACATTAAATCATACTGTATCGTATCGTAACTTGATAAAATCGTTAATTTTTTTCCAGTAAAAACAAGAACGCCACCTTTTTTCAATTAGGTTCAGCTCCGATTTCAACCTTGATAAGAGAGTGTCGAAAATTCCTGGAATTGTTTTTCCTCATTTAAAATGTGAGAACGGAATAAACGACGCAATTTGACACGACGTCTAAAGGATTCAGTAGCGCCTGTCATCTTCTATCCGGAAAGAAACGTTTTATCACCCTGAGTGAAATATCCGATAGAAGATAACGCTTTTTCTGATAACAGAATAAATACGAAATAAAAATTTCAACAAAAAAAACCAACACAATCAAACTATGAAAAATTTTCACAAAATATTGAAAATAACTAATAAATAATAATTAATTATCCTGTTGACGAAAAATCTTCGATGATGAAAGTCGTGTAGAAATATTATTTGAGCCTTCCATGGGGTGTAAGTTAGAGAAAACAACTAAAATAATTTTTTATCAATATATGAATAATTCTGCAGAAATATGATAGCATTCTCTTGATTGGTTGATTTTAATGAATTTTCGATTATTACTCTGGGTACCTACTGACCCCTCTGGGGTATATGTGACATATGCAGTAGTATATATATATATATATGTAGATGATTCTCGTGGGTTAGCAGTCAAATAAAAAGTAGAAGACTCTTTTATCCTTTACTCGAGCTTTCAAAACAATTTGTTTCTTTTTCAAGAGTGCTGCAAATTATTAAAAATCAATTGGTGAACAGGTTACAGATCTTCAGTACTTACGATAGCGAGATTGATTATGAAATGATGTTCATTAAATCTTAATCTAATTAACATGAATTCAAGACCTTAAATTATGATAGCTCAAAAATATAATAATGATTGACAATTTTTGGATGTCATTTAAAGACGTGAACATCGAAGTGGAATCTTGAGAGCTAGGCATATGTGATATACAATACAAGCTTTAATTTAGAATCAGATTACTTAGAATAAGAACATATGTTCGGTGTTAAAAGATTTTGTTATTCACTTATATCTAAGTTTGAAACGTTAGTCACATTTCTTGTTTTTTCTATAGAAATCAAGTAAGAATACATTGTGCTCAAAGAGTTAATATCCTTCCTAGAGTTCATGGAGTTATCATATTGTGATATTCTCACCATTTCCATAAATGTTCTTTTTTGAAATTAGGTTCTGAATCTAATATTTTTATATTTTCATAATCAGGATGATGATCTTCAGAATTCACATGATTGGTAAGAGCACAGGAATTTTTAAGAGTTCTGATATTGCTTTTGTGTAGTGTTATCCTTTGTTGAAGTTTGGTGGAAGTCTGACCTATGTATATTTGATCGCAATCCTTACATGGAATGCTGTAGACAACATTAGATTTATTTAAGATCTTATCTCTGTCTTTCAAATTAGTGAATATAGACCTAACTGGTTTTACATTTTTGTTGCAATTTTAATTTTATCAGGTGGTAGTATCCTTTTGAGATTATATGTAAGGGTTTCTATGTAAGGTAGTGTTAGGTATAAAAATCTTTGTTGTTCTGATGGTAATAAAGGTTGTATATCAGCATCTAATCGTGGTGGTAGATCATTAGGTGTATTGAATAATAATTTATTGATTAAGTTAATAGGATAACCGTTTTTATTAAAAGATCTTTGAGAATCAGAAGATTTTTATCTTTAAATTTATTATGCGATATTTTCAAAACTCTTGTTTTCAAATTTTTGATAATGTTAATTTTCATTTTCATTGGATGATATGAAGCGAAATTAATGTATCTTCCTGATGCTATTGATTTTCTGTACCAATCTACTAGAAGAATGTTATTATCTCTGATAACCTTAGTATCTAAAAAGGAACTGAGTTATTAGATTCAGTCTCAACTGTGAATTGAATTTTTGAATGGAAATTATTGAGAATATCAAGAGATACATGTATTTGATCTTCAGGTATTGCCGTAATAATATCGTCCATGAACTTTTTACAAAATGGAACTTGAAATGTGAAAGATGGTAATGTTTTGTTTAGTACTAGATCTACTACGTATTGAGCAATAATTGGTGAAACAATAGATCCCATTGAGTACCTTCTTTCTGTTTATAGAACACACCATTATATGAGAAAACTGTTGTATTAAATACAAAGCTCATCAGTTTCTTGAAGTTTTCTCTATCAACTGTACAGTGTTGTTTGATTTCATCCCAATATTCTTCGATGCACATAATTGCGATCTCTAATGTAATGTTAGTAAAAAGAGATACAATATCCCAACTCACCAAAACGAAGCCATCAGGTATGATTTTTTCATTTATGAAATCAACGAAATCAAAAGAATCTTTGATGTAATAAGGATTATTGGTGTTGTAAGCCTTGTTAAGTGTATCCTTAAGAAACATTGCAATACCTGTGTTAGGACAATCTATAGATGCAACGATTGGTCTTAATGATAATTGTTCCTTATGTATTTTAGGGAGGCCATAAAATTTACCTGATGTCCCTCTGTAAAAAGTCATAGATTTTGCAACATCATCACTTATTAGATTTTTGGATTTCAGATCTTTAACTAATTTATTAGCATTTTGTTGATATGTGCTACTGGGATCGTTATTCAGTCTGATGTAATTTTCTTCATTATTCAATAAAGACAATGCTAAGCTATGATACTGTTGTTTTGTCATAATTGTTGTTACATTACCCTTATCAGATTGAGTTACTAATAGGTTGGGATGTTCCTTCAAGAATAATCTTGTAAAATCATATGAAGATTGTAAATGGTCACATGTAAAATTTGAATTTTGATAAAAATTTGTAACAACATTGGTTAGTCTAGCAGTCATAATATCTCTCATCTTTTTATCTTCGATTGTGCTTAGATATTGGTTTAGCTCAGCCAATAATTTAGTCACTGAAATGTCCATTCTTTTAGGTTTGATGCAGAATTTCGGTCCTAATGATAATATTGTTTTAACTTCTTGCGGTAGTATTGTATTTGTGAGGTTACACAGCCAGGAGTCCTCGGTCTTTAGGGTATTGACTACCATTTGTCTCATCCTGTTAAGTTTATTGACATTGACCTCTTGAATTCGGTAAAAGATTTTATTGTAATTTATTTTCAATTTCTGTTCAAAATTTGACCAAATATATTCAGGTAAGCTTGAATGAATGTCGGTTTTTAAGGTGATTTGTCTGCCTTCGAGATAAGAAAGATTCTTGAGCGTAATTTTGATTTCTAAATTGATAATCTTACGTCCTAATTGGTTAGTAAAGACAGAGACTCTTTGGCCAGTTGAGCCATCTTTGTATTCAAATTGGTATTGTATCTTTTTAAGTTTGTTTTTATATGTGGAGGTAGTAGTCCTTCTTTTCTACACTTCAGTAGGAATATACGTCTATTTGTCAATCGAGCCAGTTTCGAGCTGTTATTCGAATATTCTTTCAGTTGTTGCACCATTGGTCTTCCATAATTAAGCAAGATGTTGTTATAAAATCCCATTATGATATTTAATTTAAGAAAATTCGTGACTGAATATAAAGTATATAGATGATTCTCGTGGGTTAGCAGTCAAATAAAAAGTAGAAGACTCTTTTATCCTTTACTCGAGCTTTCAAAACAATTTGTTTCTTTTTCAAGAGTGCTGCAAATTATTAAAAATCAATTGGTGAATAGGTTACAGATCTTCAGTACTTACGATAGCGAGATTGATTATGAAATGATGTTTTTTAAATCTTAATCTAATTAACATGAATTCAAGACCTTAAATTATGATAGCTCAAAAAATATAATAATGATTGACAATTTTTGGATGTCATTTAAAGACGTGAACATCGAAGTGGAATCTTGAGAGCTAGGCATATGTGATATACAATACAAGCTTTAATTTAGAATCAGATTACTTAGAATAAGAACAACAACAACTGTACAGTTGATAGAGAAAACTTCAAGAAACTGATGAGCTTTGTATTTAATACAACAGTTTTCTCATATAATGGTGTGTTCTATAAACAGAAAGAAGGTACTCCAATGGGATCTATTGTTTCACCAATTATTGCTCAATACGTAGTAGATCTAGTTTAAACAAAACATTACCATCTTTCACATTTCAAGTTCCATTTTGTAAAAAGTTCATGGACGATATTATTACGGCAATACCTGAAGATCAAATACATGTATCTCTTGATATTCTCAATAATTTCCATTCAAAAATTCAATTCACAGTTGAGACTGAATCTAATAACTCAGTTCCTTTTTAGATACTAAGGTTATCAGAGATAATAACATTCTTCTAGTAGATTGGTACAGAAAATCAATAGCATCAGGAAGATACATTAATTTCGCTTCATATCATCCAATGAAAATGAAAATTAACATTATCAAAAATTTGAAAACAAGAGTTTTGAAAATATCGCATAATAAATTTAAAGATAAAAATCTTCTGATTCTCAAAGATCTTTTAATAAAAAACGGTTATCCTATTAACTTAATCAATAAATTATTATTCAATACACCTAATGATCTACCACCACGATTAGATGCTGATATACAACCTTTATTACCATCAGAACAACAAAGATTTTTATACCTAACACTACCTTACATAGAAACCCTTACATATAATCTCAAAAGGATACTACCACCTGATAAAATTAAAATTGCAACAAAAAATGTAAAACCAGTTAGATCTACATTCACTAATTTGAAAGACAGAGATAAGATCTTAAATAAATCTAATGTTGTCTACAGCATTCCATGTAAGGATTGCGATCAAATATACATAGGTCAGACTTCCACCAAACTTCAACAAAGGATAACACTACACAAAAGCAATATCAGAACTCTTAAAAATTCCTGTGCTCTTACCAATCATGTGAATTCTGAAGATCATCATCCTGATTATGAAAATATAAAAATATTAGATTCAGAACCTAATTTCAAAAAAAGAACATTTATGGAAATGGTGAGAATATCACAATATGATAACTCCATGAACTCTAGGAAGGATATTAACTCTTTGAGCACAATGTATTCTTACTTGATTTCTATAGAAAAAACAAGAAATGTGACTAACGTTTCAAACCTAGATATAAGTGAATAACAAAATCTTTTAACACCGAACATATGTTCTTATTCTAAGTAATCTGATTCTAAATTAAAGCTTGTATTTTATATCACATATGCCTAGCTCTCAAGATTCCACTTCGATGTTCACGTCTTTAAATGACATCCAAAAATTGTCAATCATTATTATATTTTTTGAGCTATCATAATTTAAGGTCTTGAATTCATGTTAATTAGATTAAGATTTAATGAACATCATTTCATAATCAATCTCGCTATCGTAAGTACTGAAGATCTGTAACCTATTCACCAATTGATTTTTAATAATTTGCAGCACTCTTGAAAAAGAAACAAATTGTTTTGAAAGCTCGAGTAAAGGATAAAAGAGTCTTCTACTTTTTATTTGACTGCTAACCCACGAGAATCATCTATATACTTTATATTCAGTCACGAATTTTCTTAAATTATATATATATATATATATATAATTTAGAAGCAATTTTCTTGGGATTAGAGCACTGGATTGAAATTAGAATTTCATCTTTTTTTTTATTTTTACTTTACTACATATGTTTCGGCGTACATTGAGCCTTTTTCAAGTTTACATGTTACAAATACAGTGACAATCATATCTAAAATGTATAACTGTCCAACAATTCATTTTAAAACTTAGTAAAATTAAAATCATATTCATCATGTTGTGAACGCTGTCAATTAGAATTATTCTAATAATGGAAAACCTGTTATCTACAAAAAAACTAATCAAATCACCGCAATTTGATACTACCTCTCTTACACTTGCCATCTGGATCACTCACATTCAACTTGTAACCGAAAACGAACGAAAACTCGTACAATCCTAAGCCCTACACACTAACATCTTACTCCAAACTACTGACCTAGTGAACTGAACTCTGATAATCAAAGTGTAAACACACGCAATGCAATTCTCATATACCCCCTTCCCAATGGTATCTTGGTCGACCTAGTCTTTGAAAAATAAACAAGTCGTGGGTTGCTGTTTTGCTATTTACAGTTACTAAGAATGAATTTTTATGGTCAGAAAATCACAAAATTTATTCCATACAGTACGAATACACTCTTTTCTGAAATTGAAATAATATTCAAGTACTCATGATAATAGTTAATTTGAGATTTGAGGGTGAAAATTTCAATTATTAACCGGAGACGTGACAAGATTTTAAATACATAATGATTTCTCTTTCTATCTCAAATTTAGGATAAACATATGTAATTTAATATGCGACATATTAAATTACAATTTTTAATTTGATATTTGCAATAAACATCGATAATAATAAACAATTTCACCCGCCTGCCGTTTCACATAGGGACGGCCGACGGCCAAGGGTTCTCGGCCGACCTCGCAAGTGTCACAGTCGAGGTATTGTAGAGTTCCATGATAGGAACTTCGAGCGACGTATGTGTTAGATGAAATCATAAACTGGAAGCTGTGGCTCGGCTGGCTGAGCTGCGTTATTACGTATAAGGACTGATGCGGGAATTTGGAATACAAATTTTTTGAGGTGTTTGACCGAAATAATGTACTTCTATGTGTTGAGTGGAAATAAGAGATATATAGAGGGCAGAGGAAAAGATACTAAGGGAATTTCTCGAGATTTAAATTTGGCTATTAATTTTTCAAATAAGTTTCGATTAAAAAAAAATTTATTTTCACCTTCTCTTTTTCGGTTGCCTACTCTGACGAGCCGTCACTGGAATGAAAGACATCCATCATAGGTGCGTACAAAATTTTTCGATGGACATTCAAACAAGTTAAAAATGGAATTATATTTCGAGAGTTTGAAAAAAACTGAGGAAGTTCATGATTGAATTGAATTAATATACTTCGAAAGATATATTTACGATGGAAACTTTGTTTTGACACCAATTCACATTATGTATTGTAAAAATGTATGTATGTAAAAAACCTTCTCATTTCGAGAACGTATATGTTTAATGATTGTTTGGGCTATTACCATCATCTATTGTGGATGTAATGTTTTCCGACGTTTCGATAGACATATTCTATCTTTATCAAGGAGAAAAGTAAGAAACCTTTTGAAAATTATCAATTTTCAAAAAGTCAATTGACATAAGTCATGAAAGAAAAATGAACGATGTTATATACTCATCTGTGATATGATGATCTTTTTAAGTTGGATCGAACTATCGGCGTCCAAACTTCTGGCAGATCTATAGATGGAGCACTTATGGAATCAGGTGTTATTTCCATAAATGCTGCTTCTTTGATTTTTCTTCTTGCAAGTTTTTCTTCTTTGGATATTATTGATGCTTCATCCCATTTCATACGATGATTCTCATCTACAGCATGTTGGACTAACCTGGATTTGTCAATCTTCAAAAAGTCAATATGACAGAAGTCATGAAAGAAAAATGAACAATGTTATATACTCATCTGTGATATGATGATCTTTTTAAGTTGGATCGAACTATCGGCGTCCAAACTTCTGGCAGATCTATAGATGGAGCACTTATGGAATCAGGTGTTATTTTCATAAATGCTGCTTCTTTGATTTTTCTTCTTGCAAGTTTTTCTTCTTTGGATATTATTGATGCTTCATCCCATTTCATACGATGATTCTCATCTACAGCATGTTGGACCAACCTGTATTTGTCGCTGTCTAGTACTCGTAGAAGCTTCTGATGTTCTTTTATTCGCACATTCAGAGGGCGTTTAGTTTCTCCGTTGTAAGATCTTCCGCACTCGCAAGGTAATTCATATATGCAGTTCTTTGTCCTTTGTGTCTCATTATTAGGTTTAACTTTTGTAAGTTTAGCTCTGATAGTGTCTTGAGTTTTGAATGCAGTCGTTATGTTGTATCTATTTCCAATTCTTCTCATTTTCTCCGACAAACCTTTTACATAAGGAATTATGGTTTTAATGGTCTGATTTATATCTGTTGGTTCAGCTTGACTTTCTCTTGTTCGTTTAGCTTTTTCTAATATCCTTTTGGGGTAGCCATTGCTTCTAAGAGTATTCGAGATGTTATTTATTTCTTCATTTTGGTCTTCTTCAGTGCAACAAATATTTATTGCTCTATCAAATAAACATTTTGCTACTCCCAATTTAGTGTTTAGTTGGTGGTTTGAATCAAAATGTACAAATTGTCCTGTGTTCGTTGGCTTTTTATAGACAGTGGTTCTTGGGATTCCATTCTGTTTATGTACGAGTACATCTAAGAATGGAAGTTGTCTGTCCTTCTCGATTTCAATTGTGAATTTAATTGATTCCTCTTGATTGTTTAGGTATTGAAGGAATCCATCTATAGTGTCTCTTCCATGTTACCAAATAATGAAAGTATCATCTACATATCTTTTCCACAGTTTGGGTTTAAGTACATATTTTTCTAATGCCTTTTGTTCGAAAATTTCCATAAATAAACCAGCTAAAATTGGTGATAGTGGTGAACCCATGGCCATTCCGAATTCTTGTTGATAAAAGATGTCTTCAAATTGGAAATATGTTGTTTCAATACAAATAGAAAGCATTTCCATAATTGCATTCACGCTTAGTGCAGTTCTTTCACTAAGGGTTTGATCTTCTTCAAGCTTTTTCCTAACTATGATAAGTGTTTTATCTGTCGGAATATTAGTGAACAAACTGGTGATGTCGAAGCTGACCATAACGTCTTCTTCCATGATTTCTTGATGTTTCATTATTTCTATGAAGTGTTTTGTGTTTCTTATCATCGATGTTGAATTACTTTTTAATGGTGATATAATTTTCAGCAGAAATTTAGCCAATTGGTGGCATGCTGAATTTCTTGAACTCATAATTGGTCTTAGAGGAATATTTGCTTATATATATATATATATATCTGCTAGAAGTTTGGACGCCGATAGTTCGATTTAAATTTAATTTAAAAAGATCATCATATCACAGATGAGTATATAACATCGTTCATTTTTCTTTCATGACTTCTGTCAATCGACTTTTTGAAAATTGATAATTTGTATCAGAAAGAAAAAATTTCGTCAACTTTTGAGAAGAATAAACTTGATCAAATCATTAAATACAAATAGACATAAGATTTGGGGAATAGGTATTTCTGATCGAATTTATTCGTAATCCCAGTATGAAATTCATTATTGCTCAGAAAAGACTACAGTGCCAGTAAAAATAATGATAAGATTCACTAAGCACCCACATAGACACAATTTAATTTATTTTCTAATAATCGCATTTCCCATTCATCCCCTTGTTCATTTGTATGCATTCCGAGGAAACGAATGAAAATACTGCCTACAAGAAATGTACAAAGAGATCACGAACTAAGAGATATTTCCCATTTCATGTTCTCATTAGTAGTCATGAAACCGACTCTTAAAGGGTAACAATTCAATTACATAATGACATAGTGTCAAGTCTTGTATGGGTATATCCTCAATATATCTCAATGAAGAAGATAGGAATGATTCGGGCGAGATGTTGAATTGTTATAAAATTATCTCACTCCTTCATTATCTCACGCTGCAATTTGGGTCGTATGAAGTTGGCGGAAGTTAATTTAATCAGATTGAGATATACGGTGTGTTAGGTAAACATGCGACTGAAATCAGAAGGATTCTTTAACCTTAAATTATAAAAGGAAACCCTCGTTTATAAATCCAATGAACAAAAGACACTATCCAACCATCAACTCAACTGAACTGGGTGTAGCGACAGGGTTATATGGAAATAAACAAATAAACGTAGTACTCAAGAAAACAATAAAGAAGAAATAAATAACATCACGACATTTCACAGAAAACAAAACTATCCCATCAAAGCATTGAGAAAAGCGAATTAAATGAAAAAAAATAAACTTGATCCTCATAATGAAACTGCTCCAAAATATATGAGACAAATTCTAAAAATTGGAATTTCTTACGTGAAATAAGGACAAATCGAAATGATCCATTACAGTGAAATAATGTGAGTTATGGAAATTTAGAAAAGCACAGACGTAGGTTTTTAGGAGAAGGAAATTTGAGCTGCAAAGAGAACTTAAGGAAAGCTATCAGTAGTTATTTTTAATTTGAGATATGGCAACTTGGAAAAGCCTGTGTTTATTAATAGAAGACCAATCTTGATGGAAGAATTCTCTTAAATATATTTCAGCTCATTTTTGTACACACAACAAAACACATTGGGGAGCTTGGTTTTTTTTACTGAGGTTTTTCCCTAGGCTTTTATGTCATACTCCGAATTGAATGGCACCTCGTCACTAACCCCTGCTAACACTATATGCTCTATGTTTGCTAACCAAAACAGGTTTGTTCATTTATCGTGGCGTTTGTATTTGTGTCACATTGTTCCAGATTACTGAAAAAGACTCTAGAACAAGTGTGCAATTATTCATTCTCTATCCTGGCACATTAACAAAATTCAAGAAGCTCTTCATGACAATTTGAAGGTCACAGATGAAAAACGATAGATCGATATCCCATCAACAGTTGTCCAAAGCTTTCTGAGCAACGTAATCCCTCAAGTAATCTTCGATCTCTGTTCCCTCGCTGTTTCTTATTTATATTTATATTTCTACGGACGCCATTTCTCCTTCACGACTGAAATGAATGCGAAAAGCACCTACCAATGTGGTGCGTCTTCTTTAAATCCCTTCGGAGTAACGAGTTTGTTCAACAAACACTTTCTTGTTGCTATAAAACCGAGGACCTTTGTCTCTTGGGGTGGAGGCGGTAAAAAAGCCATGTTTATACTGGAAAGGGTCGTCATTCTGAGATTCGAGAATTAACAGTGGTGAAAATGCTGCGTACAAAGGGTAGTAACACTCAAGAGCCGCCTGTTTTTTTGTTCAGGGCATTGCCCGATTCACGAACAATGGTTGGTTTCGACCTCGAATAAATCAGGAATATTTCTATCTTCATCTGATTAACTATGATGATTTTAGTTTGCTGATCTTCGAGTCAGATATGCTTAATTTAAGCTTAGATTATTAGTCTTGGACATTTTCCAGAGTCCTTAGGATGAAATCATCCGAATGCAAAATGATAAAGCAACTTCGAAATAGTTATTTATGAGTTATATAGATCATAAGGAACGGAGGAAAACATTTGGCATGAGGAATGAATGTTGCCTTCAACAACTCTCGTGGTGCATACATGATATCATTTATCAAGAAGAAAACATTTTATTAGAATAAAAATCGATTTTTCCTGTAATTCTCTTCCCATTCAACTTGAAAATGTGTATTAGAGTTGAGGATAGCTTTTAACTTGTTAAAATAACCGAAACTAAAACAGGTATGCCAAGGGGATATAGTATTGTAGAGGAAGAAAAAGTAGGAGCTTTGATGCAGGTCAGAAAATATATATCCTAAAGACCCAGTGGAGTGAAGAGTCACTGATTTTTCCTCACGTTCAGAAATGGTCAGTGCACCATCCAACCTGTTGCCAAAAACACAGTAGGAAGTGTGCCTTCGATGATTGCCAAATACCTAGAATTGGATGATGCCAAGGCATATACAGGAAATTGTTTGAGACGGACTCCAGCAAGTCTTTTAACTGAAGCCCGTGCATCGTATGAAATGCACGGGAGATGGATAAGTGCATCTGTGGCAGAAGGTTACATAGAGCAGAGTATTTTCTCCAAAAACGAAGTATCGACAATGAATTCGGTTACAGACACTAATGAGCTTTCAGCTGGTTTTCTTGTGAGGAAACGTGCATCGTCCAACCTATTGCCAAAATTATAATAACAAGTGTGCCTTCGATGATTGCCAAATACCCAAAATTGGATAATGCCAAGGCATATACAGGAAATTGTTTGAGACGGACTCCAGCAACTCTTTTAACTGAAGTCGGTGCATCGTATGAAATGCACGGGAGATGGATGAGTGCATCTGTGGTTACATAGAGCAGAGCATTTTCTCCAAAAACGAAGTATCGACGATGAACTCGTTTACAGACACTAATGAGCTTTCAGGTGGTTCTCTTGTGAGGAAACTTTTAAGTAGTTGTCGTCAAGTTTCCGCTTCAGAGGTACCGAAAAATTTGAAGATTCAAGAGTGAATCGAAAACCGCACATTTGATTCAAATATAGATCTTGTTGTTTTTTGTTGTAGTTTGTTGAGTCGTCACCTGTAGTATTTCTGGGATATACATAATTTCGTTTTAGTTTTTCCTTCTCGCACAACGAGCCGGCATAATAATCCATAACGCCCGCTAAAAGAGTGTTATGAGTGTATTTATATCAACCGTTCTTAAAGTAAAATAAACAAATAATGTACAAGTGAAAAATAAATGATTGAATGCCTAATTTCGATAGGAATTATCACCTCATGAATTACCTCAACCGTTAATTTCTTTATCTGGAACTTCCTGGATTACGTTTGAGATTTCACTTCCGGTTGTTATCTCAGATTTATTTGAAAGGTAACCTTCAGCTCGCCGTTTCAATTAAAAACGAAGTTTAGGTTCTGAATATAAAGATAGAACAGGAAGAATCAGAGCATGAGTACAGAAAACTATTCCACCTCAATCTTTTTAAGGAATTATCTTGAAATTGCCCCTGATTACTTGAATTATTGATGTAGAATACTTTCAAATAAAATACTCTGTAGTAGGAACCAGAGCTGTGCTAAGCACCGAAAAAAAGTGCTTCGAGCACTAAGCCCTAAGCACTCGAAAAAAAAGGCTTCGAGTCTCGAGTTCTAAGCACCGCTTTCGACAGAAGGCTCCGGATTACCGAGCAATTTTGCAAAAGTAATTGAATATTTCGAGCACTAAGCACTAAGCACTTTAGTGGGAACTATTTTATGTAATGTTGTTTGATTGAAATGAGAACTCTTTAGCTTCATCGACATATCTAAAATTATGATTTCGAGACTGGGAAAAACTAAAAAGCCATTTTATTTGTTTTGTGGAACGCATGCATTCAATTTACATTCTGGTACTAGTTAATCTTATTCGTCGATCTGAATCTGAATGGCTGTTCCTAATCAATGCATAAAGTTGAATTAATAATCGAGGACCAATTATTTTATAAGCGAGAACACATTACTGAAAAAATGTGGAAAGCACTGACGTTAGATCAGGAGCTTTTACGCGCTTGTTCTAAAGTCTTTTCTCAGACTTAAAAAGAGTGCGATTCAAAATCAGCCAGCACAATGAGTGTGAAAGAATCAATAAACATATATCTTAAATGGAAGTTGAGTGAACTTACAGTTCAGCAAATTCTTCGATCTGGCATTCTTTCCACATTTCTATACCATATATAAGTTGTTGTAGTTGAGTGTCATCAATTATAACCGAATTTCAGATTCATAATTGCTGAGCTATCGGACAGGTCTGGCCCAATAACTAACTTGACTTATATATCGATAATAAACTAATTCTATTAATATGGAATTTCTATCTCATCTCTTTCGGAAGATATTCAGCCAAACATTTTCAAATTGGACCACCGTTTCTTCATCACTAGTCAAATCCAACCGATGGCGATCATTTTCAGCTCGATATTCAGAAATTACAGACATTTGGGAAAAAAATAGTCCTCTTGTCGCAAAATTCATAATGACATTTCCATTCAAAATATGACAACTGCACACACCAGTATTTTAGACATGTTTGTCATAAAAATGAACCCACAGAATTAGTTTCATTTTCGGCTCAATATTCACTCATTATGACAACTTGTCATAAAATTAAAACCACCCTCATAGAGATTTATAGTTGATGTGATGTGAATTCATAGATAGAAATATAATCTGTGACTTCATTTTCAGAAAAACTCTTATATCTTCTGGATATTGTACGCTATGATGATGAAATTTTGAAATATTTTAGGTACCTATACCCTACATAAATGCCCTAAATTGTTGTGATCTGACGAATAACTTATGAGATATCGTGTATTGAAAAAAAAACATTTTAGGAATTTTTAAAAAATTTTCTCTCTTGACGATTTTCTCGAAATTTGGCACCCTCCTTCCTTTTAACGCTATCTAGACATTCTCTAAGTTACGAATTGATAGGATGAATATTCAAGAAATTAATGCTATTAACTGCTAAACTATTCGATGGATTTGGCCCAATAACGAACTTGACCGAGATATTTTACACTCGACCTATTCTGAAAAAATGAAAACTCTAGGTCCCATCCTTCAGAAGATAGAGAGTATACGGCCGGAGGGCCGGCCAGCCTGACCTACTTAAATTTGACCAAGGTTTCTCCATCAAGAAGTCGAACCCAATGGATTGAAACCATTTTCGGCTCGATATTCGGAAATTACAGACATTTGGACAGAACGATAACCCGCCTGTTCCACTAGTAACAAGCGCGCAAAAACAAAAAATTTTCTGGCCTTCATAACCATAAAGTCAAATCAATGGTGAAATACTGAAAAACGATCATATTATCTTTGCGCACATAAAAAAATCAAATACCGTACCTGCTTATATTGACCCTACTTCAAGAATTCGGAAAGGCTTAGTGCTTAGCGGATTACTAAGCACTAAGATTTTCGCGAGAGTGCTCCGAAAAACAAGCACTAAGCACTAGCCTTTGAAAAGTGCTCGCGAGCACAGTGCTCGGAAGCACTAAAGTGCTTAGAGTGCCTTCACGAGCACTAAGCACAATGCTTTGGCACAGCTCTGGTAGGAACCCTAAGAATCGCTTTGATAAACCAGATTTGGCAACGAAGTTGCAAGATACTTCATTAAAAAGATCCTGAAGTATCGAAGGCCTCCTCTATTCGGGTTTTCGACAAATCTCTAATATTGAAAATGCAGCTTCGAGAAAGATTCACGAATATATACAGTGAATTATCCGATTTTATGTCTACCTGAAACGAATCCGAACTTGATCCAACAGGTGACATCGTTCCTGATCCTGTTCTTCCGATCCATCGCTTATCCCTGACGGTTCTATTCTGGTTCTGGAGTATCGGATACGATGGCAGGAGGGCTGGGACGTAAGTCTACCGGAATAAATTCAAAATCAATTATTGTATCCCATAGGGCGCTTATAATAGAGGCAATTGACAGACGCTCTGCCTAAAATTAGATATTTCTATTCAGGTATTCGTTAAGACTGAAAGGGCAATAGGATGTGTGAATGGGGTGCGTATTCAATATAATATTGGTTTGATTCCTTAGTTGTTTGCATTTTAGATAGTGCGTCAATTTACAACTAGGTGTTAATCAAAGAGGATTATCTAAAAATACATATTATTATGTATTATAACATATATAATAAAAAAAAATAATAAACACTATTTTATTTTATAATCTTCATCAACAAATGAAAGAATCATTCTTCAGAATTATTTTTTGAAGATAACTTCTTTCGAATGCTCACTTCGAGTACGGATAACAATATCCATTCGATAGTAGAAATCCATACGTAAAATCCGCCAAATCGTTGAATACAAAAGGCCAAACTGTTGAGAACGGCAACGAATCGACACTTTAGGGTCATCACGTACACTCTCCCCCACCACCGCTATATTCTCTTCATGCCGTCTATTTGATCGAGTGTTATCCAATAACGAATATTGAGTCTCAAACTTAGGGATGGTAAAGCGTACGTGCGTACGGTAGGCCGATTATGTGGACCGTAAGTCGCTCTAAGTGCCCGATACACATTAATCGGAGAAAGACCATTTTCGTAATAGAGCTGAACAATTCGTAGACTCTGTGCCGGTCTAAGTCGTTCCATTATGAAATGTCAGACACTACTGAACAAGATACTCCTTCAGTTTATACGACGCATGCACGATCTGCAACTAAATCCCCACTACAAAGAGTACCTCTAAATTCTCAAATCTCAAGGAATACTACATATTTATACATTAACTCCTGGGTAAAAGATGGAGACAGACAACGTCAACCTGAAATTTATGCAAGACAGATATCCTACAAGCAATACACAAGTCATAAAAAAAACTATGGAACCTGAAAACAAAAAATGCAAAGCAGAAAAATAGGAGAAGATTTCTGCTACAGTGCAAGAATGCAAATCTGCGTCCAGCATTTCTGAAACTTAGTGTTCACCACATTAGATTCCTACACAACTTAATGGAAGTCAACAGAAAAGCAGTGGTTTCCAATTGACAACAATTAATTTACAACAACAACCGATGTTTCAAAGATTCCAAAAAATCTCACCATCATGAGAGCGCATTAGAATGACAAAAATGAAAGGTTGAACCCGGAGTGATAATCGAGAAGTGAAATTACATCAAATGTATTTTCACTTTTTGATTGTCATTCCTTGTTCAACCAACCAAATTATAAGTGTTTACACCTTTTAAAGGAATAATGCATATACAGAGAATTTATATTCCCTAGCTAACACGTTCTTCAAACAACTTTGTCTCCGTCTACCTCGACAGCTGTTTAAATACCCTGATGGAGCATCGAGAAAATTCCAGAGTCTGAGTCGTCCAGGTGGTTCTCGAAGCCAGATCCGTAACCTGTATCGTTACAGTATGTATTTGTTGCTCCATCATACAAACATATCGCTTCTCATAATTCAGTATGTTGATATTGATGGTTGAAATAAAAATATAGATATTGACCTGTGTTTGTTGGTTTTTCAAACACAATGGTTCCTGGGATTCCATTCTGTTTAGGAACAAGTACGAAAGCTAATTTTCTGCCTTGAAAACGATAAAAAAATATATCGTAACAGTGGTAGCAAGGACAATAAGAGATGGAGGTTATGGCCTCTATAATAACGAGTTCTGTTATCAAAGTATTCTCGGAGATCCTTCTAAATTCATTCGCGTTGTATTTTGTGTTGACCCAGTGTATATCCAGGGTTGATTCGTTATTGATGTTGTTAGCTTCTTATTGACTTTGAATTGGTTCATGTTGTCATTTTGAGTCCTTCAATTAATTATTTGACATTTACTTGATAGTATCGGAGTGACAGTTGAGTCCGATAAAGTGGTGTCCAATGATGAAGTCAATTACGGACACTAAACAAATTCATAAATCAAATGTTTATGATGCAATCAAACATTAAAGCATTTAAGTAGACAATCTGTCTGTCACAACGTGAATAATGAAGTTTCTCTGGCCTCTAACAAACTGATTTCTCACCAAAACCATTATCATTCAGTTGCGATGCACCATTTCCTTGTCGCCCTAATCGAATGTTCATTCTAAGTACGATGAAGTTTGAGTTTCGTTGATAAATTAGCTTATTAGGAATCGACAATCGAGATGCAGATTGTTCCGACGTAGGCAGATTGCGGACGATAATACAATCGATGAATTCCAAGTGGTGCGCGAAGGGTGTTGTTCCATTTCAATCGATGGCTTATCATTTTCCAGTAAATACACAAACGTATACTGAACATTTGAGAAGGTATTGCAAGTTACACGTTGAATTTTTCAACGTAACATTCGAAATATAAATTTTATACGTTGACTTTGTAACGCCCTTACGTGCAGTTCCTGTATTAGTAAACTCGGGCGCCAGACTATTTGCTTCTGAGGGCGTCACCCTCACCTATCGAGCTCCACCGGAATGTCCAGAAGCTCGAGCCTAGGCAGACTCCAGGGGAGAATGAAGTGGGTAGCTGTTGGAGGTGGAGGTGTCACCAATAAAACACTCGATTAACTAAAAACATACTCTCTATTCATACCAAATAAACAAACATTCCAAAATAATAGCTCTCACAGTCCTTAAAACAAATCAACAGTTCATATCAGGTTCAACAGTCCTTAATCTATATCACAGAATCTTTATAGTCCTTAACCTCTAAAAACCCAAGTCCCAAATCTACTTGTCAATCACCAAAAGTCCAGTAACATTCCGAGAAGGGGTTAGAGTGCACATAAAGCGATTACAGTGTCGAGTTACTCGATGTATTAGGCATCAGAAAGAATTAGGCAATCAAAATGACTTAGGCATAAAAATGAATGAGTCCGTGTGATAAAAAAAAGAGAATAACTCGGGGTTAAAGCGAGAGGGGGGGGGCGAAAACCAAAGCCTCACTCAGGCCAACATGGACCATCCAAGCGGAGGGGGGTCCCTGGGGCACGGTTCCGCACGGCGCAACTAGTGTCCACGCGCAACAGAACCCCTCGAAGAGAACTGCCAAGGCCCAGCCCAAATCGGAGTGACCGGCGGTAGGGTGTGCGCATGCGCAAACCACCGCGCTCACACCCGCGATGACGACAGGACTGAGGTCGAACCAAGTGCCTGCCGCACAGTAGCCCACACCACGGAACTTCGGTCTAAGCACGATTGAGCTTGCTCATCTCGCACATCAACGTCAGCTCCGAGAAATGGACAGCAGGAGTCCGCCGAGGTAAAACGGCCCACCACCTAGGGTCGATTGAGCTTGCTCATCTCGGCACCCAAATGTCGGGTTCGCAATAACGGCTACAGGACCCAACCGACACCCGTGACGAATCCTGCATCCTCAAAGATCGGGCCAACCCAGTGCCTGCCGCGCAACAGCACACGTCACGGAAAACTTCGGTCTAAGCACGATTGAGCTTGCTCATCTCGTACTTCAACGTCAGCTCCGAGAGATGGACAGCAGGAGTCCGCCGAGGTAAAACGGCCCACAATCTAGGGACGATTGAGCTTGCTCATCTCAGCACACAGATGTCGGATCCGCGATACCGGCTAAAGGACTCGTAAAGGACGTGATGCCCTGAACGCCCTCCTGCAGCCGTCGCTCGTTCTCAACGATCGAACCTCACACTCAACTCCTGGAATCTCGTCCTCCACCAGTGGCCCTCCGGTCCCCTCTCTATACCCTTTTCCTACTTTGGTATGTCTGCCTACCACTGAACTCACCACCAGCACTACCAACTCTGGCTGGACCCTCCCCACTGAACGGAGGAGGCTTTCCTCTTCGCGTCGCGCCGTACGAGGAACTGCCGTTCCCGGTGCTCGACTCGCCTATAAGTACCATTCTCGGCCTCCCCACCAACATGCGCCGTGCGCACTGCAGATGGAGGTGGGAATGACGCGTGATCTCGCGGGATTCGATAGAGGTTAACAGGTTTACGCCACGTAAACAAAACTACTTCGTTACAACTTTACGTATAATAGACTAGTGTTGGGTACCTCTTACAAGAGGCGGCTCATTTGTCTCACCTCGATGAGGACTAAGTAAGTCACGCGACAAATACAAAGAGGGAGAGGGGAAAAGTCCTGGTCTTGGTCACCGGTACAAAAACAGACAGACACAGAGGTAAATGGGGCTAAGGGAATGTATTAATTCATAGTAGACAGTACACAGATACCGTAAATTATGGAATTATAGAGGGTTTTATGACTTGTTACTTTGAAGTTGCTTTGAAGTTACTTTGTTACTTTGACACCTCTTACCAAATATGTTGGGATTTTAAGGGAGTTTCTTTGAACTCAACAGAAAAACAATTTTATTTTCGATGTTTGTATGAAAATATTATTATTATGATAATAATATTATTATGATACTTCAGAGAAGGAATAAAACACTAATCTCTCGATTACTACCAGCTATTTTTGTACCAGTGTCTCATGAGTCATGACATTATAGAGTTTATTTTTCCGATTTGGAAATATTAATTATTATTAGGAATTCTGGTCGTCACAGATAAAAAAAAAATTAGAAGACATGAAAAGTCAATTCGACCAAAAATGGAACGAGTTGTTATTATTATCAAAGGGCGAAATATTTAGTTTCTTAAATTACCTAACACAAATGATAAACTACAAAGATGGAATTTTCGGAATAGTAATACTCAATTAATGACCCTAATAAATGTTGAAATTGCGAATTGCGATGAGTCATAAATAAGCAATACATCTTTTCGGCATAGTGAAGTCTTATAAAAATAATTCAGCCCGAAATTACTAGTAATTGGATACATTTTTATAAAAACAGTTTGTTCTAAAATGAACAGGAAAACTGTGTATGATATGAGAGGGAACTTTTTTAATTACAATTATACAGAATATATAATCACGGTTAGCTTCGATTATTTTGAATAACAAAACCATTATATTCAGTAATATTTTCCCCTCACACGCTCACCGTCCTAAAGTATCAAAATCCAACAATTAATTTGCATTCTGAATTTTCTCTTTTATTACCTGAAGGATTAAATGTACTTCAGTCGCAAGGTATTTACGATACTTTTCGTACTTCCGGTATGATTTTATTAATTATTTCAATAATTTCAATCAATTTTTTGTCTCTTCAACTCATTTAATAAACTGTCTTTAAAATAAGTTACCATAGTAATATTGCGTTGTGACAATTATAATTTAGAAACATTGTCATTACTAGTGTCATTGTAAAGAAACATTGTTATTGTTAATTATTGGTATCATGAGTGAAGAAGGTGTATCTGATATTAATAAAAGAGCAGCCGAAGTAGGTGAAGAATTGTTACCACCGAAATCTAGAAAACTATACGAGCAGCAGCGATGCTTTTAAAAATGTGGTGCAGCTTAAAAATGTGAGACAACCTACTGAAAATGCGCTGTTAGTCTACTTCAATGATAAATCAAAAGCGGTTTGTGCCTCAACTCTCTGGGCACATTACTCAATGCTGAAATCGGTTATTAACATTAGAGAAGATATTGATATAAGTAAATTTCCAAAATTATTAGCTTTTTTGAAGATAAGAAATGAGGGATTTAAGCCAAAGAAGTCAAGAATTCTCACGTCTGAGCAGGTAGATCAGTTCTTACGGGAGGCTCCGGATGATAAATATTGCTTAAGGTAAATCTGGAAATGTGTTTATATTCAGAAATTTTGAGAAATCAATTTTTTTGTAGGTTGCACTTATTTTGGGCGTTGCGGGAGCTTGTCGTGGAAAGGAGTTGGTTGATTTAGAAATCGTCGATGTGGGAGATTTGGGCGATTCCTTCCTAATTGCGATTAGAAACACCAAAAATAAAATTGACCGAAATTTTGTGATAAAAAATTCAGAAAACAGTTTTGTGGCGATATTTCGAAAATATGTGGCATTGCGAAAGACAGGGACACCTCATTCAAAATTTTTTGTTCAATACATCAACAAAGAATGTACTACGCGAGTAGTAGGAAAAAACATGTTTGGTACATTTCCACGGCAAATAGCAGCTTTCTTGATATTAGAAAATGCGACGTCTTATACGGGACATTGTTTTAAACGCACATCTGCGTCTTTGTTAGCTGATTCGGGAGCAACAATAGACGTGCTGAAGAGACATGGAGGATGGAAATCCTCCAACGTGGCCGAGGGATATATTGAATCGTCTATTAAAAATAAACAAAAAATTTCAGATAAAATATTTGGTCAAGTCGCCGATTCGTCCACTATAGTTATGCCACAGTCCTCATTCTCGCTTCCTGTTTCCGCAGGATCTTCGAAACAAACACCAGTTCAAAATGATAAGGACCTATCTGTTAGTCGTCAGTTACCTGCTGCATTAACCCAGGAAAGACTGGTCAATATGAAGAACTGTCACAATATTAATTTGAATATTAACGTTAATTACCATTCTAATTAATTGTATTTTTCAATAAAATATCCCTTAAATTCGTTTGTTTGTGATTTAATCGTTCCGGGAGTTTCGTCAATATTTAATCCCGGAGGGATTAAATGTGACACTTTAGTTCCTGTCACAAGGGAGTGAAGTTGTCACTTTAGGCCCGGAAGTACGAAAAATATATTTCCGAATCGTCGGCGAACTGATATTGTATCATTTCCCCATTTTTTGATCCTGCTACCACCATTTAAACCTTTAAAAATACAATTTCGGATCATCAATTTGAATTTAAGAACTGTAATAGACGATTGCTTTATCCAACAGTTATGAAACGTATCCTTCTAGACGTTGATTCTGTTGTGTAACACAGTTCTTTCACTGCAGCTATTCTTGGATGAATTAATCTTTGATTAATTCAATTTTGATGTGATTCTTCGAAACATGAAGATATGGATCGATATCAAAGCACTTGCTACTGCTGAATTTGCTTAAAATGAAACACCATTTTACAACAACAGTAAAATCACTTCATTTTCACTCCAGTTTTCTGTTAGTGATGGAGAGTAGGATGTGTATAGTTCGGTGGTTTATATAATTCTTCTCTAGGTTACATCTATTTAAGTTTTAATAATTTTATCTACCTCAAAAATGTTCTTAGTAGAGACAACTCCCCAGAAGATAAATGTTTAAAACGACTCTTTCATTATATTGTCATCCCTGAAATCGAGATTTATGGTTTGAACAGAGTGGCCAAATGTCTCTACACGAATATGAATCCGTCGTATAGAAGCTCATTAAATTTCCGTAATTTATTTCACTTGGCAAGAGTGCACGATAAATAGTCAGTATAGGGGTTGCGATAGCGCATTCCCCTTAATGAGTTAGTCTGCTTTTGCTTCTTTCAATATTCGTCGAAATCGAATAGTTTGTAGAAAGTAATTTGGGTTAATATCCGAGCGCAATTTATCCTCCTACTGAAGGAATTGATAAGCAGCCACTGTACATACATTTACCGAGCCAGTCATAAACTTATTTGAAGGCATGTTTTCAATGAAATTTTAATGTTACAATGTCAGGTATGTTTTTCGGGTTCATCATATTGTGTTTCTTTTCCTTTATCCAAACTTTGTATATATGACAGAAAATATGATTTGATTGAGAAGAATCTTCTTCTATGAAAATTCCCAGGGATCCCAGGCCACTTCTGTCAGTCACCCTCGCCATCGTATCCTATTGATGTATCCCCAAAATTCAAAAGCTTCCTATTGGCGCTCCTCGGACTTCAACCGGATATCCGGCAGATGTTTCCTTCACTCTCAAATTTACCCTCACATTCAGCGTCAAAAATCATTTCTACCGTCCAATTATCATTTTCCGGAAGGCAAAGACGTTAGTTACAAAGGATACTTGTCTTCGATCACGGTTGAATTGTTAAGGAAGTTTACCACGTCGAGTGGGGCGATTGATTCAGTCGCAGGAAACAAAGGGTTTGTGACCTGTCACAGAAAAGGCGATATGAAAAACGACACTGAGCATTTTCCGATGTTTGAATGGGGTGCGCTTCGAATGATACGAATAGATCTTCATCGATTTGAAAAGACCGGATAATCCTTATTGAATTTTCCTGCGTTCTTCGAGAAGTCAGACGGTATTAGAGTCAGTTT
The DNA here is from genome assembly GCA_030674115.1 of Micraspis discolor. Taxonomy (NCBI): domain Eukaryota; kingdom Metazoa; phylum Arthropoda; class Insecta; order Coleoptera; family Coccinellidae; genus Micraspis; species Micraspis discolor. The sequence goes on along the minus strand of JARTUT010000489.1, from coordinate 139,291 downwards.
CCATTATTCTTCTAACATACCTATCATTCTTGTAACGTGTGGCATCTCAATGCCGAAGTATCGAATATGAAAATCATATGGTTCATACGTTCAAAGGGGATGATCTTTTATTCAGTCAGACATAAATTTTTAGTTAATTGAATGTACAATGTTCCTCGTTAATGTATAATGCAGTTACAACGCGAATGCCTCCGCTAGAATTTATCCTAAAATATGTGAAAATTTAGAGAGCAATCCGGATCACCACATGTTTAGCAATTTTTACTGTTCTCGAATGATATACAGGTTGAAGGTGAACATCGCCTTTCTTACGAAGAAGTGCTAGAAGTCCACTATCCATCTCTCTTATCATTCTGTTCGTGCGAATAAGTGCATCGAACTTTACAAAGAGCAGAAATGCATCCGTTTCAAAAGTATTGTTCTATTTTTTCGCTAAAACACTATAGCGGTAACTCTACTAATGACATTCTATCTCGCTTGCTCGAGACACTGTAGTACATTTTCATTCTGAGGCCCTTATATACTAATAAGTATTGTTCCACTGATTTCTGAAATCTTCAATTCATAGTTCAACAAATTGTCTTCATTGTAGGAAACTTTGAGGTATTTGTGTTATTATTTTTGACTGTGATTCCAGAAATGTTAGAATTTGAAACAAAAAAAAAATAATAAAAATAAACCACAATTACCGAAAAATGAATACAGTTTGAACATATTTCAATGTTTTTCTTAAATGGCCATAGTTAACAAATTGCTGGATTGATTTTTTTTTTTTTTCATGATGGCTACAATCAATCTTGTCACATCATTTCGGCTTGACGTTGATATACCTCAAATACTTTAGAGTAACACGATTAAGGGATATTTAGATTCTACAACTTATCCCTGCAGCTTGGAAGTTCATATGTTAAATGTCGCAGTGGAGAACAAACCTGCTTAGATAAAAGGTTATAGAATAGACCTTCTGCAAACTGTTCCATTTCATCAGAACGGTTTGGAATACATTAAAATAGCAAAATTTAAATTACTCCATCTGAGACAACAATGGGTATCCATATCAAAAGCGTGGCTATTTTCGTTAAAGGGATCTAAACTAACACCTCAATCAACTAGACGTGCTCGTTTCATGTGGCCCACGAGTGTTTCCCATGTGATTAATAATTCGCACGCTTAGCCGGCAAAAGCAATAAATATCCCAGTAGGTTGTATACAGGGAGGAAGCATGAACGAATATTCATTTGCATTTCTTGATGCTTTATCCGAGAAATTTATTACCAAAAAGTCAGTTGTTGGTTGTCGAAAAAATTTTTCATTTTTGATAAATTATATGGTGAGAGCCCTGTCGGATGTGGACTTTGCATTTCTTGAGTTTATTTGCAGAAAATTTATGGTTAAGTGGATTGAAGGACATACAGCATGTCTAGAGGCAGTTGCTTCGAATAACTCCTACATATTAAACCTAAGTTTGTTAAGTGTTAACACCTATTGCAAATCTGCTGTGAACTCGACTGAGGCGGGTCAGCTGGACAACCCAGGAAAATTTCCACTGTAACATCTGCCATTTTAAAACTAACTTTAACACTGGTTTCTGAATGAATCCAGATACAAAGGCTTGGCCATTTAATGTTATCGTCTATCAAGGGTAGGACTCTACGTTATGTTCAAGTAATAATTCAAACAATCAACTCTTTATTCAGGGTTGAAAATATGTAGTGGAAAGCCTCAGTAATAAAACCCCTTATATTAGGTTATGTAAGGGCACTTGTTTAAAACTAAATGGTTCACAGCTAGCAAAGGCGAGTATAACAACTCTGAGAAAACTATAACAATGCAGAACAGACAGTAATGATAATCAGAGCAACTTTCATAATTCAAAGAGAATAATAATCATTGCAAATATGTAAACTTCAATAATACGGCAAGGATAATAATCATGGCAAATGTGTAAACTTCAACAATAATAATAATCTTGGCAAATATATATATAATTCAATAATGCGACAATAAAAATAATCATGGCAAATATGTAAACGAATCACTATGACCATCGTCATGGTCACGGCCTTAGGGTATTTGAGCCATAAATATAATTATTGTATGAGCTAAGGAATTGGGAACACGGGTAAGGTCATGGGGTTCCAGCGGCGGCTCTGAAAAAATGAAAGAAAGTATCATGCCTTATAGCACATGTTAGTAACGGTCCCTGCCTTAAGGCCTTGAAATATAAATAATCAACAGAAAGGAAACATAGACATAAATAGAGAAAACAATATGAATAATAATAAGAACATTTCTACACGGGTTATAAGAAAACGTACAACTAAATAAACAAAGGATCTCTCATCACTTGATAGAATAGTAACCATAAGTGAATAAAAATCAGAATAACTGTAAGGAAGATGAGCACAAATGATACTAAAAACCATATATACTCAACAATAAGAAATACACATAATCGACAATAAGAAATATACATAATGGTGGCAAGAAAACAGAAGTAACTCAACAAAAGCCTTCTCACCACTTGATACAACATTATGGTGTTACACACAAAGGGCTATGTTCGATCCCTTGTGTAATTCATCGAACCGAAATATTTGTTAACCATAAATAATCTTTCCCGAGAAGACAATTAGCTTGAGTGGTCAAGCATTTAAAGAATATACCCCAATTTCAGGGTTGAAATGTACCGAAAGAGTGGTGTTCGATCCCTTTTTTACTCATTAAACAGATACATCTATTGACCAACATGATATTTGGCCGCTCAGGTCATTCAAAGCATTTTCAGGGTTAACGACTATATTGAAGGAACCTTTTTAACCATTTTATTCGTAAGGAATGTAACACTTTGAACGGGGAACATGTGGTCCCATTATATACTTCAGAATGCGATCTTTCAAGAGGGCTCTTGGAATTCCATTAGAATATCCTCGAATGTTTGTACCCCACTTTTGCACCAGAAGGATGAGAATATAAAAACTAAAAACAGATGTATTTCATAGAGACATCGATGACAAGGGCCCAAACATCACCTAATACATCATGAAACCTAAGCAGTATTAATTTACAAATATAATAAAAAAATAATAAATTCACTGAACCAAAGCTATTCGTCAATAAAGGTTAATAAAATGGACAAACAACTAATAACATTTAAAATACTCTGGATTATACTAGAAAAATAGATTCTAGAGTCACACAACGTAAAATGGCTTCGTTTTCGAACTCACATAGAGGCAATAACACATTTTTGTGTCTCACCTCTTCTCTCACAACACAACCGATCATCGCCATCATTCATCTTGCAATCTACGTCTACACCTACGCACGTGCGCAGCTCGACGTTGACACCAGACAGAGCCGCGCTCTTCTTCTTCTTGCTCCGATTCTAACCATGGAATCTATTTCCACGGTTCGGTAACCGCCAGTGGCGTATCAGCATAGGGTGAAATGGGACTATGACTTTTCGTATTGAAAAAAACCAGAGATGTTACACCATTAGTTTTTTTCATTTGACCTCAATCCATTATGAAATGTATAATCAATTTTTATCTCCAATCACGCCCTGTTGAGTTTCACATATGCTGGATTAAAGGAAAGCTCATCCAGAAGGCAATCATGTTCCACAATATCTGTGGCACGCGACCAATCTATCCAGACAACGTCCACCTTTCCAACACTATCCATGAACTCCACACTCTACTGTGAAATCATGAACGTAGATCTTCCTCGGTGCTGCCTGATCCCATTGTAAATTGACGATGTTTTCTAGAAACTGGCTCGTAGAAAACGTATTTCCAAGAGATCCCAGAAAATTACAGATTCCTCAGTATCTACAAATTACTTCCTCTCAATTTCTGGACCAGAAAGATTAATTTTCCTCAAATCATCTAGATCAGCTTTGTCGTCAAAATTTAAGATAGACTTGGGAAAGACGGATGGACAGACGGATATAACGCTGTTGATTATTTGTGATAATTTTCTCCTTCTCAATAATCATGATCACTTGGTGTTTGGCTACAATATACATCCAAAAACCCTACCCGTTTGCGGTTTACTAACACGAAATTCAGTTCTGAATCGACCATCGATCTCTCCTGCTCCATTGCTGTGGGTTAGACGAAGTATGCATGAAATTAGACATACAGTTGATCACAAACGGGCTTTGTGGTTCAAGCATGATGACACTTTCCACTTCGCCGGGCCCGAGCTTTTATACGCTCAGCAACCGCAGGTTTCCCATCTGACATTCGTCATCGGCAGATATTGGAATAGGAAATCCACCTGTGATGCTCCATTTCTGGCTGTTGAAAAACTGCGGCTGCCTTGATGGAACATTTGAGACGATGAATTCGAATAATCTTGATAGATTAGTTATTATTATCGTGTTCATATATTATGTATTATTTTACTAGCTGTCCGGAGGAACCGGGTCGATTCAGGTCAATCGTGGTGAAGAGTCGGTTCAAACGACCCGTTCGCAAAGAGCTGTTCATCGTGTGAACTTCACTGTTTCAACTCATTCGAATTCAAAAATATACCTAACAGCAATAAACCAGCAATATGAAACAGTGGTGGTACTTACCAAAATATCTTTCTACAAAAGTATGTATTGCACTTGAAAACTACCACAGATAACTCATTGCAAACTATGCGATTCTGGCGATTATCAAAAGTAGCGGATGTCAACTGACTGGTGGCACGAATTCGCTACCCCTCTATGCAGACTCTTCATCGTCCACCGTTGCCAGAAAAAATAAATTACGTGAATTTCATGAGTTTACATATGAACGATACATATTCTCCAGCGGAGATAATGATTTTTGGGAAAGTACTACTAATAATAATAATCGGTATATATCAACGTATATTAAATTCTAAATGAAGGATATAGAAAATGCATTGAGTATTAGTATATTCTAAAACAATTGAATAAGTTGAGGCGTCGGTTCATTAAAATACGTCTTTATCCATCCAACCGTTAAAATCAAAAAATCCTCTTTACATTCGATTTTAGAGAAAAACATACAACTAAAAGCCTATAAAATTCAATTGGTTCAAGAATTGAAGGATGCGGACTATGCTAATCGACTGAATTTTACGAACTAAATTCTGCAGCGATTCAACAACTTTAACAACATACTGTTTAGTGACGAAGCAAATTTTCATCGTTTTTCATGTTCGTAAGCAGAATTGTCGGTACTGGGCAGTGGAAAATTCGAGACGAAAGCATAGCCCAAAGGTCGTGGTTTGGGCGGCTGTCTGCTAAAGGCATAATGGGTTCTTATTTTCATGAAGATCAACGAGGCCGAGCAATCAATGTGAATAGTGACCGTTATTGTGATATGTTGCGAAAGTTTTTGGTCCCAGAGTTGCAGGAGTTTCAGGTTTCTACTAAAGAACGTGGTTGCAGCAAGATGGGGCCACTTGCCATAACTCAAATGATTCAATGGAAGTTGTTAACGAATCATTCCCTAATAAAGTCATTTCGTGAAGGGGTAACATCAAGTGGCCTCTAAGAAGTCCCGACTTACGCCCGCTTGACTATTTTGCATGGGATACCTTAAAAGTAAGGTTTATCAAAATAAACCGACGAATGTAACCCAGTTGAGGCAGAACATCAGGTCAGAAATGGCAGCAATGTCAAAAGTTATGTGTCAACGTGTTATTGCCAATCTTCGTTCCCGTCTAGAGTGCCAGCAATGCAACAGTTATCATTTGAATAACATCATATTTTATAAATAATTCTCCAATTCATATGTTAATAATAAACAATAAACTTTTTCATTGCTCACAAATATTTTTCGTTTTATTGAACAAATTCCTGATACCCTTTTTGGACACCATGTATAACGATGCCGCTATTCGCCTGCTCGGGGAGTTTCCGAATGAACTCTTTATAAATGTAATAATAATCTTCATACTTCATGATTTTGTTTTATTCATTTCTAGATCCTCGAAAGAAAACAACAATGAAATTCAATGCGATGAGCCAAACAATAGCACCCGAATCCGTACTTTCCTCTGTTAGAAAGGAAAAAACTAACTAATATCTTTTCATCAACGGAGTTGAATGTAATCTGTACAATGCGGTGCACTAATTATGTTGAAATCCGGCTAAAATATTAGTGTAATTTCTGTTTTCCTGCTAAACTGTATTCCTACTCAGGACAAGCTCCATTCAGAAGTACGATGGATATTGTGTTTTGTGAAGGGTTTTAGAGATAATTACAGCACCCCAGAATAATTTTTGGGTCTGTATCATAGCATTCTCAGTGGTCCTCCACCTGAACAACAATCGGGTGGTTTCTCTGATTGAATTTTGTTTAATGATTTGACAGAAGGTAGAAGCCATGTTGTTTTGACATCTCTGTTAAGTGAGCATTGACAAAAAACTCACGCCGCAACAACGCTCACAAATTGTTGATAGTAATCTATGTAACAAGTCCGAAAAATAGGTTTTTTATGGACGAATAGACAAAAATGTTTGTTTGTGAGCGCGAAATAGTTATTTAATCAACTAGTTTATTAAGTGTTATAATGTTCGAGACCAATTTAAGATTGGGATATATTAACTGATTTAGAAACATGAACTAAGGGGTGAGCGATCAATCTTGGAATAATTTTTGATGATGATGTAGCAAGGGAAGTAGCTCCGCCTAATTTCCTCAATATATCCTATGAACTACTACTAGAATGTGGTAAATTCATTTCTGATACCAGACTATTCCATGAATAGATAAAATGGTTGTGATAGCGAGAAAAGTTCAATTTTTATCCTAGTAGGTAAAGTTCATTTCTTATCCTTGGAAGCTACTATCTCGAATAAAAAGTACAGTTTCCCCACTTAGAGCGCAAGTATTTATTTCCCATTTTGTGTTGGCAGCTAATTTTAAAATGACTCTTCTTTCTATGTTGCAGAAATGAGTGAACACTCATTCGTAGCAGAGCTATGAATATCTCTGAACCACTCGTCCAATACATCTGGGAATTCCCCAACTTAACATTCTTGGATTTCAACTACACCAACACCACAGATCCTGCCAGAGATGCCTGGGAACACTGGAGCTCACTCATGCAAGATCGGGCCATCGTGGTATCTTTACTCCTTCTATTTTCATTGGCTACTGTTTTCGGAAACATGCTGGTGATACTCGCTGTAGTAAGAGAGAGATATTTACATACCCCTACGAACTACTTCATTACGTCCCTAGCAGTTGCAGACTGTTTAGTTGGTTTGGTTGTGATGCCATTCAGTGCGCTATATGAAGTGTTAGAACACACATGGTTCTTCGGTACCGACTGGTGCGACGTATGGCGGTCGTTAGATGTACTTTTTAGTACAGCTTCTATTTTGAATTTGTGCGTTATATCTTTGGACCGTTATTGGGCAATCACAGATCCTATAACTTATCCTATGCGTATGACTAGAGTACGTTCCGTTCTTCTCATAGCAGGAGTTTGGGTGTGCTCCAGTGCCATATCGTTTCCGGCTATAGTGTGGTGGCGTGCGGTGAGAAATGCACCAGTTCCTGCCTTCAAGTGCCCCTTCACAGAACATCTAGGTTATTTAATATTTTCCTCGACAATCTCCTTCTACCTACCTCTATTCGTGATGGTGTTCACTTACTACCGTATATACAGGGCGGCAGCAGCTCAAACTAAATCACTCCGACTTGGCACCAAACAAATATTATTGGGTTCCGGGGAACTGGAATTAACTCTCAGGATCCACCGAGGCGGAACTTGTAAAATACCGGAGAACAGACAGTTCTCAGGACAAGAAGACGAACCTTTGACTGCTCTTGCTAATAACGGATTAACCCGTTTGGCTTCTACTCGTGGTGTTAATAATAAGAACTTCTCGTTGTCCAGGAAGTTGGCCAAGTTCGCGAAAGAGAAGAAGGCCGCTAAGACTCTGGGTATTGTTATGGGTGTGTTCATAGTGTGCTGGTTACCGTTTTTTGTAGTGAATTTGTTGTCCGGGTTTTGTTCGGACTGTATTTGGCAAGAGGAGACAGTGCTTGCGGTTGTGACCTGGCTGGGTTGGGTCAACTCTAGCATGAATCCAGTTATATATGCCTGTTGGAGTAGAGATTTCAGAAGGTGAGTTTAATGTGCAGCATGTTGTGTCACGAGTGAAATATTTTATGGAATTCTGAATATATTTTTTATTGGGACCACAAATACTGGTAAGTAAATAGTGTAACATTTGCCACTTTTTCTTTCGAAAAGGATGACAAATATTTTTTTTTAAACTAACTACGACACTGTAGTCTGAATGACTCCAGATACAAAGACTTGGCGATTTCATTTGATCGTCTAGCAAGGGTAGGACTCTACGTTATACTTACGTAATAATTCAAGTTCCTGATAATTGAAATTAGTGAAAATAGTTGGGAAACGAAGATGGTAAATGAAACACAACACTTAGACCCCAAACAATCAATTCTTTATCAAGGGTCTAAAAAAATATAGCGGAAAGGCTCAGGCAAAAAACCCCTCATGTTAGGTGATGTTAGGACACTTGTTTAAAACTAAATAGTCAATCATTAACAGCTAGCAAAGGCAAGTATAACAGTTCTGAGAAAACTATAACAATACAAAACAGATAGTAATCATAATAATCAGAGCAACTTCCATAATACAAAGAGAATAATAAACATGGTAAATATGTCAACTTCAATGACACAACAAGAATTAATAATCATGGCAAATATGTAAACTTCAATAATACAAGAAGGATAATAATAATCACGGCAAATAAGTAAACTTCAATAATACAACAAGGATAATAATCAAGGGAAATGTATACTTCAATAATGCAACAGGATAATAATCATGGCAAATAGGTGAACGACTAATTATGACGATCGTCATGGTCAAGGCCGCAGGATATGTGAGCCATAACTATAAATTGTATGTGCTAAGGAATTGGGAACCCGGGAAAGGTCATGGAGCTCCAGCGGTGGCTCTGAAAAAAGATATTCTCTCATGCCTTATAGCAGAATACAAATTTGAGATATTCAACAAGAAGTGGACTTTACATGGAACTCAACAAAGGTTGAATTAACAGAACAGACTGCTGAAATATAAAATAAATCAAAATTACTTTCATCCTCGATATGCATTTAGGCGCAATTTTCTTCAATTTTTTTCAAATGCTTTTTTAGCTTCGATTTAATTTTTTCTGATTTTTTTGCACCACCAAGGAATGCCAATCCTACAGATCTCGAATCAGAAGTCGTTATATCCCAAGGGTGCTTATGCGATCCCTGTGTTCAAATTTGAGAACAACCGAAGTCCTCAAATACAACGTCGGATCTAAATATCTGAAGGGCTGATCCACTAGCATGCGACTCCTGCAATATATTATGTACTTCACCATCAGCTGCATGTTATGAAAATAATAATGAAATAATATTTCATAAATCAAAAGCTTCAGTTAATCAACAATACTGCAATAGGATGATGCATTTGAAATAATAGGTTTGTTCATCTCTCAGTTCGAAACTGATGCCAACAAACCTAATTTGATTGGAAGAATGTAATACCTGTAGTTGTTATAGTACTTGCACTTTGTTGTTCCTCAGCTATTTGGGACCTCTCACTGCCTGATATGTTACCTAAAACAATGATCAAGGTTTGAACATTTAAGGAATCATGTAACTTATTGAATTCAAATGTTCTCACATGCAAAAATGAAATATTACGCAAGTGAAAAGATGAAAGACAACAAAATAATTATATTGAAAATACAAACAATTAATTCACAATACCTGACGATTCAATAGATCCTACAGCCCGTGATTTCTCCATTACTTCATGTGATTCCTCCATTACTTCATGTGATTCCTCAATTATTGCATTTGATTCCTCCATTACTTAAATTACTTCAATGTCTGATGAAGGGTTGACCCTAGCCATAGGAATAACATGTCTGTTTAACTTGTTGCGATTTGAATTTGTGAAAGAATTTTCACTAAAATGTCCATCACAAATTCTATGACGTTTTCTTATCACAGCACTAAAACGAAGACCAAGTGTATTCTTCCACAAATTCATCCTACAAAATAAATTTTTAACTTAAATAATATACTTTCCATCCAAAGCAAGTATCAGATGAAATAAATATAACTTTTATTCTTACCGCTCAGGATTGGAAGAAAAAAAAAAATTATTGACTTCGTCCTCTACAGCACCACATATAATACAATGATTATCACCCATCTTTTTGAGTAAATATTAACTCACTTTTTATCAAATTACAACTGTAGACGTTGGTGGTTGAAATTAAAAGAACCATGCCAAATGTTTTCAATACAAGTTTTAATATTTATAGGTTAGGTCTATGCGAAAATTTTTTTCTTTTTATTTATATTGCACATAAATATTTTCAATCATCCAGTCAATGTATACAGCGACATCTGAAAATAGGTTCGAAAAGTGGGACTAAGATAGACTTATGCTAGTTGAGATGGAACAGACAGTGACACAACATAATTCTTAACATCGGACAAAAATTGGCATGGAGTTGACCGTCTCGGTTGTCTCTGACAGGAATGGTCCACAATCTGGAGACCCCTAAATGAAATATAATGTAATACGAACATATAGATAAATAGATAGCAGTACGAGATCATAGAAATAAATAAACATATAAACCAACAGAAAGGAGACATAGACATAAATAGCAACAAGAGAACAACATGAATAATAATAAGACAATTTCTACAAAGATTACAAGAAAAATACAATTACATAAACAAAGGATAAAATCAGAATAACTGTAAGAAACACGAGCACAACATGATACTAAAAACTATACATAATCAACAGTAGGAAATACACATAATCAACAATAAGAAATATACATAATGGGAGCAAGAAAACAGAAGTAATTGAAAAAAAGCTTTCTCACCACTCGATACAACATTGTGGTGCTACATTCAAAGGTTTACGTCCACTACTTTGTATCAAACATCGTAGTAATACTACTACTAGATGATCTCAGACGTTATCATACGTTCCTGGAGTTCAACCACAGATCCTGGCCCATAAAGGCCCCGGCAATTTGTGCTGCAAAATAGAGTACGATGAATATAATTGCTTTGGGTACAATTACGTAGATTTTGCGGTAAGGTGAAGGTAGAGCCTTCTTTGTTATAGTTGACATGCGAACTCCAAGATTTGTAGTCTGAATTGGTGAAAATACATGGCTAGGGAATATAATTAATGTCCCAGGTAACAAGCACACTTTTTTGGGTCTCTGTTACTTCTCTCACAACTCCCTCGGTAATGGTCCACCATCTTACATTCTTTCTTTCTTTTGTGCTCTCACGAACTCGATCAGATCGATGCAGACACTTGACAGTGCGGCACGTTCTTCTTTTCTTTCTCCGATTCTAACCATAGAATTTATTCTGACCATGAACTCTGCTTCGAGGTACGTGAGGAGCCAGTGGCGTCTCAACATAGGGTGAAAAATACGATTTTTTGTATTTAAAAAAACCTAGGATGTTACAGTAGGTCAGATGAAATTGCACCTGTAGAACAAAGAACCTATACAATTATATTCATACCGTATTTAACCAAGAGCCTCATAGACTTGTTGAAGAGTGATAACCTACAAATAGTTTCGTACTATAAAAAGACGGTTGGAACTTGAAGTTCGAAATTGAAAGACAGAGTGCCGAATCTGTTGAATTCCAATGATGTTTATAATATCATGTGCAGCGGTGTGATTCTAGTAACATAGGGCAGATAAAACAGTTACTCAAGTCTCACATTAGTCAACATCAAAATGATTGTGAAAATGATTATCTCAACTGGATTATCTCAACATTATAGTCTGACTGGTCATCAGTTCGATTTCAATAATCCAGTTTTACTCAATAAAGAGAATAATCTCTCCGAAAGATTAACAAAAGAAATCATTTTTATTAGAAAAACAAATAGTAGTGTAAATCTTCAGACAGATAACTCCACAAAACTTGCCTGAAAGTTTCAAATCAACCACCTACACCCAAAATTACACCTTCCTAAAAGAAAAGGAGTTCAGTATTCTATGTATTCTATAATTTGTCGACAACCAAAACTACGTCTTAACCTGCAATATTCCATAACTTGATCTTGAACGCAAACTCAGTGAATGTTACTATTTCTATTAGGAAAGAGGTGCACAACAACTGTTTTTATTGGCATCAACAAACTATAGTTAAAATTGATACAGCTGTAAATGGCTCACCGTATATCTAATTCAAAAAACTCATCTTCAATATTCCCGTCGATCCGTTCAGGCCAATCCCCATCGGCAACATCCGGACTTTCACGTAACCCTGAAAGGTATCTCTTCCGCGATCTCAACTCGACCGGTCCAATTTTCCGGAGATTCCATTTCCCCCTAATGGCTCTTAAACACATACCCTAAGGCGGGCCTTAAGTAATGATTGTTCGGCAACTTTTTCAGCCACCGTCGGTCTCTAAATTGGCTGCCACCGAGTCCGGCCGTGGCGCCCGGAGCTGCTCCCCGAGAGTTCATTACTTATCGGCCCGTTGTGTCGTGACGTGGAGCCCGTCAAGTCCTGAGGGAATTTGTCAACTTTTTACTGATGCCGTTTCGACACGACTGGATGTTGCTGCCTGGGGAGACTGAACGGTGATCGAACATAAATAACTGAAGCAGTCTGCGGACAGATACGGTTAACGCTTTCGCTGAACGCGTATTTCGCTATCAATCATCTGTTTGTAATTGGCGCCTCAAAGTCTGCTCTATAAATCATCCGAGGTTCTGAAGGACATTGAGATCATTTGGAAGATGGCCTTAGGTTGAAGGGTGTCTGTAGATAAACTTGATGAAAATTAAAAGATAATTATTCAAAAATAAGATCTGAGGTTTTTCGTTTTTATAAAACTACACAAGCTACTGGCTACAGGAAATTAAACCTGAGCAGGTAGACAGAGCATGTGTAAGTCGCAGTCTTTCAAGTCTGTACAAATTATCGGACCATGATCGAAACTAGGTTTAGTTAATGACGAAACGTCCAAATTTCACTGAGCATTTGCGAAGAGGATGCTGAAATGGAAAAGAATAGCCTACACTGACAGTTCCTGGAAGTCGGTCCTCTGCCTAAGATATGCAACCTGACGTTTTTCAAACCATCTGTCTAATAACAATTTGCTTCTTAAATTTTGATCAATTATCTCAAAATAATGTTGCAGCGATACAAAAGTGTAATATAAGGCAATTCTGTTGTAATTGAAGATATTGCATGTCTACTAGGTGGTTCTTGACCAATTCCTATCTTTCTGGATCGATGTCTTCGGAACGAACCAGGTAATGCTCATTGTGTGTTCTCGATTTTTTTTTTGGTAAATATGGCCTTGGTGGTGAGGTATAAGCGGTATACATAATTTCGGAATGAGACATGATGGCAACTTTTGGCACAATTGCTGAGATTACGTTGTAAATAGGTTAGTTTCAAATATGGATATCCTGGAATTTTTCAATGTTTATGGTATATTTTTTGGATTTAGACAAAATTCATTACCGGCGAAATCCAGACAAATGTATTAACTTGCGTGCCAACGTTTCATGGAGTTTTCCAGAAAAAAACAACAGTGTATCCTTTTCTAAGAATGTACTGATGGCTGATGACATTATATTTATTTTTCGTGTTTTACAAGACTTTAAATTCTCAATACAGCCAGTAGGAATCAATACGTTCTTGAAATTACCATCATTAATTGTAAAATTTCTCAAATTAGAACAACTCAATCTGTATACAGAACAGTTTTTGGCGTTCTTCTGCATCTATCCTTTCGGACAGTGGAGCAGACTTTGCAGCCATCAAACGGCTTAGAGGATGGACATCATCATCTGTTTTAGAAGGGTACATCGAAAACTCGATGAAAAATAGATTAGAAACTGCTGAGAAAACATGCGATTATCGTTGGCAAGTAATTAACACATCAGACCCACCAGTTCCACACATTCCTTATCGCAAATCGCCAGTTACGATGTAAATGTGGACTGTTCAGAATAGCACATCTCGAAAATTATACAGAACATTGTGACCGAAGGTCCTTGGCAACACACCTGGTGGATGCTGGAGCTGATATTCCTTCTCGATAATTATAAAGAAAAGTGTTAAACAAAATGTACAACACCTTTGCCTTGATTTCGAATGAGAATGATCGAAACGAGATAAACCAAATAATTAGCTATGCAGTTTCAAAGTCTATAAATTCTCGTATTTCCCCAGTTCAATTTACAATTTGTTCAAATTGAATGATAAATTTGAATATTATCAACAATGAATTTGTGTTCAAGAATATCGTTATGATTCAGATGTTTCTCTGAATTCTTTTGTAACATCTTTATCAATATAATAAAAGCGATAAGATCGGGAACCAGAGAAAAAAATCGAAAATGGTCCCGTCAGGGACCCGCGAGGCGTAGCCGAGCGTGAGGCCCGCAGGGCCGAACCCGGGGCAATCTTAAAACAGATCGAAAAGGCGTATCCTCTTCTAGGAGAAGCGACCCCGAAAACCCCCCCGGGCGCTCTTAAAGTGCCCGAAATTTTCAAACGAAAATCGCGAAATCGGCCATTTTCGCGAAATCGCCGAAAGTGTCCCCAAGGGGGAAGATCTCACGGACGAACGGGGCCATTTCTCCGGCCGAAATCGGTCGCTTTTTCAAGAAAAAGACATTCCTCATAATGTGGTACCGGTACGGACCGCGGAGCCCCTCGAAATCTATACGAAAATTATGCATATAAAACGGCAATTTTTAGACTCCCGACTTCTCTGAAACGTCAAAAACCGCACCTACGTTTTCCCTTCGTGCCGCTCGAAAACGATATAAATCGCCCCGCGATCGGTAGAAAACGAATCTACGTGAAATTTCCCATCTCTGGGTACCAATTTCCACATCCAAGTAGCGAGTCAAGGCCGGGGATATTCATTCCAAATTCGGCAATTTTCTCGATAATTCTAGGAGAAGTGTCATATTTTATCATACGATTCCGATGATAGCCGAACGCGAGCTCCAAATTTGAAAATACGGTATCAATTTTTCGCTTGACATGGGCGGTCGAAGATTTTTGCGTTTTCCAAGCACTCGAATAAGAATCTACAGGAGATTACGAATCTCTAGATACCACTTATCTTACACGACTCTCAAGAAAAACATCTCAAATATGCGTTTGAAAATCGTCATTTTTCCAGTCTATTTTCGCGCGAATTCATTGCCCTCTCCGAACTCGGACCCAACTTATGATACTCTATGTCAAAATCCGACACACTTAGTTTATTCAGGAAAGCACTCTGTTCATGAATACACGTTCAGACCTTTTTCGAATAATTTTCATTTTACCTTTGTGAAATTGATGGAGTTGAAACGATATTCTTTGGGTTTATTTTTATGGAAAAATTATTTTCGATTCATATACAAGGTGTTACATGGAAGATTTATCGAATAATGCTTATACTACCTTTATGGAATGCACCGATTGCGATCGATTGATATACGAGCTGTGCACTTTGGAAGCACTAACTTTCACCAGAGTCTTTCTTCGAGAGATTTTCCGTCTGAATTATTTATGGAAAAAGCACCCACTGCGAACCAATTATAGAGTGGGATCTAATTTCGATAAAATGTCATACAGGGTGAACGATTTACAATGAATTTGCAATCATGTGATATACGAGGTGCTCAATTCACAAGTTAATTTGATTTTTTTCGCGCAAATTCGAGTTGTTTGTGTTCCTTCGGTGTGTTTTGGTTCTGAATTCGATAAAATATATTCGATGCATATACAGTGTGTCAGATCTGAGTAGCGCTGACATTCACCAGAGTTTTTCTCTAGCTTTCGTGCTTTTCCGCGTAAGGGAGCTGAATTCAATGAAATCTCATACAGGGTGTGCCATTAACAATGATTTCGCGATCGATTGATATACAGGGCGTGCAATTTAAAAGTTTTTTCATTATTTTTTGCACGCTTTCGGTTTCTTGTGTGCTCCCTCGGGGTTTCAAACTTTCCTTCGAGTTTTTTTGCGTGCTTTCGTTGATTTTGTGCTCCCTCGGGGTTTTTGAGTTCCTTTGGATTTTTTTCGTTCTTTCGTGTTACTTTGGGTTCTATCATGTTTTTTCGCGTTTTTTCGTATTTGGTCGGGTTCTTTCTTGGTGGAATGCACTGAACTTGAAACGATAGAGTTATAAACGATATTCTTTCGGTTTGTTTTTTATGATGAAACCACCCACTGCGAATCAATTATATACGGGGTGTCCCATATGCATTTTTCTTCAGGTTTTCTCGCTAATGAGAGCTGATTTCGGTATAATGTCATACAGGGTGTGCGATTTACAATGAATTTGCGATCGGGTGATATACGGGGTGAGCACTTTACAAGTTCTTCTGTTTTTTTGCGCGCTCTCAAGTTTTTTCAAGTTTTTTGTGTTCCTTCGAGTTGTTTTACGGAAAAATTATTGTCGAAACATATACGGGGTGTTACATAGGAGCTCCATAGAATAATTTTGATACTTCCTTCGTGGTAATTACTGAACTCGAATAGACGGAGTAACAACGATATTCTCTTGGTTTTTTTTTAAAGCTAATCAATTGTATACTGAGTGTCTCATATGCATTTTTCTTCAAGTTTTCTCGCGAATGGGAGCTGATTTCGATAAAATGTCATACAAGGTGTGCAATTTACAATGAGTTTACGATCGGGTGATATACGGGGTGTGCAATTTACAAGTACTTTTGTGTTTCGGGTTTTTTTCAGGTTCCATTAGATTTTTTGTGTTACTTGGTGTTCTTTCGTGTTTTCTCGCGTTGTTTCGTGTAATTTCGGTTTCTTTCGTGTAACTTCGGTTTCTTTCGTCTTTCTTCGGATTCTTCCGTGTTTTTTCGCGTTTCTTCGTGTTTTTTTCAGTACTTTCATGTTTTTTCGCTTTCATCGGGTTTTTTGACGTGTTTAGTGTTTCTGCGCGCTTAATTGATGTATGGGCCCTATCGTTCTATGGTCTATATTGATCTATGGTCTATATTGATCCATGGGCCAATTGAACTACTGGCCTATTGAACTACTGGCCTATGGATCTACGGGCCTATTGATCTACCCGCTTACTAGTCTAATATATTAAAACGATAAGATCGGGAACCAGAGAAAATTTTGACAGGTGGTCCCGTGAGGGACCCGGAAAGCGCAGCTTTCCTTGCGGCCCGCAGGGCCGCTCGAGTGGGAATCTTAAAAAAAATCGAAAAAGCGAATCCTCCTCTAGGAGAAGCGACCCCGAAACCCCCCCCGGGCGCTCTTAAAATGCCCGAAATTTTCGAAAGAAAATCGCGAAATCGACGATTTTCGCGAAATCGCCGAAAGTGTCCCCAAGGGGGAAGATCTCACGGACGAACGGGGCCATTTCTCCGGCCGAGATCGATCGCTTTTTCAAGAAAAAGACATTCCTCATAATGTGGTACCGGTACGGACCGCGGAGCCCCTCGAAATCTATACGAAAATTATGCATATAAAACGGCAATTTTTAGACTAGCGACTTCCCTGAAACGTCAAAAACCACACCTACGTTTTCCCTCCGTGCCGGTCGAAAACGATATAAATCGCCCCGCGATCGGTAGAAAACGAATCTACGTGAAATTTCCCATCTCTGGGTACCAATTTCCACATCCAAGTAGCGAGTCAAGGCCGGGGATATTCATTCCAAATTCGGCAATTTTCTCGATAATTCGAGGAGAAGTGTCATATTTTATCATACGATTCCGATGATAGCCGAACGCGAGCTCCAAATTTGAAAATACGGCATCAATTTTTCGCTCGATATGGGCGATGGAAGATTTTGCGCCGACCAAACACTCGAATAAGAATCTACAGGAGATTCCGGATCTCTAGATACCACCCGGGATTCACGACTCTCAAGAAAAGTACCTCAAATATGCGTTTGAAAATCGTCATTTCAGGCTCTATTTTCGCGCTAATTCATTTTCGTCCTTGAAGAATGCACACAGATCGCGATGAATCGCTATACAGGCTGTGCTATCTCGACAAAATCGCTATACAGGCTGTGCTTATGGAAAGCACTGATTTTCACCAGATTCTTTCTTCGAGAGATTTCGTGTTACTTAGGGTTCTATCATGTTTTCCGCGTTTTTTCGTATTTGGTCGGTTTCTTTCTTGGTGGAATGCACTGAACTCGAAACGATAGAGTTATAAACGATATTCTTTCGGTTTGTTTTTTATGAAGAAAGCACCCACTGCGAATCAATTATATACGGGGTGTCCCATATGCATTTTTCTTCAAGTTCTCTCGCGAATGGGAGCTGATTTCGGTATAATGTCATACAGGGTGTGCGATTCACAATGAATTTGCGATCGGGTGATATACGGGGTGTGCAATTTACAAGTTAATTTGATTTTTTTGCGCAAATTCGAGTTTTTGTGTTGTTTCAGGGGTGTTTTGGATCTTAATTCGATAAAATATATTCGATTCATATACAGGGTGTCGGATCTGAGTAGCGCTGACATTCACCAGAGTTTTTCTCCAGCTTTCGTGCTTTTCCGCGTAAGGGAGCTAAATTCAATGAAATCTCATACAGGGTGTGCCATTAACAATGATTTCGCGATCGATTGATATACAGGGTGTGCAATTTAAAAGTTCTTTCGTTATTTTTGCACGCTTTCGGTTTTTTGTGCTCCTCGGTGTTTTAAGCTTTCCTTCGAGTTTTTTGCGCGCTTTCGATGATTTTGTGCTCCTTCGGGGTTTTTCGGTTCCTTTGGATATTTTTCGTTCTTTCGTGGTACTTCGGGTTCTTTCAAGTTTTTCCGTGTTTCGTCGGGTTCTTTCTTCGTGGAATGCACCGCACTTGAAACGATAGAGTTAAAACGATATTCTTTCGGTTTGTTTCTTATGATGAAAGCACCCACTGGAAATCAATTATATACTGGGTGTCCCATATGCATTTTTCATCATGTTTTTCACGTGTGAAAGCTAATTTCGGTAAAATGTCAAACAGGGTGTGCGATTTACAATGAATTTGCGATCGGGTGATATACGGGGTGAGCACTTTACAAGTTCTTCTGTTTTTTTGCGAGCTCTCAAGTTTTTTCAAGTTTTTTGTGTTCCTTCGGGTTTTTTTACGGAAAAATTATCTTCGAAACATATACGGGGTGTTACATAGGAGCTCCATAGAATAATTTTGATACTTCCTTCGTGGTAATTACTGAACTCGAATAGATGGAGTTACAACGATATTCTTTTGGTTTTTTTTCACAGCTAATCAATTGTATACTGAGTGTCTCATATGCATTCTCCTTCAAGTTTTCTCGAATGGGAGCGGATTTCGATAAAATGTCATACAGGGTGTGCAATTTAGAATAAGTTTACGATCGGGTGATATACGGGGTGTGCAATTTACAAGTACTTTTGTGTTTCGGGTTTTTTCAGGTTCCTTTAGATTTTTGTGTTACTTGGTGTTCTTTCGTGTTTTCTCGCGTTGTTTCGTGTAATTTCGGTTTCTTTCGTATAACTTCGGTTTCTTTCGTGTTTCTTCGGATTCCTTCGTGTTTTTTCGCGTTTCTCCGTGTTTTTTCCAGTTCTTTCTAGCTTTTCCGCTTTCAACGGGTAATTTGACGTGTTTCGTGTTTCTGCTCGCTTCATTGATGTATGGGCCCTATTGATCTGCGGTCTATATTGATCTATGGTCTATATTGATCCATGGGCCAATTGAACTACTGGCCTATTGAACTACTGGCCTATGGATCTACGGGCCTATTGATCTACCCGCTTACTAGTCAATACAATTAAAGCCATAGTTTGTTTTATTTTATTGAAATAGTCTATTTGTAACATTTCCGCATGCTACAGCAGTGCGGTAGGAATATTACCTCTCTGTTATTCTTCAATTGCTCAGCAACTGCCCACTATTCTGACATATGCTCATTTCCTTATAGAAAACAGGTCAAAATAGTGTCACTTTTACACGATCAGAGAAAATTATATTCTCATACAAATTGCAGAATGGGCATCTATTCCAACACGAATGCGAAATTCGAAAATGAGCGAGTTTTTCAATGCATAAGTGTTGGAATTGCCTTCTCAGTCAAGAATCGTGAGAAATTTATTGGAATTCAATAAAAAATTCAGATTATACCTTCTAGTGCCTTTCTATTGTTGTATTTTCGCAGTTGGTGTGACTGATACGAAAATTGACAGATTATAGTGCGTTCAGATCTCTACATGGTTTAATATTGACAGTTGACATGCAATGGACGCATGATGACATTCGAAAGGATAGGATGTCAGTGTTGTCAACCACAAAACGAAAAATATAACTAAAAACAATGCTGTAATGAGTTCATTACAGCACTGTATTTAGTACTGTAATGAGTTCATTACAGCACTGTTTTTAGTACTGTAATGAACTCATTACGACACTGAAATAGAGAAAAATTATATTCAATGCATATTTCCTAATGATTACATTCAACTTGAGAAAAAACGAATAGGTGATAAAACATAAATACCTGGAAGGATTTGTAGAAAGCATAATGCTGTGTCAGATGGCAAAGGAGTCTATCAATCATTTTGGAAACGACTGTTTGTAATTTGCACCAGTTCATGCTATTAATCATCGAAGTTCGAGTGGGACTACGATATTATTCAGGAAATTTTCTTTCCATACAGCCATCTTTCATTTCATGAATTAGCACTGTTCCTTCGTGATTCATCCATTTGGTTCCACACCTATACGTTTCTTATTGATCCTCAATCTTTTTGAAGAGAATGAAGACCGTAGAAGGGAAATTCACTTAGATATTTAATCGTTGTTTTTTTCTCGTCGAATTCAATCAGTTCTTGATTCCCCTTCAAGTTATTAACAACTGAAAAATCGTTTATTATTGAGGAGGTTTGAGATTGCATACCATTGGTATTGTTATGAAGGGTGTCCAACGAAAAATTTGCGACGCCCACAGTCCGGAATCGGTCAAGCTTTCTCGGTCGATAACTATTTTACCTCCCAGAGCGACACCCTTACATCGAGCTCTTCCGTATAATGAAACGGAAATCCCTGTCCAAGTAACATTTTTGGTAACCTGAAGATTTATAAATTTGAAATTGGTGTTATTAATGAGTCATAATAGGCGTGCTAAGTACCTGAGGTGTTTTAGTTCATATAGGAGTTGCAAAAATTATTGATTCCCAAAAGTTTCTATAAACTATAGGTTTTCAACAGTTCATGAAAACTACAGGTTATAGTACCAAAAGGCTCATAATATGGCTTTATAAAGGTGACAGAAACCCGCCTACGAAACATCAGAAGCAAGGTGATACCACAGTTATTATAAGGCGTTCTATAGAAGTGTTTGCAACTTCGTAATGTAACAGATAGTGTTCAGTGTTTTCAAGTTTTTATCAAGTCTTTTATATACAATACATAAAAATCATGTATGTCCAATAACTGAGTACCCTTATAAATCAAGATGAGAATAAGTAATAAAAAGGTATTTTTAAATACAATTTCATAACTACTTGAAAGTGTTTGACATCACTGCATTTTAATAGTTTGCAGACTAACCTTTAAAAATTATTAAATTTACACCCAACAATCGGCAAAGAAATTTCTTCAGGTCCTTATTGATATTATTCATTTATATTATATCTATTATCCAATTTTTCTGCAAGGTGATCTAAATTCTCTCCACTTAAACCTTTTCTCCAGATAAATTCGTTGAATGATCTATATCACTGACCATATATTGCAGCATTGCAGATATTTCTTCTTCTGCAGCCTTGTATAACAAAAATTTGTCTCTGTTTTTAATACAAGGATACTGTCTCCAGTCTTTGAAAACGGATTTCGTACTGCACTCGCTGCATTCTTTGATTTGGGCCAATAAAGGATGCCGTTTTGTTCCCAAGCTTCAGGAACAATTGTAAGAGAAGGAATATCTCTCCTGTTTCTTCGGTTTGAACTATTTTGAAAGACATGTCCACACCTAAACACAATTATTGAAAATAGTACACAATATCATGAGTGAAAACTGGCGTCAAGAATATTAGGTTGTTTTCATTCAGAGAGCGACACCTTCAAATGACCAGTAGTTCTCACGCATCCGAATTAATTCGCATGCGTGAGAACTACTGGTCATTTCAAGGTGTTTTGAGTTACCATCAGTTATAATACAGGGATGGTGGTGGTGTAAATCACTTTAAGTTTATAAAGCTCCTACTTTTTTTTAATCAGTAATTTTCATCACTTAAATTGGTGATTATGAATATTTCAAAAATTATTATAGAACATAAAGGTAGTGTATTTACATTAGGGATGTGAAATAATTTATACGAGTCCAAGTGTTGAGCTTGACTAAATATCCGTCACGGCCATATTGTCATTGAAAATGACGTGTTTTTCAGCTATGTGAGAAATTTGGAACGAAGAAAAAAGTTGAATTTGGATTGAAAATAATTTTTTTGTTAATTTCAAGATACCATTATTCAAAACTCTGTATTGAAAAATTGTTACATTTAGAAAAAAATAATTGAAATTGATTTGTATATCATTCAATAAAAATTCAAAACTTTCGTATATCGAGGGCGCACGTGTTCGATTTCATACAGTGTAGGAAAAATTGCAAGTGTATGCTCAATTACCTTCAAGATTTTCTTCGCGCTTATAAGAAATGTAACTTGTAAGCGTTCAATAAAACTAACTACGTATCTTCAACTTCATATTAAATGTTGTTAGGTTGTTTCTGAATTCAACTAACCAATAAACCAACAGATAAATAAAGATGAATAATACTTGACATTGAAGTAGAGTTAAACAATACGACAAAGTTGCGCATGCGCGTTTTCATCCAGAAAGGTAATTGAAACAACAACAGAAAGGTAACTGAAACAGTATCGTCTCCATATGGGAGTTTTATAACAATTGTATAGATAGGATTATAAAAGTGTTCAAATGGTTATCGGAAAAACCATAAGTCTTTGTCGACACTTATAGGGAAGTTATAAATTATATCATTTAAGGCCAATAAAGGATATATAGGGGACAGGGAAAATTTATAGTATCTACATTATATAACTTTGAATTTTATAAAGCAGTGTCGCACTTTTATAAAACAAAAAATGCTACTTGGGTGAGCTCGAGCCGAGGCAGTCTCCAGTGGAGCATGAGGTGGAGGTAATGAAAACAAAAACACGGAATTAACTAATAATACTCTCTATTAATCCTTATTTACTAACACTTCCTTATCGATAATACAAATGCGTACACTCCTACTGTTTTTAACTCCAATGATCAATCATTCAGTTGGTTAAATAGTCAAACTCCCCAATTACCAACCCAACATATGACATAAGTCATAATGAATGTCAGTTGATAATTTTTCCTCTGCTATTTTTTCAATGAAATAAGTGTTATATCACAACCTTCCTCAACTATGGATGATGATTTCCCTTTGAATGGGTTCCGTAGCAGACTTCAAACATAAGAAGATCTGAAAAATCATCACTTGGACCGCAAGACCCGATTCGAAGAATCCTCCTTGCAGATTGGCGACAAATTTTGTGTATTACAATAGATTTGAATATAGAAGGTATTTCTAAGGACAAGAGTGACTACATTTCTAAAGGAGATTATTCTCCTTCAAGAGACATACGGATATTAAAAAAAAATTTCCGTTGAAGAGGAACAATAAAAGGTTATGTATTAATTGATTATCTAATTAGTAAAATTTATGGTTTAGCTTGTTATGTTAAAAAATTCTTGATTCACAATATCGAGTTAATCCAAAAAGGCTAATTTGAGGAAGTTTTCTTTATCTCTTTCAAATTTTGTATTTTTGATATTCAGTTTTTTTTTCTGCTTTTGACTTTTTTTTTCCAGATTCGATGTGGGCACCTTGAAGAAGTCTCTGTTTCCATCAATAGAAGTTCACTCTTGAAGAAAGAAATCCCAAATATATTTCAGCTTATTTTTGTACTTTCACACTTAGGCGGGGAGCCAGGGTTTTTTTTTACGGGGGTTTTTTCCCTAGGCTTTTATGTGATACGCCGAATTGTATGACACCCCGTCACTAACCCCTGATCTGTATGCTTTATTGTTTGCTAACGAAATATTGTAAGCCAAAAGTTCAAAAGAATATATATATATATATATCAACCCAACATCAGAATTTTACTCTATCTATTGGCAAGCAAACCCCAACTGAAACTACCGAGTTATAGAATGGGTTAGGGTGCAGCTAGCAATGACCGGAACAGCAGTGCAAAGCAAGCAGGAGGTGACAAACTGACACACACTGAAGGACAAATCCAGGCCAAGTGACAGGTACTGCTAAGGGATGGCCACAAACGGCGTAGAGAATAGCTAGGTGTGATTATGAGAGGGCCCAACTGTACACCTGATCACACCCGCGCACGAAGGCGACAGAAGTCTGAACTGAGGACGCACGGCCACAAACAGCGCAGATAGCGGCAAGGTGCAACTATGAGAGTCCAACTGTACACCAAACCACACCCACGCACGTGAGAGACAGGGCTCTGGTCGCACCAGGTGCACCTGAAGTGTAGCAGCACACGGTACGGCCAACGGAACGATGCAATTATGAGAGACCCAACTGCGCACCAAACCGACGATCCGCACACGTAGTAAGCCAACACCCGTGACCAACCTACCTCCGGTCGTGTTAAAAGTCAGTCCCAACACACTACAACCACTTCTAGAGGTCCGACAGGGCAGTAGGAGTGGGGTACTAAGCACCAGCCGTAGCACTCGTTCAGTCGGTTCAAGCCAGCCACGATCTGGACCTTGCTCCTTCTTAACGGCTCTCCAGTCACCCCACCAGACTCTTTCCTACCTTGTACTACTGTTGGCAGCACTGGAGAGTCACTTGGGGTTTTGGAGCGCTTCAATTGATATTGAGAGGCCGAGAACTTGTCTCCAGCCTGCTGAATTTGATCACGACGTCCGCTTTTATTCACTTCTCGGGCCCCCCACCAGTCGTACCACCATGCGTCATGCGCCAACCACAGGAGTGGGGCATCGACTGGCACTCGCCAGCCAGCGGTCTTCTCAGTACCGCTTCCTGCTTAACCGGAGCGGTATGTCGCCCGTGAATCATTGCAAATTAATAAATTCTTACGATGCATATAAACGCATTGTTACAAATTGATCACCCAGAACTTGAAAACAAAGAAACTTCATAAATTTATCAAAATATATAAGCTTTCAGATTTCCATCGTGATCATATTCCAAAAATACTATCATTTTTTGCTCATTTCATTTTTATTTCCATCGAAATTTACACGGTGCGACACAATCTTCTCTAAAAAATCTCATGTACCAGAAATATGAACATGTAAATGAAATATATCCATACACAAATCGTATTTATATAGCAGATTGTACAGAGTAAAATACAATATCAAAACAACTTGATTGAATTTGAACTGGCTACAAATTATTCCAAAAACTAAATCTTTCCCGATACTTTCTCGAACAATCGTTCCAGAAATACCAACTAATAAAGCAATCTGGAAAATGAAGGGATGTGTATTTTGAATAGGAATTGAAACCTAGTAAATGATCTTAGTCAAGGATTTTTTTCATCTGGAATTTCCTGAATAAATTCAAATTATTCTTACTTTCAAATTTCGGATTTCTTTGCCCTATAACCTGGAGCTTGTGGTTTAAATAAAAAAAAAAACAATTTTTGAACATGTAATTGTCTAAATTGTGTTCAATTGTGAAGGCTAATTCCAACATTCAATAATTAGCCAAGAGAGAAATGTACACTTAGAATATTTTCCAAGAAAGAACAATATAATATTAATAAACCTTGCAGGTACAAAATTAATATGCTATGTTGAAGTTGAAATATCAAATAAATATTTCTTTCAAGGTCAACTGAAAAATTTGAAAAACTGATTCTGTTTATCTGTTTAAAAAAACAGTTCATGTTGTTGAATTATCTTCGATTCTAGGTTGAGGTAAATGGAAAACACAAACTAACTCTGAATAAATAATTGCGATGTGATCTTTTTTTCCTCAAAATGCAGTCGAACCAATTGAGATCTTTTGAAAACATTATCTAAATTTGCTCCTTGCAAATCACCAAAGGGGGAGTAGAGCATTCGCAGACCAGAGGTACGTTTCTTCCATATGGCATCACTTCTGTTTTGAAGCCAAAGCCCAGAGGCACCTTTCTCTCACCAAATTTACATGATACTCCTAAACAACGATCAACTTTAGTGATTTACATGAAAAAAATGGACACTCACCATCTACTGAAGAATTTTCATCATTCATCTCGATTATTTCCTGCCCCTCATCTGAAAAAATTAATATTCATCATCTTAAATGAGGAAAAACACTGACGTGAGGGCCTTCACAAGCTTTGAAGTATTTTATGAAACCTTCACAATGAATGAACAATCCTAAGGCGTTTTTTTGGAACATTGACCAATATAATTTCGATTATTATTTACTCAAGGACTTAAGGAAAGTCTCAGTTCGATAAAAACTTACCAAACACCCAATAACTCGGGCAACATTGCTCATCCTTGAAGAAAACAGGAGCTCCATTTTCAGCCACTTCATCTGGGAATGCAGCTTGATCATAACATTTTCTTGGGCGACAGAAGGGAGCTTTCAACTCAAAATCAACATCGCACGCACAAACTTCACATTTTTCTTTAAGAAATACAATGTTGCCTTCTACGTAATATTTCCCCTCGATTTCGCACATAGCAATTGGTCCTGAAACGGATAAAGTTTGATAAATCAAGTGGAACAATGATATCACACTGTTTTTACCACAAACTGAGCCTACTGGGCAACAACTGTCCAAGCTGTACTTGAAGTGAGAACATCCGGATTTCAGTGTTTCGAAACAGTCATAATGAGCACAAGCAATACGTCCACTGAAAACCAAGAAAGATGTTAAAAATTGTGGGAAGCACTGTCTTCGTGAGGGAGCATTGGCGTTAACCCTTTAAGTTTTTCAAGTATTGAACTTTTAGTGAACCAATGCCTAAAATCTTCAACTTCTTGTAATTTTTTAATATTAAAATTCTTTATTTGGAATAATTTCTCTCGAAGAAATGAAAAACTTAAAGGAAATAGGCCTAACAATATAGTATAGGTATAACATTACTGATGTTTTTAAAGTGGAAGAATTACTGTGTCGAACTTATAAGGGAATGAAACACACTCGTTGAGGTTCAGCTTAAGACTGACTATTTTATTCTAAAATGGAGGAACGCATAGCGTGGTTCCCAAAAAGACATAACAAAAATGCTACATAGATGGCGTTAATGGAAGGTCATAGAATAAATGTTGATTTTACTACCAACAATTACTAGCCAAGTAAGAGGGTTTTTACTGGCGAATGGAGGATATAACTGACGAACTGTAGGAAATTCAGTTACCTCCTCGAGCCAGTAAATCCCGTTACCTTGCATGTATTGTTTTATATTGGATTTGTTTCTCATTTGTAAAAAGGTTAGATATATTCCAAAAAATCTCAATAATTTGTCGCAAATGTCGTAAGCTATGAAAGCGTTGCCATGAACATGTCTGTTTATTTTTCTTTACATTTGTTTTGGCGAAAGCGAAAATGAATGTACCTAAAGAAATTATTGAGTCAGCCAGCAGTGTAGCTTCAAGTTTATTATCTGCAAAATCAGCTTCAAGGTACTAGCGAGAATACGACTACTTCAAAAAGTGGCAAAACAAAAATGGTGTGATTGGGGTAACTGAAGATGTTTTGTCGGTCTACTTAAATCAACTATCAGCTAGATTCAGCCCTAATACTTTAAGGGCAAAATGGTCTAAGCTGAAAAGCTGCTTGGAAATGAAAGAAAATGCCCCTGTTCGCAGGTTTGTTTTCCTTAAAAAATTTATTAAAAAATATAATGCTTAGTTGTCAGTTGCAGATTTCAAAAGGTAAAAGCGTTTCTGAAACGAAAAAATGAGCGTTATACGCCAAAAAAGGCCAAGGTATTAAGTAAAGAAGAGGCTGAACAATTTCTTTTACATGCTCCTGATGACCAGTGGTTACTGGCGAAAATTTTAACAATATTTGGGATTTTTGGATGTTCTCGATGTGACGAAATTCTCTCCTTAAACATGAATGATGTAGAAAATGTATGGGAAAATACGTTATCGTGACATTGCGAAAAACAAAAAATTCAACAACAAAAAGATTCCCCATAACCGATGATGGCTGCAGCTTCAAGCCCTGCATGTTATACAAAAAATATGTAAATCTTCGGCCTCCTGAAACAGAAACCCTAAGATTTTTTTTGACATACCGACATGGAAAGTGCATTAATGCTGGCCAGGACGTGTCCCAAAGCAAATAGCGAAATATTTAGATTTGAAAGACCCAGAGTTATAAACCGGCCACTCTTTTCGCAAAACTGGAGCCACTATAGTTGCGAATTCGGGAGATATTTTAGCACTAAAGCGTGTAGGAGGGCGGAAGAGCACCGAAATTGCAATGAGTTATGTTGATGATTCGGTCAGGAAAAAAAATCGAAATCTCTAGCAAATTATTTGGTAGTAAGGAGAGTACAAATGTTCTGCAGTCCTCGACTTCAGCAGTTTCTGAGTCAACAGATGGTTCATCATCATCAGTATCAACTTTATCATCATCAAAAACCTGTGTTACTGGAAATAACAATTGTACCATGATTTTCAACATATGAAGACGATAAAACAAAATTTTCTAATGTAAATAATACTACTTTTGGAAACTGAAGTTTACAAATTAGAATCAAATAAATAATATTCGTGTTTTCCATGTAACTAATTGAAACTAAACTCACTCAAAACTACATTGACAGCTTGCATGACAACTCCCTTCCAGATATTTATCATTGACCATATCACCCTTATTCAGAACGTCTTTCTTGAATATGCAGCTCCCATTCTGTGTAGGTAATTCTGGACAAATATATTGAGTCAAGTTGTCTGTACTTTCTTCGATGCAACCAAGTTCTTTGTAGAAGTAGGATCCTAGATTTTCAGAAGCATGACACACTGAAAGAATACACTTTTGTTAAAATTATAAAAATTTTTCTGATACCGAAAATAATTCTTAGTTTTGTATACAGGGTGAGTCTTTGACCACTGTGTTAATTTTAACTATAAGTTCTTGAGATCAAATGAAACACTTTTTTTCATACCGTTTTTTCATGTTCAGCTCCGTTAAAAAGTCATAAACATTTTGAGTCTTCAGATTGGGCAAATACCCCTCTGTATTCCAGGTTAGTTTGGATGAAATTTACTATCCACAGCATCCACTATTGAATCTGAATTATTTAAAAATATTATTTTCCTTCTCCTCAAATAAATGATCGACTCACTCATGTTTCATCAGATGAGGTCAATATTCAGAAATAAAACACTGATTTGCTGGTAAACAAATTCAACAGTATAAACATAAATTTTTGTTGTTCTACCATAATTTCTTTCTATTACAAAATTATAAACCATCCTTTTCTAGTGAGAAATTCCAAAAAAAAACCTCAGAATTATTGGATGTTATCATCATACATTTGTAATTTTCTTCATAAGATTTCCAAATCATGAAAACCATCATTTCTATGAAAACTTCCAAAGCACGAGGTTGTCACATTGCTTTTTTCACTCAAAGCCAAACAAAATCATCAATGATTTTCCAAACACCGATATTTCTGAAGTTTCTTCCTGACAGGCTTCTTCTTGATTATTGACTAGTGAACAGGTCTATGAGGTCTCTTGATATCATAGTGTTAAAAATATGAAAATCTTTTTCGAAATCTTCAACAACAATGAATGATGTCACTACGAATATCATTTAATAAGAACGCCATTTTCGGTTGTTCAAGTGTCAGCATAATAAGATGAAATTCTTTTCCACAGATTTTCATAAAACTTTTTTAATTTCATTTGTATTATTTTTATTGACATCTAACATCTCCGATTTATCGGAAATTTATTCATATTTTCTCAAATGTTCTTCTGATAAACATATAATAGATAAAAAAACATCATATTCTGCAAATTTGTTTGTTATTGGTTAATCATATGTATTAGAAACAAAACAGGTTAAACTATTTCATAGCATAGTTATTATCACTTTTTGATAAGTCCATAGAGATAGACAATGTTATAAAAAAATTTAGATTTTCCTACCTTAATGATGATAATATTAAACTACAATAACGATTCAATTCAAATAAGAAATAATGAAGATCATTGATAAGCTTAAAGAAATTGCAATGAATAAAATAGATTTTGTAGAATAATACAGGGTGAGTCTTTGACCACTGCGTTAATTTTAACCATAGATTATTGACGTCAAAAGAAACATTTTCTTCCTCTAACATTTTTCCAAATTTGGCCCCGTTCAAAAGATATAGGGTGTTGAAATTTCATAAAAAAATTGCATTTTCACCTGTAAGATTCAAACGACAATATCAATTGAAATGATCTCTTCTAGAAGGTTTTTGATAACACTCGTGCATATTTTGGCATCAATAGATTTATTCCACTTCTTGTGGGTTTCTCACTACTACTCTACAGATTGCATGAAAAACCAATATCGCTTGAACTAAAGTTCCGTATCTCGTACTTCCTGGAATCATTAGTCTTTTTTGCATATAAAATCATTCCCTATCTTTTCTCCTAAATTGCACCATTCTTGAGATATTTGAAGTTGAAAGGAATTGAATCGATATAATTTTGTCAAAATTTTCTGATTTCCCCAAATCCAACTCTGTGCTGAAATGATTCAATAATCAGATTTGTTCAATGTTTTATATTTTGTGTCTTTATTAAATATTTCTACAAAAGGTTGGGGAAATCTCTCCAGTCTATGGTTCCACCACTAAACACTATGATGAAATTAATCACTGAACAATTTTTGTCTTACATTCACCACAAAATCTTAATTGCCATTTGCTGTATTCATTGTTAATGATGTCTAGCACCTTGTTTAATATTTAATCCAAAATAATATTCCATAATAAATAGAGAAAAAGTTTTGCATCACTCTTCGGTATATTTTGACCGTTGAAATAGGTGAAGTATTTTCTGTCAGGACTTGTTAAATTGAAGACTTGTCTTTAAGAAGAGCTGGTTTTTTATAGCTTCAGACTTTCAGGGTTCATCAAATTATATCTATTCTAACATAGGAATGCTGCAAATTGAGCTCATATGAGTTTTAAAAACTTCGAACCCAGTCTCCTAGATTTGTTTTGTACCTTTATTATCTTTATTTTATACACCGATTCAACTTTGTTCACAAACTTGAGAGATAATAGAATTTGACTTTGTTTTGATATTTCTGAATGTTTGTTATGATGCATGGTTAATTAAAATTCAATCAATATTGAAACTGGAAGCTATTAGCTCATAAACAAGAAAGATTAGAATAGAATGCATTTTCTGACCATAATCATTTCATACTGAATTGAATAATTCAAAACTATCCATATTATCCAATATTTTCCACATTTTTTTGAAAGAAAGCTATAAATAACTGTTGACAGTTTCGAACAGAATCAAAACAACAAGGAACCACAGAACACTTTTTTATTTGGAACTAGCCACCACAAAGACGTCATAATATTTTAATGGGATAATAATTCACTCTAATTATTCTGAGGAAAATTATAACTAAAGATCAATAATAATTACAGATGTTATTTTTCATTTAAAAAAAAACATTGCAAATATTAATTGTTTCTCTCCTGGGGTTTGGTAATAAATTAATATTCTATGGTAAGATATTAAAATTTGACATAATCTATGAATAACCATTATTCAATATTTATGTTCTTGTTTACGTAATTAAAACAGATACTCTGATTATAAAAATCAGTAATCAGTAAATATAGTCTAAACAGAATAGATTCATTTTAATGATTCAACAAAAAATTTTTTATTAAAGAACACCTAGTTGAGTTTTCAAAATCAAATCTAGGTATTTCTTCAAGAAAGTATAATTGCACACCTAAATCTGGAAATACTTGTAATCTATCCAGGTAAATTGTTATTGGGATTCAGTATAGAAAATAATCATCAAGCAAAGTCATCATCACTTTAAAATGATTATTCGTAGTGACATCATTCATTGTTGTTGAAGATTTCGAAAAAGATTTTCATATTTGAACCGTATCAAGAGACCTCACAGACCTGTTCACTGGTCTCTGTCAAGGAAAAGAAACTTCAGAAATATCAGTGTTTGGAAAATCATAGATGATTTTTTTCTGGCTTTGAGTGAAAAAAAAAGCATAGTGACAACCTCTTGCCTTGGAAGTTTTCATAGAAATGATGGTTTTCATGATTTGGAAATTTCAAGAAGAAAATTACAAATGTATGATGATAACACCCAATAATTCTGAGGTTTTTTTGGAATTTCTCACTAGAAAGGCATGGTTTATAATCTTGAAGTTGAAAGAAAATATAGTAGAACAACAAAAATCTATGTTTATGGTGTTGAATTTTTTTACCAGAAAATTAGTATTTTGTATCTTCCTTCTGGATATGGACCTCATCGGATGAAACATGAGTGAGTGAATCATTTCTTAGAGGGAAAATAATGTTTTTAAACAATTCAGATTCAATAGTGGATGCTGTGGAAGGTATTTTTCATTCAAACTAAACTGGACTACAGAGGGGTATTTGCCCAATGTGAAAACTTAAAATGCAGCTGAATATAGAAAAACCATAATGGAAAAAGTATTTCTTTTGATCTCAAGAACCTATGGTTAAAATTAACGCAGTGGTCAAAGACTCACCCTGTATATTTATCCATATCGATGGATCTATTGGACTCAATACTTTGACAAACAGATCCAGGTATTCAATGATTCTGACCAATGAAAAACGTATCCAATCAAGTTAAAATATACCGAAATCACGAGGACCAATCAAAGACGAGAATCTCTAATTTCGCTTTTCCCTTGTTATTCACAGTACGTAACAGTGACTCAAACAAATCCATGACAATGGAACCTTAAGCCTCGCCCATCTGACATGTTGGTAAATTCGTATAAATTTAGGGAATTGTTACGAAAATCAACAATAGCTGAATAAATTTAATGATTTATTATAATATTATTAACGGATTGCAATTGTGTACCTCGCTTTCATGACTCCGATATTTCAAAACGGTCATGAGGAAGAAAATATCTTATACTTTATTGGAATTGCCCTAACAAGAACTTCGAAACTTCAAAATGCCAATTCTATACTGAAAACACGTGGACTCAAGACTATAACAAAGAAATCCTGGTATTTAATGATTCTGACCAATGAAAAACGTATGCAATCAAGATAAAATATACTGACATCACGAGGACCAATCAACGACGAGCATCTCTAATTTCGCTACTCTCTGTTATTCACCGTACGTGATAGTGACTCAAACAAATCCATGGCAATTGAACCTTTAGCCCCGTCCATCTGACATCTTGGTAAATTTATATAAATTTAGGGGATTGTTACAAAAATCAACATTAACTGAATAAATTTGTTGATTTATTGATATATTATTAATGAAGCAACAATAGCTGAATAAATTTGTTGATTTATGTTGATTATTATTCTTAATGAATTGCAATTGTGTACCTCACTTTCATGACTCCAATATTTCAAAACGGTCATGAGGAAGAAAATGTCTTATTCTTTATCGGAATTGCCCTAACAAGAAATTCGAAACTTCAAAATGCCAATTCTAAGATGAAATATACCGAAATTATATTATTTATTATTAATATATTAATATTTTAACCGAATTCCTGGCGAAAATGGATCTTCAGGAAGATATAACCCCTATCACTCAAACCCTC
The DNA here is from genome assembly GCA_030674115.1 of Micraspis discolor. Taxonomy (NCBI): domain Eukaryota; kingdom Metazoa; phylum Arthropoda; class Insecta; order Coleoptera; family Coccinellidae; genus Micraspis; species Micraspis discolor. The sequence continues at coordinate 105,425 of JARTUT010000489.1, read as the reverse complement.
CACCTTATTTATTTTGAAGGGTTGAAGCGGCCTTCTTTAGGAGGTTAGCGTTCAAGCCTCAAATATATGTCAACTGTCGCCAAAGAGATTCGTCGTATTTTGGAAAAAAAATTCAATCACTATGGGATAAAAGTCATAAAACGTTGCGCTCGTTTAAGCTAAACAATTCATTTTTGGCGAAAACAGTTCTTTAGTTCAAGTAAAATCAGGTATTTCATACATTGTTGTGAAAAGCTTTCCTACATCTCTAGGCATTGAGTGTAATTTAGAGAATTTGCGAAATACTAGTAAAATGATCTCGCTATTTTGATATTTTGGTAAAGCTGAAAACACTGGATATTTGAGAATAATTTGTAAATACTCGTTTATAGAAGACGTTGTACATCAATTGTGTCCAGAACTTTTTTATTCATCTCAAAAATGATTATCACATTTCGAAAAGAACTAAAAAAGTAATCATGAATAAATAAAATAATACAGGACTTCGTGATACTGTTTGAACAGACTTCGTATAAGTTGTTGTGCTGCTGAATTGAAAGTAAGCTTGAATTGTCAGATACATACACTAATAATTCGTTTATTTGTTTATTTTGAATATAATTATCATTGAAAACCTTCACAGAATTAATAAAATTCGGTATTGCAAAGGCAGTAAATGACTTGATAACTTTTTTTATATTTTCATTATATTTTATCGTTGCTCGGTCCCATAAAATTTCAATAATGAATTAAAAAATCACTCACCATTATTGATTGCTGCCATACATATGAAAATCAAGAATGTAACACTCTTCATGGTTTACTTACGAGTGTTCGTTGTTGGTCAACATCGTTTTAAACCTGGTATTCTGAAAGCAAGTACTCCACCACCCATGCCTGCACGTGACATTGAAACTAATTGTGAATTCATCTCGGAATAAGAAGCAAATTCGTCGAAAAAGAGTGATTACATGGTTCATAGTGTACTGAGTGATCATTTTGAAAAATTAATATGTTAACAGTCCAGATAGATCCACTTACGAATGAAACGTTCATTCTGCGTATGGAATCAAATTAAGAACTTCATAATTGAAACATCAGGTTTCATTTTATGATAACGAAGGATAATTAAAACGACTAATTTAATGCTATAACTCAACCATGAGCTATTGCCGTGATTTTTCTCTTGATTGGAGAGATAATAGAAATAGAAGAGCTATACATGGAGTAAACTTAGGAAAATATTGTAGAAGGAATGAAAAACAGTTATTATTCTTCATTCAACAAAATAGATCCGCAAGTACAAACGAGAAATCCGTATCCTTGTCCTAAAGATCCTTGCACATCGGATCACCATACAAAAAACCAAATATGTATTTAATTTCAATAAGAAAACTGCATAAATGCTTCAAAACTAACTGAAATAAGGAGAATCACGAAGAAAAAAAAAACGGAAACTGAATGCTTAAAGCTATACTCTTCATGAACAATTTGAAATTTATTCCTCAACGAATGAAAAATCGCATCTCCGAAATATTTGTTTGTCGGAGAGGCGTTCAAGTGAAAAAGCACACTGGTGTAAAAACAGCAAACCGAGATAGCAAACTTTGACCTTGAAATCCCCGAGCGCGCTCGAAATATTGCGCGGAGAACGATGCAAAAAATTTGATCGATCTTATGTCTGTTGAGGACAAAAAGGACACTCTCAGAGTATATAGGACGTTATCCTACATTTACGAGTTGTCGAAGGGGGCTCAACAAGTGACAAAATTTGCGATTTCTCAAAAACTGTACATAGGATCGCGATCAAATTTTGTAGTAATATTGAGGATCCATAGCAACCAGGATCTGCACATACGGCATGTTCTTACACCTAAAGGGGGTCGAAGGGGGGCACAAAACAGTAAAAATTTTGCGATTTCTCAAAAGCTGTACATAGGATCGCGATCAAATTCTGTAGTTATATTTAGGACCCATAGCAACCACGATCACACATACGGCATGTACTTACACACTAAAGGGGGGTCGGAGGGGGCACAAAACAGTACAAAATTTGCGATTTCTCAACAAAATAGATTTTCACTTTTAATCCCCGATCAGCATCCCTTTAGGTGTTAGTACAAAAATTTTCACTTTTGTGCAGATCCTGGTTTAGCTATGCCGTATGTCAGTCCTGGTTATGGGTCCCCAATATTACTACAAAATTTGATCGCGATCCTATGTACAGTTTTTGAGAAATCGCAAATTTTGTACTGTTTTGTGCCCCCTTCGACCCCTTTTAAGGTGTAAGTACATGCCGTATGTGCAGATCCTGGTTGCTATGGGTACTCAATATTACTACCAAATTTGATCGCGATCCTATGTACAGTTTTTGAGAAATCGCAAAATTGTCACTTTTTGAGTCCCCCTTCGACCCCCTTTAGGTGTAAGTACATGCCGTATGTGCAGATCCTGGTTGCTATGGGTCCTCAATATTACTACCAAATGTGATCGCGATCCTATGTACAGTTTTTAGAAATCGCAAAATTGTCTTTTTTTAAGCCCCCCTTCGACCCCCTTTAGGTGTAAGTACATGCCGTATGTGCAGATCCTGGTTGCTATGGGTCCTCAATATCACTACCAAATGTGATCACGATCCTATGTACAGTTTTTGAGAAAGCGCAAAATTGTATTTTTTTGAGCCCCCCTTCGACCCCCTTTAGGTGTAAGTACATGCCGTATGTGCAGATCCTGGTTGCTATGGGTCCTCAATATTACTACAAAATTTGATCGCGATCCTATGTACAGTTTTTGAGAAATCGCAAATTTTGTACTGTTTTGTGCCCCCCTTCGACCCCCTTTAGGTTTTAGTACATGCCGTATGTGCAGATCCTGGTTGCTATGGGTCCTCAAGATATCTACCAAATTTTATCCCGATCCTATGTACAGTTTTTGAGAAATCGCAAATTTTGTAATGTTTTGTGTCCCCCTTCGACCCCCTTTAGGTGTAAGTACATGCCGTATGTGCAGATCTTGGTTGCTATGGGTTCTCAATATTACTACCAAATTTGATCGCGATCTTATGTACAGCTTTTGAGAAATCGCAAAATTGTTACTTTTAGTGCCCCCCTTCGACCCTCTTTAGGTGTAAGTACATGCCGTATGTGCAGATTCTGGTTGCTATGGGTCGTTATTTATTCCACTTTTTACAAATATCAGTTATTTACAAATGTACAGTCAAAATTGAGTGGAATTGACAAGATGTTCGGTCATGTATGTTTCACAGGTAATCACCATCCCCTTCACTGAAACTTATCTTGTTTATCCTTGTATATTGAGATTCCAGGAAAATTATCTCCTCTGGTGGTTTTTCAGTTGAAGAAACGTTCGGTAATTATCTTCTCTGGTGGTTTTTCAGTCAAAGAAACGTTCTGTACGCCACTGCTGCAAGTTGGCAACAAGCTCTCAACTTCAATGAATTTTGTACTTGATAGGTCGACGACAAAATTCCATAGCCAGACGGGTTTGGCTGTGAAAATCGGGTTTATAAGTTTTGACTTGATGAAAATCTCTTAGTTTCCATCGTTCTCTAAATTCATTTTACAAAAGAAAATCTTTTAAAAGAAGAAAAAATAACCACGTGTTCAGAAAAGAACCCAATGGCGCAGATAGTTCGACACTAAAAATTCAGAGAACTCTGGACACCGAGAAAACAAAAAAATTAAATAATTGAAATTGAAATTGAATAATAAAGTTAAGTACAATATCAAAGTTAATGAAGGTGAGCTGATCCACCAGATATTCTCAAATGGAAAAGTGAAAAAATGGCGGTCCGATCAGAATTATACGACATCTTTTTGTCATCTACACAAAAAATAATTAAATGCATTAAATAAACATGACATTTAGGATCGAATAAACCCTGTCTGATCATAAATGAAAACTTTCCAGAAAATCTCTTCCGCCAGGAAAAATTCGCATATAAAATCTACGAAAACACTTCAAACGTGTTATTTCAGCAGCTTCTCGACAGTGAAAAAGACAAACTGGATCCAGAACATCGACCATGTGATATCGACCGATTCGGCGCGTTAAGTAGATCATTCCAATGACAAATGAAATGCTCACAGACAGTTTTAAAGCGGATTTCTGCGGTTAATTGAAATTGGTAAATCATGGTGCTACACTATAATGGAAATTATCCATATTCAAACAAGAACTAACGAGTAAAATATATGAATAAATATATTCTTTTGAACTTTTTGCTCTACAATTATTTGGTTGGCAAACAATAGAGCGTTAAGTGTTAGAAGGGGTTGGTGACGGGGTGCCATACAATTCGGCGTATGACCTGAAAGCCTAGGGAAAAAATCCCATCAGTAAAAAAAAACCTTAGCACCCCGTATGTCTGTTCTTGTGTGTACAAATATAAGCTGAAATATATTTGAGGGAGTTTTTTCTTCTTTTATTGATAAACACAGAGGCTTCTTCAAGTTGCACATATCGAATCTGAAAATAATGGACAAAAGCAGAAAAGAGAACTGAATACAAAATATACGTACCAAATTTATTTGAAATTTATATATGGGACAATTATGGATGAGATGAGGTATTGTTTCTTCTGCATATCCACATGCACATCTTGTGCTTGGAACTGAGTTCCATCTGAAAAGCATGCTATTGGTACGACCATGACCTGTGCTCAAACAATTTAGGACTGTCCAATTTTTTTTTGGAAGATCAAAACCCGGAATTTTTTCAGAAGGATTAGAAATCAGATTTTAATTGAACATTTAATAAGATTTCCATTCATTCTTCCATAATTCTTTATCGCTTATGATCATATTGCAGAACGTATTATACCAGAATGGTTTACGTGACTTTAATCAGGACATTATATTTTGTGAAATGTATGAAATAAATGGAAATGAATTAGGAAAAGAATGATACTTGTTTCAAGAATTAAGAGCTGCAGTCTGTCTGCGAATACGGGGAGGGACAATGTTAGACAATACTGGTAACCAATGAAGCGGTGTAGATCTTATGGCGCCATCCATTATTCTCATGGATTTATTCAATTGTGCAGCGTTTTTGTGTATGTGCACTATTAAACCAAACAGAGCAACAATACTCAGCTGCAGAAAAGACTAGGGCTAGAGATGCTGTGCGATGATTGGGAGCATCAGTAATCCAAGATGATCCAGCTAATTTCTGAAGAATATTGTTCCTAGTTTTCAGTTTTAGGCTCAGATCATATAAATGAGCCTTGTAGTTGAGAGATGAATCTAAATTAACTCATAAGTATTTTGGATAGAAATTATGTTTGATAGGAGAATCATTGAAAGTTACAGTTAATTTCCTATATTTTTCATGATTACCCCCTTGATCATTCCGTTCGGAAGTCATTGTGCTCTCGGATGACCAAATCGAATTCAACCAATTATATTGCTACCATTTTCGCTCCATTATTCGAAAATTACATAAATTCAAGAAAATCTACTTTTGTGCGAGAATGAGGGTATGTAAGAAAATCAAAGTTGAGCGTACCCTCCTTCGATAGCGGCCGGGGAGAAAAAACTGGACGTGATCTATAAGCGACGTTAAATAACAATGGAGTAACAAGGCAGGATTAACAAACGGGCCAAAAGAAGCGCACTTACCTGGGGACGTCCTGTATAGTGTGGAAGAGGGCCCTCTGAACTGCAAGCTGTAGCGATGAGATCTCCAAATCTATTGGATCACCAGGAATAAATATTCTGTCAGAAATCACTCGATTCCAAAAATTCAAACTTAAAATGAAAATGCGAAAAACGGCGTAATAATAAATCAATGCGGTATGTGACATCGACGACTGCTTGAATTCAACTGGTCTTATCACAAAAATTCTTTCAGTCGTAACCATATGAAGTGCGATTCTGTTTGTTCGCCCTCACTGCCAATACATTGAAATTCACATACATTTATAAATTACGCAATTTGAAGAATAAAAATTAATTTCAATTCCATGAATTTGAAACAACTTCTGACAAACTTGTGCTCCCTGTATAATCGGAGGTTCCGGGTTTCTAGAATATCGTGAATCTACAGTACCTATTGTGTTCAATATAATGATCTCAATCTTCATATTTCAAATAGATACAGTTCTTCCTGGAGGTCAAATAAGCACTTGATCTTTAAACATCCTGTGCAATGTCCACTCACAATGTGTATCTAAAATAGCCCCACAATGTGTTCCACGAACCCATATCGCCCAGAATCCCTATTGAATGTCATCAATATGACCAAATAGAAATGCACACTTGATTTAGTATTTTTAGCTAGCCATTGTGAAATTTCCAAGAATAATTTCTCCGGAATTATCAGTTTGCCGAAAACAGAAAAATGAAACTGAAAAAATTTCTTATTTGGAGCAAAATTCAGTACTAATCGATTATTCACATCAATGACATTGAGCAATATGAAATATACAAATGGAGCAATTACGAGAAATATTGTCGAAATATTTTCCATAAATAGCAGAATTACTCCAGATCACTCCATCAATTGCTTCAGATTGCGCCATTCGTGTTGCCAGGAAATAATTGCTCACAAACAATAATTGTCCGAGACATAGCACCAACAGAAAAAACAAGTGCATACGTGATGGAGAACAAGAGATTCGGTAGTTCATATTAGCAACATTGAGTAAAACAGAATATATTGAACAATTTTGAGCAGCGCATCGAAATTATTGCCGTCATTTTAAGATATTGCTCAATTGATTGCTCCATTCGTATTTATCGATTAAAAATCGAGGTGGGTTTCAACAAAAATAACCCCTTCAGAAGTTATTCTTGTTTGAATCGATGACAGTATTGAATATGGAACAATCAACAATCATCAACATAGAGTAATTCGGCGATATAGAGCAACTTCGACTGAATAATTGACGCAATATTTCGAAATTGCTCCATATTACTCCAATAATTGCTCCAGATTGCTGCATTCGTGTTACGGCTATACTTGCTCAAAAAATGCCTGTGTAAGTGCAATTAAATGGAGATTTAGTATTATTCGACCAATTTCCAGTACATGATAGAGTTCATGGAAGGTTCAATATCAACATTATTGGTACCATCGAAATAATGGACATGGTCGTTTGGACGTGAAATTGAAGGTCGCTATAAATCAGCTTGGAATACACATCGTAAAACCTTGACCCATAAAATGAATACGGGCAGATAAGATGACTCTATATTCTATTTATCATTCTTTATGTATCGGAAAAGTAATCTATATTTGAAGAACTTGTAGATACCGATCGGAATTGATGTATCTGTGTAGACTAGAGACTGTGTAGGAGTTGGCGAAATATTTATGACTCGAAGGATTTTGGCGTAACTGAGGACATTTGGAGTTAACACACATGAGGTTACCAACAGGATATTCGTTATTTTTACATGAATTTCTAGGTTTCACCCTGAATGTTCCATTACAGTCGAATTCACACAAGCGTGTCTCCAAACGGGTCACATTTTCACACTTGTTCTAGTTCATCAAACTAGTAGAATGGAATGCTATTGTTTTGCCCAAATATCTGTATTTGAATCGACTTCCTGATAAATCAGGAGTTTATACTTACTTTGAACGTCTTTGATACGTATATTTTTATTCAAGAAGATATATTTTCTCTTATGAATGAAAGAGGGAATAATTTCATTCTTTTCATTAACAATGGAAAAAAACTATAGAAAAATTAATCGAACAATGAAATAGAACACTACAAGTTTTTCGAAATATGCTTGGTTTTTGATGAGAATAATAATATAATTTATTTTTATTATCAATAAAGATGTGTTTCATACAATGAAATTGTATGTTTCGAGGATAGTTCAATCGAAAGTGTTCAAATATAACTGTCATTTTCAGATTATGATTAAATTATTTGCACTTTTCAAAAATGACTAGTTCAATTCAATTATTCAAAATCATTGAAAGATTTCCATTTTGAGTCAATTTCATCTTTCGTGATAAACTCAATTCTATAGCAAACCATAGAATGCAGTTATATTTTTTTAGTGTTCCATATCAACGAAATAATACTCGATCCATATATTATTAATCCATATTATTAATTTGCTTTTTGTTTCTGTTATTGAATATGTCAACTTATTTTATTGTGAGCAAATTATGTTTCCTTTTTAGCCATGTGCTTTAACTTTTATTTTGTTATTCTGTGAGTTCATAGATTTCTTAACTCTTACCAAATAAATAATAATAATAATAATATATTTGAGGTTAATCTTTAAAACATTGACCGATTTCAAAATGGAACGTGAAAGTCATTTATTTTCAACATATGACGCAGTAGGTTTTAATCAAGATCTACTGAATATTATTCAAAACAATGAAATTTTCAAAATTACATTTAAATTTATATGACACCAGTAATATCATTGGTGGTATCTTATAAACAAAGTAATACGTTCTTGTGTGTCTGCCAGCTTCAACATTCTTTCTGGGGAAGCTGAAAATTCAGCTTAAATACCTTAGAAAGTATTCACTAAATAGCCACACTATGTCAACTGAAATTTTGTTAATGAAAATGAAATAATTATTATATATATACAGCGTGACTCTTTAACCACTTTAATTTTAACCATAGATTCTTGACGTTGAAAGAAACATTTTCTTCCTATAATATTTCACCAAATTTGGCCCCGTTCAAAAGATATAAGGCGTTGAAATTCCAAAAAAAAAATTTCATTTTCACCTGTAATATTCAAACGACAACATCAATTGAAATGATCTTTTATAGAAGGTTTTTGATAACAGTAATGCATAGATGCATAGATTTGAAAGAAACATTTTCTTCCTATAATATTTCACCAAATTTGGCCCTGTTCAAAAGATATAAGGCGTTGAAATTCCAAAAAATTTCATTTTCACCTGTAATATTCAAACGACAACATCAATTGAAACTAATGCATATTTTGGCATCAATAGATTTATTCCAGTTCTTGTGGGTTTCTCATTACTACTCTACAGATTGGTTAAATTGCATGAAAAACAAATTACACTTGAACTAAAGGTCCATATCTTGTACTTCCTAGAATCATCAGTCTTTTTTACAGATAAAATCATTCATCATCTTTTGTAATGAAACTTGATTTTTTTTTGTATAAGAAAATCATTCTTCATTTTAAGTATTCCGATTATTTCATATATTTTCCGTTCCCCTGTATACGCCTTAAGATTCGAAGTCGTTGTTTCAGAGTTTTTCGGTGAGAAAAAAAAGGCCTGAAAACATAAATTTCTCTTCGCTAGAATCCGATAAATCTGTTTTTACGCGATGAACCGAAATCGAAGATGATTTTAGGCGACAAATGCCACATCTTTGTGTGTGTCCGTTTCATCTCCCCACCGGGAGAGTATAAAAGGGCGTGTTGCCCCCGGTATGGGATTATTCAGATTCAGATTAGGATTATTAAAGAGCGTGGTAGATTATTATTGATAGTTCCGTATTCAAAAATTGTTAAGAATTATTAAGATTAAGAATGTAGATAGATAATTTTATTCAGTTTTCAGTATTCACAGGAGTTTATTTTATTTTTATTATTCAATAGTAGCGATTTTAGTTTATTTCATCAGTGCACAGAGTGTGGTTTTGCCGGACGTCAGTGTCCTGAGCGACGAAAGAAAAGAAAAAGTGAGTAAACGATAACCCCATTGCCGAAACCCCTTCATTTCAATTTCATCAAAATCGCCTATTTTTCCGAGTTCGATTTCATTCCTTTTACAGGAATTCTGTAGACTTCCAGTCCACGTGGACAGTTAGCAACCCTCCGTCTGTAGATAATAATTATTCTTAGCTCTTCTCGCGAGCCAGTAAAATTTTTATTCAGATTACCGTCAATCACAATTTGTTGCGTCCTATTTGCGAGAATTTGCCAGATTGATTTTGATTTAGAATTAATTCATTTTTATGCATTGCACTTGTAATTGTTAATGTCCTTAGAAAGTGTTATTTTCACAAGTATAATTGAATTCTTGCGTTCTGTTTAAATCTTTTTACAGTTGATTACCGAATTAATTTATTTTCACCTTTCATACTGTCAGTTTAAATCTGTTATTTTGCTGAAATATAGTTGATTCCATACGTTATTTGTATTCAACATACCGAGGTGATTTTCCGCACCTATATAACGAATTAATTTATTTTCACCTTTCATACTGTCAGTTTAAATCTGTTATTTTGCTGAAATATAGTTGATTCCTTAAGTTATTTGTATTCCAACTTATTTTATTGTGAGCAAATTATGTTTCCTTTTTAGCCATGTGCTTTAACTTTTATTTTGTTATTCTGTGAGTTCATAGATTTCTTAACTCTTACCAAATAAATAATAATAATAATAATAATATATTTGAGGTTAATCTTTAAAACATTGACCGATTTCAAAATGGAACGTGAAAGTCATTTATTTTCAACATATGACGCAGTAGGTTTTAATCAAGATCTACTGAATATTATTCAAAACAATGAAATTTTCAAAATTACATTTAAATTTATATGACACCAGTAATATCATTGGTGTGTACTCTTTATAAACAAAGTAATACGTTTTTGTGTGTCTGCCAGCTTCAACATTCTTTCTGGGGAAGCTGAAAATTCAGCTAAATACCTTAGAAAATATTCACTAAATAGCCACACTATGTCAACTGAAATTTTGTTAATGAAAATGAAATAATTATTATATATATACAGCGTGACTCTTTAACCACTTTAATTTTAACCATAGATTCTTGACGTTGAAAGAGACATTTTCTTCCTATAATATTTCACCAAATTTGGCCCCGTTCAAAAGATATAAGGCGTTGAAATTCCAAAAAAAATTTCATTTTCACCTGTAATATTCAAACGACAACATCAATTGAAATGATCTTTTATAGAAGGTTTTTGATAACAGTAATGCATAGATGCATAGATTTATTCCATTTCTTGTGGGTTTCTCATTACTACACTACAGATTGGTTAAATTGCATGAAAAACAAATTACACTTGAACTAAAGGTCCATATCTTGTACTTCCTAGAATCATCAGTCTTTTTTACAGATAAAATCATTCATCATCTTTTGTAATGAAACTTGATTTTTTTTGTATAGGGAAATCATTCTTCATTTTAAGTATTCCGATTATTTTATATATTTTCCGTTCCCCTGTATACGCCTTAAGATTCGAAGTCGTTGTTTCAGAGTTTTTCGGTGAGAAAAAAAAGGCCTGAAAACATAAATTTCTCTTCGCTAGAATCCGATAAATCTGTTTTTACGCGATGAACCGAAATCGAAGATGATTTTAGGCGGCAAATGCCACATCTGTGTGTGTCCGTTTCATCTCCCCACCGGGAGAGTATAAAAGGGCGTGTTGCTCCCGGTATGGGATTATTCAGATTCAGATTAGATTATTAAAGAGCGTGGTAGATTATTAATGATAGTTCCGTATTCAAAATTGTTAAGAATTATTAAGATTAAGAATGTAGATAGATAATTTTATTCAGTTTTCAGTATTCACAGGAGTTTATTTTATTTTTATTATTCAATAGTAGCGATTTTAGTTTATTTCATCAGTGCACAGAGTGTGGTTTTGCCGGACGTCAGTGTCCTGAGCGACGAAAGAAAAGAAAAAGTGAGTAAACGATAACCCCATTGCCGAAACCGTTTCATTTCAATTTCATCAAAATCGCCTATTTTTCCGACTTTCATTCCTTTTACAGGAATTCTGTAGACTTCAGTCCACGTGGACAGTTAGCAACCTCCGTCTGTAGATAATAATTATTCTTAGCTCTTCTCGCGAGCCAGTAAAATTTTTAATTCAGATTACCGTCAATCACAATTTGTTGCGTCCTATTTGCGAGAATTTGCCAGATTGATTTTGATTTAGAATTAATTCATTTTTATGCATTGCACTTGTAATTGTTAATGTCCTTAGAAAGTGTTATTTTCACAAGTATAATTGAATTCTTGCGTTCTGTTTAAATCTTTTTACAGTTGATTACCGAATTAATTTATTTTCACCTTTCATACTGTCAGTTTAAATCTGTTATTTTGCTGAAATATAGTTGATTCCATACGTTATTTGTATTCAACATACCGAGGTGATTTTCCGCACCTATATAACGAATTAATTTATTTTCACCTTTCATACTGTCAGTTTAAATCTGTTATTTTGCTGAAATATAGTTGATTCCTTAAGTTATTTGTATTCAACATACCGAGGTGATTTTCTGTACCTATTTAACGAATTAATTTATTTTTCACCTTTCATACTGTCAGTTTAAATCTGTTATTTTGCTGAAATATAGTTTATTCCTTACACTGTAAAAAATAAAATTCTGCGCTCAAACTCCTCAGGAGTTTGAGAATTTTTTTTCAATCAAACCATTTTCATTTGAATTAATCTAAAATTGATTACGCCAAATAAACTATTTTTCTTGATAAAAACAACCTAGTTGATTATAGAGAACAGCTAAAACATTCGCCTGAAACTTTTTACATTTCAGCGAAATGAAAGAAACAACTGATTCAACATAAACATACAATTACAAGAAATTGTTTATGCACTTGTCTCAATATCCATAATTGATTGATACAAATACATTATTCTAAATTGGTTTCAACGAAACCATTCGTTCGTTTCATTTTTATTTGTTCAATAGAACGAAGGTACGGTTGTCGTAAATTCTGTCAGTTGATGCAACGACTACAGTTTCTTGAGACAAGAATCTCGTGAGATTATATTATTCGCCTCATTTACTTGAAGAAAACTATAAATATTTGAATAAAATTGAACATATAATTGTTGCAATATGAAGTGACATTTGTAAAAAAAATATTGCGTAATTGATTTAATAAAACGAATTAATTGTAGCAATTTTTTTATATTGGCTGCAATTAAATCAAAACTCTATCTCTTTTATATTAAATATATCCCATTTAAATGCAATTATTTGTGTATTTTACTCACAATATTGTTGTATCCGGTGATAAAGATGACATGGAATACATGATGCGCAAGCTAATTAAAGAATACGAGAAGTGGGGCTTGAATGTCAACTTAGAGAAAACCAAATATCTTTGTGTTGGTGGAGAACCGGGTGATCTGGTATTGGATGATGACAGGGATGAGATGATAACCCACTGCCTGGACTATAGCTTTTGTAGCGGCACTCTGTCAGCGGCAGGGGAGTGTATAGGGATCTCTTGGAGGCACTCATCATAGCCACGCATAGCTTAGTTCACAGCGCTTCGGTGGCCTAGAGGTTTGCTCTCAAGTTTCACACCGACTAGGTACTAGGTGCCGGGTTCAACTCCCGGCGGCTCTCTCAAAACTTCTAACCACTGCGTCTATAGCATGGCGCACACAAGCCATATTGATGAGTCCAAATGTGTGCGCCAGGGATGAAACGCATAAGTAGGGATAAATTCCTTCGATTCTACATTGGTGACCCCGACGTGATGGGAACGGTTGTCTTTATGACGTGTCTTGGAAAAGCAGACGGTTGACGCTTGAGGTATACTCGCTCCCTCTCTGCAACTACCAACGAAACTCTAGACGCCTTTCCCATTCCGTACAATATTCATGATCTGCCGCGGTATTACCGTATTTATTAATATAAAAGAGAAATTATTGTTCTGTGAAGAAAAATAATGATTACATACAAATGTTTTTTTTGTTTTATCAAATTATTCTTTGCTAGTGTCAAAAACCCTTCAATTTAGCTCAAATCAATCAGTTTCTTAATCCAAGAAACTTTCACTTGACATAAGAGATATTATCATTTTTATCGACTGAATTCTCGACCCATTCAACTAAGATCCTTTAAATCAACTTCAAATCGAGTTTCAGTGAAATGTAAAATTTATTTACATGAAACCAAAATTTTTATTCTACGAAAAGTATCAATAGTTACATACTAATTAATATTACCGTTGGATCAAATTTTTTTACCAACTCTGAGCTTGGTTGAAACTAATCAGTTTCTTAACTCAAGAAACTTTTATTTAGGGTAAACGCCTTTCTCAACCGTAGAGGGCGGTAGGGTCAAGTACTTTATGCATTTGGCTGTATTCAAACGTACGGAGTACTTGAGACAAATTAATATGGTTTAAGATGAGGAACTATTTTTTACAGTGTACGTTATTTGTATTCAACATACCGAGGTGATTTTCTGTACCTGTATACCGAATTAATATATTTTCACATTTCATACTGTCAGTTTAAGTCTATTATTTTGTTGAAATATAGCTGATTACTTACGTTATTTTTATTCAACATACCGAGGGAATTTTCTGTACCTAAATTCCGAATAAATTATATCAAATTTTTGCCTATTTGATTGCTCAAATTATCGCTAATAGCTTAGATAAAACCTAACTCTGTCTTCGACTAGAAACTATCTTGGTAGGTTTGCTATTCTCCCTGATAAGCAGAGAATAGCGCCCGAAAAATATATAATAGGTAAAAAAGGGTCTTACACTTTTTTTCCAAAATAATGTTTTTAGACAATTCAGATTCAATAGTGATCTATCTAAATAAATAGCGACTATTTTATCCAAAATTATTTTTTCTGATAATTTTGATTTTATATGGGCCGTCCTCGTTTGAGGACATGTGACATTTCTCATTTGAAAAACCTGTGTCATTTCGGGTGCTATAAATTAAATGCAATATAGTTTTTAAAGTATTTTTATTTGGAAAAGTAAATAAAATATTTATAATATTATTATCGGCATTTGAATATTATTTTTCATAACTATTTCTGTGCATGATATAAAGGAAAACAAGGAATACACAAAGTCATATCGCGCATTTCCTGCAAAATGTTCGTGGTTTTCTTTGCAGGATCCAAACTGACAACGACGCTGGGATTCTATCTTTTTCCAAAATATGGTTCTTTCCATCAAATCGAACTTAGGGTAATGCTTTAGATCGTGACGTAGGAAGGAAGACTTAAGGCGACCTTTATGCATTTGTCACTATGTCCAAGTTTCAGATATGGAAACAGCAATGTTCCTACGAAACTCCTTATTTAATTCAGATTTTTCCAAATGATTGTTAATTTTGGTTACTTATGTCGAATGTACATAATGTAATTGGTATTTTGAAAAGAGGAAAAAATCCTTGTGATCTTAGTAGTTATCGACCAATCAGTTTATTGACTGTTCCTTTCAAGATATTAGAAAGGTTAATTGTTTTTAGAATTGAATCTTCCATAGAAAATGCTCTACAAAATTTCCAGGGAGGCTCTAGTAAAAATAGAAATTGTTCAGATCAGGTTCTCAGCCTTACAATTATCATAGAATCATGCTTCAATGATAGGTTGAAAACAGGAGCTGCTTTCATTGATTTATCTTCGGCATATAAGATGGATTGATTTTCAAACTCTATACCCTTCTGAAGTGTGGGAAAATGGTACGATTATTAGAAAATATGTTATCTGATAGGTAGTTTCGTGTTTTTATTGACAATAAGAATAGCAATTTCAAAACATTGAAAAACGGTCTTCCTCAAGGATCAGTTTTAGATCCTTCACTTTTCAATTTATATCTAAGCGATTTACCTACGACATCATCTCAGAAATTTGTTTATGCCGACGACATTGCTATTGCTTACCAACATTTGGATTTCCATACTCTGGAAAACATACTGCCATCTGATTTGGAAATTTGAAAACATATTTTATTGAGTGGCGATTATGTTCAAATCCCAACAAAACAGATGTATCTTGTTTCCATCTGAATAATCATGAAAAATATAGGAAATGATTCTCCCATCAAACATTATTTCTATCCAAAATACTTACGAGTTAAATTAGATTCTTCTCTCAATTACAAGGCTCATTTAAATGATCTTGGCCTAAAACTGAAAACTAGGAATAATATTATAATATTCTTCAGAAATTAGCTGGATCATCTTGGAGTGCTGTTGCTTCCACTCTTCGCACAGCATCTCTAGCCCTAGTCTTTTCTGCAGCTGAGTATTGTTGCTCTGTTTGGTTTAAAAGTGCACATACACAAAATATCGATGTATAATTACATCCATGAAAATAATTACTGACACCATAAGATCTACACCGGTTCATTGGTTACTAGTTTTGTCTAACATTGTCCCTCCCCATATTCGCAGACAGACTGCAGCTCTGAATTCTAGGAACAAATATCATTTTTTTCCCAATTTATTCCCAATTATTTAATATATTCCATAAAATAGTTAGATTGAAGCCACGTAAACCATTATGGCATAATAGGTTCTTCAATATGAACATAAGCGATAAAAATTATGGAAGACTGAGTGAAACTCTTACGAAATGTTCAATAAGTATCTCGTTTTTGATCGTTTAAAAATTCCTGGTTTTGATCTTCCAAGAAAGTTAGTTTTGATGAAACCTACAAAGATATGTTATTGGGTCGAATTGAATTGAAATGAATTTTATATGGAAGGATATTTATTTTTTCTTGCAGTTATTATCCTACTGCAAACTCAAATCTTGTTCCTTCTGATTTTGCAGAATTTTCAATTTAAAATTATATTTATATAGTCTAATCTCAAGGAACTATTGATACTTGATTTGAATGTAATCCAGTTGACTATCTTTCATCCTGCAACAGAAAAAGTGAATGCAATCATATACATACATACTATCGTTCTTCTACTTCTAACCGTTCCTATCCGTTTCGGATGTTGGCTATCATACATGCTATCTTAACCTTGTTAACTGCTGCACGGAACAATTCTGTAGTATTCATGCAGAACCAGGTCCTGAGATTTCTCAACCACGAAATTCGTCTTCTACCAACACTTCGTTTTCCCCTTACTTTTCCCTGCAAAATGGCCTGCAACAAATGAAATCTGCTTTCATTCCTCATTATGTGTCCCAAGTACTGGAGTTTCCGAATTTTTACAGAATCAACCACTTCTTTTTCCTTGTCTACTCTTCTGAGAACTTCGATGTTTGTCATATGTTCTGTCCATGGTATCTTTAGGATTCGGCGATACAGCCACATCTCAAATGTTTCCAGTTTTTTCGTTGTGGCATCAGTGAGTGTCCATGCTTCAACCCCGTAGAACAAGACCGAGAACACGTAACAACGCAGGAGTCTTATCTTGGTATTCAATGTTATACAATGGCTTGTGAACAGATTTCTCATTTTATTGAAAGTAGACCTTGCCTTCTCGATTCGGCTTCGTATTTCTTGTGAGTGATCCCATTGTTCATTTATATTGGTTCCGAGGTAGGTAAAGCTGCTCACTCGTTCTATAGGTTTTTGATCGATTGTAAGTGGACAATTGTTTACCTTTTCTTTGCTAACGACCATTAATTTTGTCTTACCGATATTTATATCCAGACCTCGTTAGAAATTATATTTTCAATTGGTAAACTGAAAATTCGATGTGAAATCAATAAATTGGAAGCATAACTTCAATAAATTTCTTCATCAAAGAAAAAATGACTTATTACTAAATTTGACAATACTGACGAGGCCCACTTGAAACGCCTGATCGATATAGATTAATACACGACATGTTCAATTCCTTGGTCTTATCTGCCTAGCTCGTTCACACTGTATTTATACAATCTTCCAGAAACCATTATATTTTAAATTTTTTAAATTAATATTTTATGCTAGAAGTTGCTGATTCAATCAGGATCATAAACAAGGTAGAAAACGTTAACATTTTTAAGATAGATCAACCAGAAAATATAAATTATAATCTTCAATGAATTTCTGTCCTCTTACAATTTACTATTTAGATTTTTTGTCACGTGTTGCTTTCCACAAGGCCAAAGCTCTCTTTCGCTTGTTCTAAAGGATGAATACTCTTCATAGTTGGAGGTTTACGTATGTAATGTCGAGATATGTTAGCAGTTCAAGTGCACAACTGGTGTATCTCTTTCACAAGCTGAAAATCAATAAGAAAAAATAATGAAAATATGACAATATATAGGTTCTAACTAAGATTTCAACAACATAACAGTCAAACTGATGGAAAATTTTTTTGTTGATTAAGATTTAATGATAATGGTTTTTATGTTAGGAAATTAATTTTATTTTTGATGAGTGTATATATTCCTGACTCACATATGTCGGTTCTTCAGTACCATCCATTCAGTCGACTTCCACTGTTAATTTTAGGTAAAGGAAACGATCTGAAAAGTTTTATTCAATTCACTATTGATTTCACAAGATGACTTGTCGTTTTTACAGGAAAATAAATTTCTCTCGAGGCAATCTGTAGTTCAGATTCTCCCCAAGGAATTTTCTTCTCTCATGATATCAGCTTCATCGTTTCTTCATTATTTCCGTCTTCAACTACGGAAAAGAGGAAAAGTTTCTAATATCTTTCAGTGTATCTACTGCCGGTCTTGTTAATGAAGTAATTAAAACTCCTGTTAGCGGTTGAATTATATTGAATGAACTTTCGCTTTAAGATAATTCACTGATCAACTTTTAAATGAAACGTTCAGAATTTGACGTAATTGAATCAAAAGCCAAGTCTCATACTATATCATTCAAGAAGTTCAAGGTCTAACTACCAGATGGCGCCACTAATGAAAAATCGATATGATTCTTCGGAAGTGCCAGCTTTCAAAAGATTATTGCCAAAATTTGAAGATATACGGATGATTATTTATTGAGCTACAGTGGTTCCAGTAAGGTTATTTTTGTGATTTTCAAAAACTAAGGATTCAGGTCAATTGTATGTTAAACAACGTATCTTATTGATGGAGAAAATTCCGTTTCAGCCTGAGCTCGGCTTCGAAAATGATCATCAAACCATAGTTGTCCGATTTCAAACGTTTGGACACTGATTATATGGACGAATCGGGCACCCGTTCCAGAAAAATTTAAAGAAACCGTGACCACGAATAGGCTATAACTTCTGGTATTCAAATTAAAACCCAATTTTTTTATGATGAATTCTGCGAAGAAAAATAGGTTTAGTACTCTAAGATGATCTTGCTTCTAATCACAGTAATTTCCGTGTTATTCGAGATTTTCCGTAAAAGGCGATTCGGTTTCCAACACAATAGTTGAAGCATCCCGTGCTGATATTTACAAAATCTCCTACTTCGACCTTATGAGAATAAGAAAAATGGACATACTTGTGATTATGAATATGTATTTTAATTCTTCGAAAACAAGCCGAGTTAATTCAATGATTTTAACAGAAATGCATTCGGCATCGAATACCCAATTACATCATTAACAGAAAAATTTTCATATTTCAAATATGTCCAGTTTTCCAAAAACTTCCTCTAGTTTTCCTCTAGTAGATCTCAGGCCATTTTTAGTAACTCAGACTTGAATAAATCAGACAGAAGACTAGAGCTTGTTATAAGGAAAATATTATAGAAATATGAATAAAAGAATACGCATGTTGTAAAGGGTCATTCAAAAATGTTTCTTTGAAATAAAACAAAAACTATTTTCCATTTTTTCCAAACTGTTATTTTTTATTAAAAGTATGATCCATGATAATTATAACTGGAATAGAATATCATTCAAATGTCCACCACGACTGCGTCTGCAGGCATCAATCCGAATATCGAAATTTCTAATGACTTTCCGACATGTTGCTGGTGTTATTTCACGAATTGCAACTTAAATGTTTTTATTTAGATCATTAATTGTTTGTGACTTGTTAGCATATACTCGACTTTTCAAAAAATTTTGCTTATTGACGAATTCATGTATTGTGAAATGTGCTTCGTCACTAAACAAAATTTTGCTTGAAAACAATGTATCTGTCGTTTGTTGTTCAATAACCCAACTAGCGTGATTACGACGTTGTAAATGGTCTCTTTCTTTCAATTTCTGGGTTAATTGAATTTTATAAGCGTGTAAATGCAAAATTTTATGCAAAATCCTCCATAAGGAGCTATAAGATACGCCCAATTCTTGCGAACGACGCGAAATTGATGTCGTCGATTCATTTTCAACACTTTCCACTTTTTGGTTTATCAGTAACACATCTAGTTCCTTCGAATTTTTTCACTAATATTTGAATTGAAGATTGATTTGGCCGATTATTTACACCAAAAAAATCACGTATTTTGCGATGCGTATTATTTAAAGAACGCTCATTTCGTAATGACTTGGAATGATGTAAACGCGTTTTTACAATGTGTACCTGTCCATGGTTAAAATTGTACTACCTACTAATAAAATGGCGTATGTCATTTGAAAAGATCACGTGTAAAAATTCTATAGTGCTGACATCTAGGCGTCACATTTGGATGACCCCTTAAAATATAAGTATCAAAGATTGAAGACATACTTTGAACCCCTTAGGAACTACGCGCATGCGTCATGAACTTTGGCGAGAGGAGGTTTGAGCTTAATATCATATTATGTTACTGTGGTTACCGTATGTGACATCATTCAAATTTAACAGAGAAATCTCTCTCAACCAAGCTTTATCAGTTGATTTGATTTTTGTTTCGTCCTTATTACCAAATGAAGTTCATTGTTTTCGCAATTTGTTCCTCCTCTCTTCTATTTTGCAGTAGTGAAATGTTCTGTTTTGCCCTCTAGTTAATTAGCTGTTATTTTATAACCAATATGAAGGAAAAAATGGTTATGCTCCTCAGAATACTTTGAAACGAACTTCGCTCAACGAGTTCCAAATTCTTTTGTCAGATAATTGGGAATAAAAAGCGATATATTGTTTGCGACAACAATATATATAAAATGAAATACTTCATCTGTAAGTTCATGTTCAGAAAATTTCTCAAACTGATCCAATTACTTTTTGGTTTTCCTAATTCTTCCCCACATTATAATATTTGGAGAAAATTTTGTGATGAATCTATGAATCTGTATTCAAAAAACATTCTCAGTTTTCGAAAAAGTGAATCTGCATCATTTTCTCAAAGAAAACTATCTTAATTGGAAGCACTCTAAATCCAATGCAAATTCCATCATCCTATTTTCAATTTAACGATGTCAAATAAATCATGAAAATTCAATCTTACAATTCATGAATATTCATTATGTGTCATTTTACGATCATCAGAAGTGGAACAAGTAATTTCCCTTCGTCGCGCATGAGCAGAACATCTCAAGGGGTCCCGTCACAGCCCGCTAGATACTTCACGATTAATTTGGAGGATCAAATTATACTCATAGAATTATTTGGAAAATACCTATTTCCACAAGAAAGATAAACTTCATTTCGGTTGATCTCTCAAGAGAAGGGGAACCTATGAGTGCTTATTTCTAATTCCAGATAAAGGTTTGTTGATTCTTCGAGGCAATTGTTCAAGTACCAAACTGTTCAACTGTTCGAAAAAGACTTCAGAAAAGCGCCTGACCTAACATCAGTGCTTTTCTTCATTTTATTCGTTATGCATTCAGGATATTTAGGGCACGGAGAGTACTTTTCATATCGATTGAATAGCTCAATTAAGCAATAAAACCAAATTGATTATTAAGATTTATGGATTGAAAAAGCAATTCTTGTTGATGGTGTAATGAAATTTTGCTCTAAACCGAATTTTATCTGCAAATCATGTCAAAAAGAAATATATATATATATATATTCTTTTGAACTTTTGGCTGACAATATTTAGTTAGCAAACAATAAAGCATATAGATCAGGGGTTAGTGACGGGGTGTCACAGAGACTTCTTCAAGGTGCTCACATTGAATCTGGAAATAAAAAGACAAAAGCAGAAAAATGAACTGAATAACAAAAATACGTATCATATTCGTTTGAAATTTATAACCCATTCCAAGAAAGAGTTGGAAAAATCATGAATAGCCCTAAAACCATCTTGAAATTTATATATGGGACAACTATTGATGAGATGAGGTATTGTTTCTTCTGCTTCTCCACATTCACAACTTGCGCTAGGAACTGAGTTCCATTTAAATAGCATGCCATCGGTACGACCATGACCTGTTCTCAAACGATTAAGAACTGTACAAATTTTTCTTGGAAGATCAAAACCAGGAACTTTTTCAGAAGGATCAGAAACGAGATACTTATTGAACATTTCGTAAAAGTTCCACTCAGTTTTCCATAATTCTTTTTCACTTATGTTCATATCGAAGAATGTATTATGCCATAATGGTTTACGTGACTTCAATCTGGGAATTCCATTTTGTGGAAAATATGAAATAATTGGGAATAAATTGGGAAAAGAATGATATTTATTCCAAGAATTCAGAGCTGCAGTCTGTCTGCGAATATGGGGAGGGACAATATTAGACAATACTGGTAACCAATGAACCGGTGTTGATCTTATGGTGCCAGTAATTATTCTCATGGATGTATTCAATTGTGCATCAATTTTTTGTTTATGTGCACTATTAAACCAAACAGAGCAACAATACTCAGCTGCAGAAAAAGACTAGGGCTAGAGATTGTCACGGTTTAAAATTTCCGTTCCGTTAGTTCCGACCAACTATTGGCAACGCCGCTATCTAGATAGTACATTTTCCGACCCGTGGCACTACTGTTGATGGTAGCGTTACTGAATGCTCTCCGTTCTGTGATTGCGTCTGTGGTCGTATATGTCGGGTTGACGCAAATCAGCTGGAGCGTGTCACTTTGCTTTTCTCCGTTTTTCTGGCGAGTATCAAACCATTAAACTCTTGGATTTTTATCGTATTGATTGCGGATTGGAACAAGATTTATGGTTTAAGCCCTAATAGAGACCTGTTTCTATTTGGTTTATGGAAAAGGTTAACGCTTAATGCGGATTATAAAGGGAAGATATTCGATGGAGAAGATTAGCTCCGTTTTATGTTGAGAGTACTTATGTTTGTTGTGCTGCGGATCTCGAGCTGTCTGTGAACTCTGTGAACTATCTGCAAACTGTCTGCGAGCTGTCTGAGGCGGTTTTGAGGTTGTCTGAAATAGGTGAGTCTACGTAGGATCTACGTTCTGTACAAACCATCTGTACTAGCTATCTGAACACATTCTACTTGGAAGATCGAACAATAGACACCCTGGTTGCCATTTGCCTTGTGGAAGTAATGTGAATTATTGTATTACGAAGAGCCTGAAGTACGTATTGACCCAATTTCCTTTCTACGAGGGTTGAAGAGTGAATGTTGGTTGAGAACCCATAATATCCTTTTGTTCACAGTCACTGTACATCTTAGACTGTTATGTAAGGTTAGTCCGTAGCATTTAAGTTATCTGAGAATATAAACGACTTAGGTCGAGACATTGATATAGCGATAAACAGTTGACCTGTTGTTCAGTCACCTAGATATAGACCGTTACATGGGTGTTTTATTCATGCTGGCCAGTATTAATCTAACTTTGAGGTTCACCTTTGGGTGATAAGTTTAGTAATATAATTCGGTTAAACGCATATTAAGATATTTGACTAGTAAGTTCGATAGAGATATTTTGTGGTAGGACATTGATTAGTTGTAGTGTTATCACCACATTTTTGGTGAGATTAAATTGTTAAACAATTGATTCTTTTTTTTCTTCCTACCAGTCACTACTCTCATTTTGTGTGATCGAGCTTGTTCTGGCTTCTAGAGAGTGGGTTTTCGTGTACGTTTTCTCTCTTTGTTTTCCCCCTGAGATCTGTGGTGATACCTCCCTTTTATTTAACATCATAAAAAGAGAGTGGCGCCCTAGTAAATAGTCTCAGCTCTGAGAGCTAGTCCGGGAGGTATTTGGTACACTCTCTGGAACCGGGCGGCTCGTGACATAAAGTGGCGCCCAACGTGGGGCTCGAAGTGGTTTCGAGGGAACTTGTTTTGAGATTGTTTTTATTTATACAAGTTCAACTGAGGTGGTGACTGGATGAAAATAGATTGTTATTTTTAAGGTTCATTTGAATTTTTTTGTGCGGTTTACTTTGATTTTCAGATTTTGATCATATTTTGATTTTATTGTAAAGGTATTTGGCAAGTATGGTTCTGAAAAATAATCTTAATAGGCTTAAGAAAGATGAATTACAATATGAATTGCGTGTAAGAGGTTTTAAATGTTCGGATACACAGACAGTTCGGGATTTGCGTGCCTGTTTGCGTCCTTTGTTGAAAGTAGAGAAGGGTAATAGGTCTTTTGAGTATCCTATAGTTGAGTTGGATACTGTATCAGAATTTAATATTTGTATGAGCAAGTATGATGAATTGTTAACGTTGTTTAGGGACCTGACCCATGCCTTGAGGCGATATTTACTAGGTTGTGTCATGTCGTTTCTCGGTTGGAACGTTTAGAGTCTGGTAGTTCGAAAGAATCTTTGCCATTGAATGTTGCTGATATGCTTAAAAATGTAAGAGTACTTTAGTTGATGTTTGCGCTCAGCCTCCGGCTTATGATCCTGCCTCTGTTTTTGTTGCTCCTCCTCTGAGGGTGACTGTTCTGATGATGAAGCCTCGGTTGCTTCCGCGCATCCACCATTTGCTCGTACTAGCACTCATGCGAATTTTGGGAACCTCCTCGTTCTTTGAATTTACAGAAGTGGAATTTAACTTTCACGGGTGATCCGAAGGATATTACGGTGCATAGTTTCTTGGAACGTGTTGTAGAGTTGGGAAGGGCTCGTGGAGTGACAGAGAGTCAAATTTTCGATTCAGCTGTTGATCTTTTTCCGGTAGAGCGTTAATGTGGTATCGATCTAATCGTGATAAATTTAAGGACTGGAAGAGCTTGTCCTCCCTGCTTCTTAGGCATTACGAACCTCCAGATTATCGTTCTCGTTTGTTCACCGATATCTTGAACCGAACGCAAGATCCTCAGAATCAATTGTGGATTATTTGACATGCATGAACTCTATGTTTAGGAGATATGGGGAAGTTGATGAACAGATAAAGTTAGGAATAATAACCAGAAATTTGGCGCCTTTTTATGCGACGCAGTTGCCTGTTGTTGATAGCCTACAGGAACTGGAGGATGTGTGCCTGCGCCTCGAGGTTAAAAAGTATCGTGCTGATAGCTATGTGCCTCCATCTAGGAAACGTCAGAGTTATGTTGACTCCGAACTAGCGTGTGTGTCGCTTCCTTGTGCTTCTTCTAGCTCTCGGTCTAGTTCTCTTTCTGAGGTGAGTCCTCGTGAACCGCCGACGACGTCGACCGCTGTCGTGTGTTGGAACTGTCAGAAGTCTGGTCATAGACGTGTCAATTGTCCGTCACCAAGACAATTACTTTGTAATCGCTGCGGAAAAACCGGTTTTACTGTTCGGACATGCCCTGATTGCTCTCCTCAGGTAAATTCTCGATCTGTACGCTTTGCTTCTCCTCCGCCTTCGGAAAACTCCCGACGAGGAAACTAGATGACCGCGGGTCGTCCTCGTCTGATCATAGTGCGGTCATAGGAAGAGCAGCTGTTCTTGATTACATTTTGTCCCATGCTGATGGAGACAAGCGACCTTACCTTACTGTACATATTTTGGGGCTTAAATTTGTGGGTTTGTTAGATTCCGGTGCGAGTGTTTCGCTTGTGGGTAGTAAGGGATACGAGAGACTTTTGGAGATTGGATTGAAACTGACTCCATCGCTTAAATCGTGTACTGTGGCTAATGGGGATATATGCGAGAGTCCTGGTTATATTTCGGCTCCTGTTAAGTTGAAGAACAAGCTGATTTGGTTGAACCTAATGGTGGTTCCATCTTTGCGGCATTCCTTGATACTTGGGATAGATTTTTGGAGAAAAATGGATATAGTGCCTAATATAAGAGATGATGTCTGGCACTTTGCTTCCCCTGTAGAAGCTTTGGATGAACTCGAGGCTTCGAATGGCGTTAAGGAATTCCTTTCACCTGCTGAGAGGATGCAGCTGGATAGAATGTTGAAGAAAAAATTTGCTCGCATGGGCGATGACCTTGGATGTGCGTCTGCTGCTGAGCACCAGATTGAATTGCTTCCTGATACCCGACCTGTCAAACAACGTTGGTATCCAGTTTCCCCACACAAACAAAAGATCATAGACGCGGAAATTGATGATATGTTGAGAAAGGGAATAATTGAACCTTCTGGTAGCTCGTGGTCTTCACCAGTCTGTCTCGTCCCTAAGAAGGACGGTACTTATCGTTTTTGCGTCGACTATAGGCGCCTTAATGCCGTCACCAAGAGGGACGCTTATCCTATTCCATATATCTCTGGAATACTAGACAAATTGCGCGATGCTCGTGTGTTGAGCACTTTGGATATAAAACGGCCTATCACCACGTTCAGGTGGCTTCTAACTCGAGGGAATATACGGCTTTCACCGTCCCTGGTCGCGGCTTATATCAGTTTCGACGCTTGCCTTACGGACTAACTAATTCTCCCGCTACTTTCCAACGTATTATGGACGGTGTTCTTGGTCCTGATCTTCAGCCGTACGTCTTTGTGTACTTGGACGATATTGTCATCGTTAGTGGAGATTTCGCCACACACTTAGAAATTTTGGGTAAGGTGTTGGATAGGCTTATAGCGGCTGGTTTTGTCGTGAAGCGTGAAAAATGTTTTTTTGTCGCCCTCAGCTGAAATATTTGGGGTATGTTGTCGACAGACATGGTCTTCGCCCGGATCCTGAAAAGGTCGAGGCTATTTTGAGTATTCCTACTCCCACTAATGTTGCCGCCATCCGTTCCTTTTTGGGAACCGCCGCATGGTATCGCCGGTTCATTCCTAATTTGGCCGATTTGAGCGAACCCCTCTCGAATTTGACTAAGAAAAATGTCCGCTGGAATTGGACACCCCAGTGTGAATTAGCTTTCAGTGAAATAAAGAGAAGCTAGCGTCTGCCCCTGTACTCACTTGCCCTGACTTTGATCGCCAGTTCATTGTGCAAGTTGATGCCTCCGCCTACGGACTCGGGCCGTTCTCACCCAACAATTTGATGATGGTGAGAGAGTCTTGTGCTATCTTTCCCGTTCGTTAACTCGACAAGAGCGCAACTATTCGACCACGGAGCGTGAGTGCCTTGCCGTGATTTGGGCTGTTGAAAACTACGCCATTACCTGGAGGGTACCTTCTTCAAGGTAATTACCGATCACCACTCTTTGCTGTGGCTGCATAACCTAAAGGACCCACAGGGTCGATTGGCTCGTTGGAGTTTGCGCCTAATGCCCTTCACCTTTGAAATTGTCCATCGCAAGGGTAAACTGAATGTCGTGCCTGATATGTTGTCCAGGTCCGTCCCAGTGTCTGTGGACGAGGTGCTGGACTCTGATGATCGCCAGCTGTTCCATAAGTCTAGGGATCCTTGGTATCTCAAGATGAGAGAAGACTTGAACACATTTCCGGACAAATACCCTACCTGGAGGGAGGAGCATGGCTTACTTTGGAAATACGTTTCCGCCCCTTATCCTGGTTTAGGAGATGCGGGGGATTGTTGGAAATTGGTGGTACCTAGGAGTTCAGGAAGAGCCTACTTCGTCAACATCATGATGATATTTCCGCCGGACATCCTGGTGTCTTTAAGACTTATTGGCGCTTGAGACAACGCTATTTTTGGCCTAAGATGCGTGCCGATGTAGCCCGATATGTGAGTCGTTGCTCGGTGTGTCTGGAGCATAAACCTGACCTTCAAGCTCCTGCTGGAACTATGGGAACCCGACCGGTTGTTACCGAACCTTGGGAGATGATAAGTTTGGATTTCGTGGGTCCCTTGCCATCGTCCAACGGATATAAGTACATCTTAGTAGTTACTGATTATTTCTCCAAGTATGTTTTGACCTTTCCTTTGCGCAATGCTACTGCTGTTTCCTTTGTCATCTGCTGGAGCAGCATATTTTTCTTGTTTACGGAGTTCCTCGTTTGCTCATTTGCGATAATGGCACCCAGATGCGCAGTACCTCTTTCACGTCGCTGTGTCAGAAATATAAAGTCAACATCATATTCACTCCAGTTTATAGTCCGCACTGTGATCCTACCGAGCGCAGCAATGGTATAGTTAAGACCATGCTCTCCTGTTATGTCAAGGATAACCATAAAACTTGGAGTAAACACCTTTCTGCTGTTACTTGCGCCGTTCGTACTGGTCGTCATGAGGTTATTGGTTGTAGCCCATACTTCGCTAATTTTGGCAGAGAATATCGCCCATCTGGAGATGCCTATAACACTGTGGTAGAGTTGGACCCTAGACGTCCTTCGGAGGTTGTGGACGCTAAAAAGGTTGGCTACCGGCTGTTGTTTGCCGACATTCAGAAGCGCTTGGCTCGCGCTCAGGAGCGTAATCGTCAACGTTATAATTTGCGCCGCCGTCCTGTCACTTTCCGAGAGGGAGATCTTGTCCTGACCCGCAATAAACTTTTATCTGATGCCTCTAAGGGCTTTGCCTCCAAGTTGGCGCCCAGATTTGTCGGACCCTGCACTGTGCGTCGGAGAGTTGGCCATAATGCTTATCAACTGCAATGGAGGGATGGAAGTGATAGAGGTGTCTGGCATGTTAAAGATCTCAGACGATATCCTGATACCTGTTTGGAGGAGAGTACCTAGTTTTGGTGGTTCTGAGTTGTCGGGTGGCTTAGTGCTTTATGAGTGCGTTCCGGCTTGAGATTGCCTTTTGTTTCTACGTTTTAGCCCCGGTGACGGTGGGGATATTTTGGGACCGTCATACGCTCGGGAATATGACCGTCTAACATCTGACGAGTCCGTTTCAGTAAGTAAATGTCGTTCGTACCTTGCCTTTTCTGTACGTTTTAGCCCCGGTGACGGTGGGGATATTTTTGGGACCGTCATATGCTCGGGATTATGACCGTCTAACATCTGACGTGTCCGTTTCGTTTTGTTTTTTTTGTTGTGCCTTGCCTTCGCTTTGTGAGTTTGGGATCCCGATTATGGTGGGGATGATTTGATTTCGTATTGGCTTACACTGTTGGCTGCCTTGGAGCAGAAGTGTTGTGGTTTTTTTTGCCGTGTCGGCGATTGGATTTTTTTTTTGTGCCGATGTGGCGACTTTTGGCGTTTTTGATTCCGAGTTGATGACGTGAAATACCCGATTGTGACTTTTCTTTGCGTTTGCCTGGAAGGCGCGTGTCTTGATTGAGATTTTCCTTTTATTG
Source organism: Micraspis discolor (assembly GCA_030674115.1). Classification (NCBI taxonomy): domain Eukaryota; kingdom Metazoa; phylum Arthropoda; class Insecta; order Coleoptera; family Coccinellidae; genus Micraspis; species Micraspis discolor. The sequence goes on along the minus strand of JARTUT010000489.1, from coordinate 76,463 downwards.
TGTTTTTTTTTCGAGAAACTCCCGACGAGTTAGTGACACCAGTGGTCGTGTATTGTCGCAGCGCACTTTACCCACGAGGACCATTGGAATTTCCGGCTTTGACGTTGCCTATATTTGAGTAAATTATTATCCCGATTTTGAGTTTCCTGATTCGGACATCACCTCTCTAGGATGTGATGGGGGTCGTGGAGGTTGCGACCTTCGATAAAGCAAGTCCTCCTTGTTCAGCACCTTAACCGTGGTCTTCGATTCGGATTCCGGTTAAGTTTTCTTTTGTTTCAAAATTTGACATTTCGACCATTTTGGCTTATTGTTTTGTTTTTGGTTGAATCGATTGCTTTCTTCTTCTTCTTGTAGTTTTCCGTTATACCCAGCTGGACAAGCCGGTATCTAGTCGCCCTCAGTGACTAGATATCTTTCACTTTTGATTGTTTTGCCATCTTGGCGTTGAGTTTTGTTTGGCGAGTGCGCAATATGGTTCTTATGTGAGTCGTCGGTGACCTATGCTCACCTCCTGTGGAAGGAAGGGGAGTTGTCACGGTTTAAAATTTCCGTTCCGTTAGTTCCGACCAACTATTGGCAACGCCGCTATCTAGATAGTACATTTTCCGACCCGTGGCACTACTGTTGATGGTAGCGTTACTGAATGCTCTCCGTTCTGTGATTGCGTCTGTGGTCGTATATGTCGGGTTGACGCAAATCAGCTGGAGCGTGTCACTTTGCTTTTCTCCGTTTTTTCTGGCGAGTATCAAACCATTAAACTCTTGGATTTTTATCGTATTGATTGCGGATTGGAACAAGATTTATGGTTTAAGCCCTAATAGAGACCTGTTTCTATTTGGTTTATGGAAAAGGTTAACGCTTAATGCGGATTATAAAGGGAAGATATTCGATGGAGAAGATTAGCTCCGTTTTATGTTGAGAGTACTTATGTTTGTTGTGCTGCGGATCTCGAGCTGTCTGTGAACTCTGTGAACTATCTGCAAACTGTCTGCGAGCTGTCTGAGGCGGTTTTGAGGTTGTCTGAAATAGGTGAGTCTACGTAGGATCTACGTTCTGTACAAACCATCTGTACTAGCTATCTGAACACATTCTACTTGGAAGATCGAACAATAGACACCCTGGTTGCCATTTGCCTTGTGGAAGTAATGTGAATTATTGTATTACGAAGAGCCTGAAGTACGTATATGACCCAATTTCCTTTCTACGAGGGTTGAAGAGTGAATGTTGGTTGAGAACCCATAATATCCTTTTGTTCACAGTCACTGTACATCTTAGACTGTTATGTAAGGTTAGTCCGTAGCATTTAAGTTATCTGAGAATATAAACGACTTAGGTCGAGACATTGATATAGCGATAAACAGTTGACCTGTTGTTCAGTCACCTAGATATAGACCGTTACATGGGTGTTTTATTCATGCTGGCCAGTATTAATCTAACTTTGAGGTTCACCTTTGGGTGATAAGTTTAGTAATATAATTCGGTTAAACGCATATTAAGATATTTGACTAGTAAGTTCGATAGAGATATTTTGTGGTAGGACATTGATTAGTTGTAGTGTTATCACCACATTTTTGGTGAGATTAAATTGTTAAACAATTGATTCTTTTTTTTTCCCTACCAGTCACTACTCTCATTTTGTGTGATCGAGCTTGTTCTGGCTTCTAGAGAGTGGGTTTTCGTGTACGTTTTCTCTCTTTTGTTTTCCCCCTGAGATCTGTGGTGATACCTCCCTTTTATTTAACATCATAAAAAGAGAGTGGCGCCCTAGTAAATAGTCTCAGCTCTGAGAGCTAGTCCGGGAGGTATTTGGTACACTCTCTGGAACCGGGCGGGCTCGTGACAAGATGCTGTGCGAAGAGTGGAAGCAACAGCACTCCAAGATGATCCAGCTAATTTCTGAACAATATTATTCCTAGTTTTCAGTTTTAGGCTCAGATCATTTAAATGAGCCTTGTAATTGAGAGATGAATCTCATGATTCATGATTATTCAGATGGAAACAAGACACCTCTGTTTTGTTGGGATTTGGACATAATCGCCACTCAATAAAATAATTCTTGTAAATTTCCAAATCAGATGACAGTATGTTTTCCAGAGTATGGAAATCCGAATGTTGGTAAGCAATAGCAATGTCGTCAGCATAAACAAATTTTTGAGATGATGTAGTGGGCAAATCAAAAAGAAATAGAAAGTGTCTATTACTGCTAAATCTATTATTAAAATGTGTTAGGAAACTAACTTTTAGTAAGTTCTGATTCCTCCTTAGCATTAATGAAATGTATAAAAGCACTGACGTAACATTCAATGCTTTTGCTTGCTTGTTCTATAGTGTTCAAACTCCTGATGATTTTGTTCTGCCAAAACGATTCATCTCTGCATAATCTCTGCAGCTGTGTATGATCAACTTTTCAGGCTTATCCAGACTCATGTGCCACTACAAAAAATTCGTAAACATTTTCCTGTATATTTCTCTAAAACAGCAATCAAATTAGTTAAAAGAAAAAATGCAATTCATGCCAAATGGAAAATTTACAATAACCTGAAAGATTTAGCTGAATTCAAAAATTTACGTAAAACATCTAAAAAACTAATTGAATCTGATTATAGAAGATATGTTTCGGAGATTGAACAGAAGGTTACTCAAAATCCTAGGAGTTTTTTTCAAATTTGCATCCAGAAAGAACGAGGTCGAGGTTTTACACGATTGATGTCTTATGGGGACAGATCAGCGACGTCCGGGAAGGATATATCTGAGTTGTTTGCGGATTATTTCCGTAGCGTGTACGTCAAGGGAACTAGAACTCGCACAGCAGCTTATCTTTTATCTAGTTACCCCAAGGTTAATATTCCAAATCAACTGAATTATATTCAATTTTCATCTCACGAAATACGTAGAGCGCTGGAGGGTATTGATGGGAGAAAGGGTGCCGGGCCTGATGGTATTCCATCCTCATTCATAAAAAATTGCAGTTCTTCTTTGTTAGACCACTAATGATAATTTTAATAAATCCCTCAAGTCAGCCTGTTTTCCAGCAAGGTGGAAAACTGCATCCATCACACCTATTTTCAAATCAGGAGATAAGAGCTTAGTGGGTAATTATAGGCCCATAAGCAAACTTTCTGATTTCGAGAAGTTTTCGAAAAGTTAGTGTATACTTATCTTTCGGACTTGGTTGCATCGAAGATTGTTGTTGAACAGCACGGTTTCCTGAAGGGACGTTCGGTCGAAAGTAACTTAGTAACATTTGTCGAATTTCTACAGAGCGAACTCGATCAACGTGTTCAGGTCGATGTTGTGTATACTGACTTCAGCAAGGCATTTGATAAAACCAATATTAATATTCATATTTCTAGTCTTGCTGAGGTTGGTGTTGGTGGTGCGATGCTTGAGTGGTTTGAGTCATACCTGTCTGAAAGGTGTCAATACGTTTCAGTGGAGGGACACTTTTCTGCTTCATTTGAGGTATGTTCTGGGGTGCCTCAGGGCTCCCACTTAGGACCCTTGTTGTTCTTAATTTATATCAATAAGATTGCAACATGCTTTACGAAATGTAGATTCCTTCTCTTCGCGGATGATCTCAAGATAATGAAAAGTATAACCTCCGAACAGAATTGCCTGGATATGCAGTGTGAACTGAGAGCCCTTTTTCTTACTGCCGCGACCATCAATTGTACTTGAATTCGTATGAGATTAGGCAATAGATTACAGGAAGTGACAAATGGCATACAAGATCTCTGACGATGAACACTTCATTAAAGCGCTGAACGTAATCATTCTTGAATTAAAAGATATTTTAAGGTGTGGTAAAATGTTCATGACTTTAGTTGTGGCTCTGTCCCACTAGCTCACGATACTTGAACAATCTTTCAGAATACGCAATATATCAATCACCCCCAGGAATGCCAAATTAATTGTTGAGGTCAGACGAGTTAAAAAATTATGCACCCTGTGGATTCTCACAAAATACGGTAGATTTCTTCCTCTCAACGTTATGCAGACAATTTTCAAGTTTCAAATCCATTTAGCTCATAATCCTCGGATGAAAGAGGGTAAACAGCTTGACATACTCAAGTTTGACCCCGAATTTTCGACTCGATATTGAAAAGTTTCATATTCAATTTATAGGTGTTTACTTGATGAAACGTCATCTTCAAATAATATATATAATAAGATTAAAATTCCCACATATTTTTATTGTTTCACACAACAATTGTTCTATCAAATACTGTGAAATTTTGATCTTATAATTTATTAAAAAATTACACACATTTGTGCAAAACAATATCATGCTATTCTGCTTGGTTTCAAACTAAAACAAGCTCGCTCAAATCTTATCAGAGATGGTGCATCCTGTAGATTTTTCAGTGCTCGAAGACATTCTTCTTCTTTGAATTCACCGAAATATTAAATTTTGGTACACAAAATCTATCATTTCATCTATGGGAGAACATAAAGCGAAAAAAAAATGCCACCAACTGTCACAAAATCAAAAAACTATCAAAATTCAACCGATTATTCCCATTTTAAATTATGGGAGATGAAACTAATCATGACAGAGATGATTCGCCAGAGCAATCCAAGACAATAAATGTAACCGTTAAGACCCAGAAAGAAAGCGAAACTTTAGACATATCTGAAGACACCCTCGTCTTGAATTTCAAGCAGATGATAGCACCTAAATTCAACGCAAATCCAGAGCATTTACTCTTGATATTCGCTGGAAAAGTGATGAAAGACCCGATGACCTTGAAGCAGCACAACGTTCAAAATGGATTCACTATACATTTGGTCGTAAAAAGCATACCTCCACAGAATACTAGGAATGATACGCAAGGTTTGCCAAGGGCGTCTAGCAGTTTCGCGAATGTGGACCAAAATCAATTTTTCGGCTTGGCAAGTCTTGGAGGATCTGCTAGTCCATTTCTTGGGCCGTTTTTACTAGATGAGAACTCTGTGAGGGTGTTATTATGTGAGTGATCCATTTTTTATTTCATTCTGAGAAACATGTTATCTGAAATATCACAATGACTTTGAAATAAGTCTCATATACATATAGAATCTAATATTACTATCTACTATCCACCTTCCATCTCGAAAACGGTTCATCGTATAAAATATTTTGTTTTCTACAATGTTGATAATAAATTCAACTAGCAAAGAACCCATAGGGAATGAGATATTGAGAAGAAAGCGCCAAAAACCGATTTTTGTGAACTTTGACCTTGCAATCCAAGAGTTACGTACACTCTACCATATGTAAGTTATGAGACAACTTTTAGAGTGTAAATATCAAAGTATTTACAGACTTACAGGTGGGTACCTCGAATTCCGAAGTGAACTTACTATAATGACTGGACTATAAGCCGTTACCATTGAGATTATGGATGGAGTAAGCTAAGAATGGTAAACCCTTGAACTATATAAGAATAGACCCCTTTATTTACATTTAGTCCATTGAAATGTTACATTTTTTAGGCTTTACCTTGCGTTTTTTAGAGGACGCAATTTTATTTTTTTGATGTGTAGGGGGGTCAGTGTAAAGCTAAAACCAAGTTTGTGGGGTCGCCACCCTTGTCCCACGGCCGTCATCTTGAAAATAGGGGTTGAAATGGTATTTACGATATATCTCTTAAACTATTTATTTTATAAAAAATATTTATTAACATTTTTTGTTGCAAATTAAATTCTCTACAACTTTGCTCCAGTAACTTTTTGTCGTAGAACTATAAATAAAAAAGTTATAAGCGAAAATCTCCGGAAATTTGAGAAAAAAATTTAAATTTTTCGATGTAACTTTTTTTTTATCATTTTACGAAAAAATGATGTCTGACCATTTTTGTACATCTTTTTTTGAGGAACAACTTTTATTCGCATCATTTTTCCATTAAGTCAATAGCTAAGGTTTTACAGCGCTCCGAAGTGAGTACTATTTTTCAGTACTCTTAACTATACCTATATTATACGTGTGAACCTATAACATGTCATCAGTTATTGTTTTTTTTTTTTTTTTTTTACTTTATTATTATAACTTTTTTAATTACAAATTTTGCAATATTATTAATAATTAATTATTGACTCTTTTCCCCACCACCCACGAGGTAGAGTCTAGAGGCGCGTTTTTTTTTTACGTGGTATCCCCAATAGGCATAATCCACGGTGATTTTCTAAATTAGAACTACTCCGTCCTCAGTCGTTCGATGGACCAGGCTGCGGCTCAGCATCTGATCGGCTTTCTGAATTAAATACCAGTGGGAGAACTGGAGAAGGAAGGGGTGTTAATGTTGGCGGTTCATCATCAAAGTCATTTTCATTTATTAAATCTGAGAGTTCCATTACGTTGCTGCAAGTCTCTCCAGAACAATGGAAGCACACTGCAGAACATTTCATTCCTGCTTTTCGGCATCCACACATCGCTCCAGTTTCCTTTGCATTTGCAAAAGATCAATTTTAGAAGCTCAGGGGGTGCTGGAGGTTTAGAGTTCTGCACTGGCATCAATAATTTTCCACATTTTTTCCAGCCCCAGTCTTCAGGATCATTATAATTACCAAGCCACGACTGGACTTGATGGTAGACTCGGAAAGTATGAAAGCGAGCTGTGTCTTGTGTTGGAGGAAGTGAGGATAAGTTAAATGTACTTTTTGTCACTGTCTTGGCGAATTGTTTGTATCTTAGGCTGTCAAGAGAATTATCATCTTTATTACCTCCGTATAAAGAGAAACGTTCACCAATTACAGTGAGCAAAGCAGGGTCAACTCTCTTGTTGAGAAACAAAGCCGTTCCACTTGCAAACTCTAAATGTTTCTCTAGGGTTTTCACAAATTTCATTTTACCGGTATTGTAAGGAGCTGAAGTTGTGTCACATCCGGAAAAAGCATGAAGAAACAGCAAGTTATTTGCAATGACATCTCCGTACATAAAACCTGAGTACTGAAAAATAGAACTCACTTCGGAGCGCTGTAAAACCTTAGCTATTGACTTAATGAAAAAATGATGCGAATAAAAGTTGTTCCTCAAAAAACGATGTACAAAAATGGTCGGACATCATTTTTTCGTAAAATGATAAAAAAAAAGTTACATCCAAAAATTTAAATTTTTTTCTCAAATTTCCGGAGATTTTCGCTTATAACTTTTTTATTTATAGTTCTACGACAAAAAGTTACTGGAGCAAAGTTGTAGAGAATTTAATTTGCAACAAAAAATGTTAATAAATATTTTTTATAAAATAAATAGTTTAGGAGATATATCGTAAATACCATTTCAACCCCTATTTTCAAGATGGCGGCCGTGGGACATGGGTGGCGACCCCACAAACTTGGTTTTAGCTTTACACTGACCCCCCCTACACATCAAAAAAATAAAATTGCGTCCTCTAAAAAACGCAACCTAAAATGTAACATTTCAATGGACTAATTGAAAAGTGTCGCATTGTAAATTGCAAGTATTGAGCTGGTCCACTCAGGTCATAAAAAATTTTCATGTTGCCAAACTGACTCAAATTCAAGGCACGTCGTAGCTAAGTCTATCTTATACATAATACGTTGCAAATGAGCATAAGACGTCCACCAATGTTGGACGTTGGTGGATTCCCATCGTTGAAACTTATCTATCATTTTTATGTTGCAAAATATAATGAGGTAGATTTTATATTTGTTATCCTTCTCTGTAAACATACCCTCATTATCAAAATGATTATACCCATCTTCCCAGTCGCATCTCATACATGGAAGACACGACTCAGAGGATTCTTTTAACGAAGTCGCTCCCAAATCCTCAAACGAAATAACGGTTTTACGAGATTTAATCACTGTAACTACATGATTAAATGCAAATCCGAATCAACCCTTATAACTTTGGATGGCACTGAGAGGAAAAAGTGACATTACGTGCAGCAGGGATAACCGTCCTTTGGGAACGCGGTAGAAATGAAATTACGATATAATGGAGTTAACTTGATTTGAAAGTTGAAATCCTTCTTACGTTTCGATTCTGGAACACGTTTCTGACGCATGGAAGGGCTAGAAGTTCGAACAAATCTTATTAATAGGATGTCAACAAGTACCAGGTTTACATAGAAAAACATTTTTCTGTTTAAATTTATTTTCATTCATCAATATAATCTTTCAGAGTGCTATAATCATTTTATTATACTCTAACTTATCAAACCACAGGTGTAAAACAATTTTATTAGTTTCTCATTTGTAAACGTCAGTTTCTAAAAACACAATATTAATCGAGAAAGTTTATTTTATCAAGTCACTAACTTGTAAAACTGACAGTTAACTTGCAGAATTTTAATAAGTTAGTGGTATTATTTACATTAGAAAATTTTGTTTTATCGTCATATATGTTGAAAATCATGGTACAATTGTTATTTCCAGTAAATGTGGCTGAATGATATTTTTTAATTTATTTTTATTTCATTTGGTTGTTCAAGTAGACTCAAGACTTTCCTCGACAACTTGAAATCATCCGCAGTGCAGTGGGGAATCGTAAACACTCTGGAAGGTTAGAAGGTTATCAACAAATATGAGAAATAATAAAGGCCCCAGAATGCTACCTTGAGGAACACCTGAACTTTGTTTTATAACCTGTGTGAACGCATCACCAACCTTTACAACCTGTAATCACTGATACAAATAGGATTCAATAAATTTAGATGCATCCCTCGAAAAGTTATTTTTAGCAAGCTCATCAGTTAGAAGTTTGTTATTAACTCTATCAAAAGCATTTTTACAGTCAGTATATATTGTATCGAGTTGTTTCCACAAACACAATATTAATCAAGAAAGTTTATGTTATCAAGTCACTAACTTGAAAAACTTACAGTTAACTTGCGAAATTTTAGTACTATTGTTTACATTAGAAAATTTTTTTATCGGCATATATGTTGAAAATCATGGTACAATTGTTATTTCCAGTAAATGTGGCTGAATGATATTTTTTAATTTATTTTTATTTCATTTGGTTGTTCAAGTAAACTCAAGACTTTCCTCGACAACTCGAAATCATCCGCAGTGCAGTGGGGAATCGTAAACACTCTGGAAGGTGAGAAGGTTATCAACAAATATGAGAAATAATAAAGGCCCCAGAATGCTACCTTGAGGAACACCTAAACTTTTTTTTGCTGCAATGTCACAAAACGGATTTCCCCATATCATGTACATAATTCATGTTTAAGGAGAGAATTTCGTCACATCGACAACATCCATCCAAAATCCCAAATATTGTTACAATTTTCGCTAGCAACCACTGATAATCAGGAGCTTGTGAAAGAAATTGTTCAGCCTCTTCTTTACTCAATACCTTGGCCGTTTTTGGCGTATAACGCTCATTTCTTTGTTTCAGAAACGCTATTACCCTTTGAAATCTGCAAATGACAACTAAACGTCTTATTTTTCAATAAATTTTTTAAGAAAAACAAACCTGCGAACAGGGGAATTCTCTTTAATTTCCAAGCGGCTTTTCAGCATAGATCATTTTGCCCATAAAGTATTAGGGCTGAATCTAGCTGATAGTTGATTCAAGTAGACCAACAAGACATCTTCAGTTACCCCAAGGTAACCACAAGGTAACAGGTTTTATTGGCTCAAAGAGGTTATATCCTCTTCCATATGACATGCCTGAAGAGTACCTGATGAGGCCCTTATTTGGCGATTTGGAGCTACAAACGATTCATCAAACCGATATATAAGTCGATATTGATGGATTTTCCTTCTTCCAAATAGTCATTGAATAAAATTCCTTGTCTATCCCAAAATACAGATCATCTTCCCTGCCGATGTTTGACTCAGATTTATTTAGAGCAGTGAATACATATTCATTGTGAGGTACCGACGCATTTCCTCCTAATAGATAACTCTCTTGAGATATGCTCTTAAAAATTTGTATTGAATGGAATCTTGAAAAGTTAAATTTGAATGATTTCTTCGATAGGTTACTTTTAGGAACAAATGCATTAGTGAATAAATATTATAATCAGAATATTCTGGAAATACAATGGAGAAAATACCTAATTTAATTATATTCCCTTTATAATTAGTGATTGTTCAACAGCATTTGATGTGAAGGGATTAATTTTATCAACAATATAATATATTCGGCGACTTTTCGTTTAGTGCCCTTTTTCAAGCCTGTAAAAAATTCAAACAACAAGAATATAAACAAACAAACAATCCATAAGTTGTTACGAGCGAATTTCCCAATTGTGATTACTTCGGAAATCACCACTAAAAATGGAATTGAGGCCTGCATAGTAAGATCTCTGTGTTTCTATGACGTGCATGATAGAATAGTGGGGTTGACTTTGATCGATTCTGCATCATTTCTCATGTTAGAATGTTAGAAAGTACATGTGTCTATCTTGTGTCTTTTTCCAACTTATTATGTTGGATGTCATTGGGGTTATGATGTTAATTAATTTTACGTCAAATTTGATTTCTTCTTCTTGATATTTGTTGGTTTGTTCATTTGTGATTATTCAAAAGAATGGAATAGATTTTGGGTAGGTTCCTCCTTTTTATTTGGTGAATTTTTTATGTTGTATAAATTGGTATGTACTCTATTTTGTTAAATTTTTTATTTATGATAGAGGATAGTTGTTTTTCATTGAAAGTGAGGTAATATCCTGTATGATGGTGGGTCTGTATAAAGGTAATTTTAGTTTTAGAGCTCTGTCAATGTGCCCGATCATGAAAGGTTTTTTTTTATTTACAGATATGTACTGAGTAGTTGATATTACATTGTGTATGATGATTTTTACAAGGTATTAAAGGGGCACTGCCCAAAACTTTGCCTAATTATACTATATTGTTAATAAAATTAAACCCAGCACATCAAATGCTCTTGTGCGATCAATTACAGAAATACAATCCTGAAATTTGCATATAAGTGAAAACTGCTATAAGAAAATACCGTGCTTTTTCGATAACCTAAAATAATCGTGATAACCTTCTTTTAGCTCAAATACCCCAGATCCAAGCTCTTGTTGAATCGAATCCAGAATTCAATCAGATCCTCAACAATCCTGAATTGATCCGGCAGAGTATAAATATGGCCACTAATCCTGCATTGATGCAAGAAGTGATGCGTCAGCAAGATAGAGCATTGAGCAACATCGAAAGTCTTCCTGGAGGTAGGAAGGAACACGTGTCTCTCATAATTTTTACTGAATGGACAATACAAATCTGTCTTATGTTACAAAAATTTTTTTCTTCGTGAAAATTAATAATGCTGTCATCCGTAATTTTCTATTCCATTTTTTGATACGTAAGTGATGGAAGAGGCGCTATATGTATAATACAAAACATGATATATAAGGTGCGACAGAGAGGACGCACGATCTTGGGATCGGTAGTCTACATTTATCGATTCAGAAGTTCAAAGATTTTTCATAAGCGATGTATATCACCTGAAAAACCATTGTCACGCAAAACCCCAAAAGAACATACCCTAACTCTCCATAACTCTTTGCGACAGGTACACAAATACTGGAACACATGTTCAGGAACGTGCAAGAACCGATGATGGATGCCGTAGACGAGAGCCTACGTTCTAACCCTTATGCCTCTAGCGATGACAACCCTTCGGGAGTCCAGCAACAAGGGGCGGAGAACAGGGATGCTCTCCCGAATCCCTGGACTTCTGAGAATCAGACAGACTCGAATCAACCTGCTGGCAGGCCGGCTGCAGCCCCGAACTTGACTAATTTGATTCAGCAAATAATGCTTAATAGCGAGTTTGATCAAAGTAGGTAAATACCTGTTGATGTTTTGATAACTTGATTTCGGAAACAGGATTGGTGTAGGTGTAACTGTTCATGAACCGATCGGTGATTTAATGAGCTTTTGGGGAGATGTTTGTGTTTCGAGTTGCTGTAGACTATTGAAATTTTTTTTTATGAAACTTTCTATCAGGTTGTTTTTACGAACTTTTGCAGGCCTATTTGCTTCAATCTAGTTCAACTATCTTCCAAGTTGCAACTTGATACGATGGATATTCTAGGAGATATAAAGGAAACCAAATTTTTTATGCTCATTTGGACCTATGACAATATCAACCGAGATATTTGTACTAATTAACCTATTCTGAAAGAATGAAAACTCTAGCTCATCTCCTTTGGATGATAGAGGGTTTACGGCAAGTCTAATGTATTCGCTCAAGTTTGACCATGTATTCTTCATTAAGAGGTCAAACCTAATCAATTGAGAGCATTTTCGGTTAGGTATTTAAGGGAAAACAGACATTTGTACAAATAAGATAGCACGCTGTTTTACCAACAAGCTCGCAAAAATAATAATTCACCAGATTAAATTATTTTGTTATTTATTCATACGGCCCTACCATTTCACAAAGATTTTTCTATAACTAGAAAAAAAAAATAAACCCCATAAAAATTCATATGAATTAAAATAAAAATTCCCTCTGAAAATTGTAACATCGCAAATGAAGTCAGTACAAAAAAAACCACATCTCTTGAATTGGCTTCCATCAAGGCTGTCTGTTGGATTGTTAAAGCTATGAGTAGTTGGACATAACCTGACTTTGACAGCTTACGGTTTCTAAACTTAACAGTGCTACAATTCAAATTTATGCTTTCTGTTAGATATTTACAATCTATGGAATTGTATAAGATTTTATATGCCGGGTGAGTCTTTGACCATTTTTCCAGATTTGGCCCCGTTTTAAAGATATACCTATGGTGTTGAAATTTCATAAAAAAATCGCATTTTCACCTGTAATAGTCAAACGACAATATCAATTGAAATGATTTCTTGTAGAATGCTATTGATAACATTCATGCATATGTTGGCATCAAAAGATTTATTCCTTTCCTTGTGGGATTCTCACTACTACTGTACAAATTGGTTAAATTGCATGAAAACAAAATATCACTTGAACTAAAGGTCCGTATCTAGTACTTCCTAGAATCATTTGTCTTTTTTGCAGATAAAATCATTCATAATCTTTTTTCCTAAATTGCATAATTCTTGAGATATTTGAAGTGTTCCTTTTGATCTTACGAACCTATGATTGAAATCAACTTAGTGGTCAAAGACTCACTTTGTATTAACATGAGATTCCAATTTTTTTCTTCTTTATTCTAATGCACTTAATCTTAGATTGCGTTGCAAACTTGTTTGATCTAAATGGCAGATAGGGATGTTGATCCTGAATGCTATCAATCAATCTTGGTTTGTACCTGTTCTATATTTTTACATGTATTCTGTAAAATTTTGACCATACCACTGTAGCATATTCTAAAATGCCCGTAACATAGGCGAATATGACTTCTTGCAGATATCACATTGTTCACCCTTTAAATATTACGAACACAGGAAATCACTGAAATTTTAAAATTTTACCTCAATACGCTCAATTTCACTCATATATATATATTCTTTTGAACTTTTGGCTTACAATATTTAGTTAGCAAACAATAAAGCATACAGATCAGGGGTTAGTGACGGGGTGTCATACAATTCGGCGTATCACATAAAAGCCTAGGGAAAAAACCCCCGTAAAAAAACCCTGGCTCCCCGCCTAAGTGTGAGGGTACAAAAATAAGCTGAAATATATTTGGGATTTCTTAATTCAAGAGTGGTCTTCTATTGATGGAAACAGAGACTTCTTCAAGGTGCCCACATCGAATCTGGAAATAAAAAGACAAAAGCAGAAAAAAGAACTGAATATCAAAAATACAAAATTTGAAAGAGATAAAGAATACTCCCTCAAATTAGCCTTTTTGGATTAACTCGATATTGTGAATACAGGATTTCGAACATAACAAGCTAAGCCGTAAATTTTACTGAAGAGATAATCAATGAATACATAACCTTTTATGGTTCCTCTTCAACGAAGATTTTTTTAGTATCCGTATGTGTCACTTGAAGGAGAATAATCTCAGCACCATAGTCCTTTGTTAGTTTAGAAATATAGTCACTCTTGTCCTTAGAAATACCTTCTATATTCAAATCTAATACACAAAATTTATTGCCAATCTGCAAGGAGGATTCTTCGAATCGGGTCTTGCGGTCCAAGTGATGATTTTTCAGATCTCCTTATGTTATTTCACTCATGAAAACTAAAAGTGATCATAAGCCGACGCTCCTTCTTAATCCACACACTTCCCTTGTTCCCAACCAATCACGCTTCATACAGAACTACTCTTATTGCTTGCCTCTTCTTCGATTACCCTTCACACATAGACAAAGTATCTCTCTAGACCATCAACTTAATATAACGTACTGGTCACGGCCATTTTAGTTCGAGCGACCAAACGCTATTAATTTGTGTCAGGTCAGTTGCTATTTCTGTAGAAAACTGCAATCTCATAATCATATGTTCAACTGTTTATCATGTTTTTACCATCTTGAATTATATGGTTAAAAAACTCTAGAAATTATAATTTTTTATAATAATCGGTTGTCATCGTAAATTATTTAATAAACAGACAACGGAACTTAATTTTTATGTTTGAAATAAAATTATTTTCGTTCAACATCAACATCCGTCACGTGATTAGGAATCACTAATATAAGAGAACAGCACAGGTATAATAATTCTTTTCCTGTTGTTCAGTGTATGTTGCAAGTTGAGCTGAGTTTTTGACGTGAGTTAAAGTATTTTCAATAAGTGGTAATCATCAAATATGGGTCTTACTAAATGTGCAGTACCTGGTTGCAAAATTACACTCCGCGGTGACATCGTTCCCCAAATTTTAAAACAGAATTGGTCAGATTTCATATATGGCTAGATATACTACAGAATCCAGAACTGAAGGCCATGCCACGGGAAGACGTTTACAAGAAAAGAGTCAGCCACTACCATTTTGATGAGAAATACAAATTACCTGGTACCAGAAGGCTGACGCCTAATGCATTACCAACTCTATTTAGAAATAAGACTGATGCAACAGGTTTGTAGTGATTTCTCTATTTTAAACTTTTAATAATGTCATAAATGCTATAAAATTCTGAATTTCACATTAATAAGTTGAATGTTGAATATTTAATAGTCTCATTATCAATATATTTTGCAGGTAGTTAGGATATGGAATGATTAGATCTGAGTGAAGCTCAATCTGGATTTGAGGTCCCAGATGAAAGATGTAAGATATATATATTTTTTTTCATTTCATTTATCATTAGCAATCAGAATACAATAAAATAATTCTATAAGCTAATCAGATGTCTGTAGAGCATGAGGCTCTAAAGTGGGTTTATAAGGTCTTCTCCAATGAAAAGACCCCTTCTGTCCTACTTAAGGTCTGCTGGCCAATTCCTTTTGAGTCTTCGGGTGGTGTGTGGTTCTAGCAATGCTGTAGAAGGTCGTTTATGTGTCCGTGTAGTTTGTCGTGGTGTTTCTGGCTCTTTTCCTTTATGACGTCCATAACATAAGGTATTTTTAGATCTTCGTGCAATGTTTGATTGGTCACATACCATGGTGCATTTGCTATCATTCTTAGTATTTTCGATTGGCTTCTCTGTACTATAGATACGTTTTACTTAGAAGTACACAGTTCAATACCATACGTCCAAATAGACTTTATGACTGCTTTATATATGAGAAGTTTGTTTTCCATCGACAATTTAGATTTCCTGCCTATGAGCCAATACAGCTCTTTAACTTTCAGGTCTATTTGTTTCCTTTTTTTAACCACGTGTTCCTTCCATGTTAATTTGTTATCTAAGTGAATTCCCAAATATTTTGTATTATTTGATACTGGTAACTGAATGTTATTTAACTGAACAGGAGGGCATTGTCCTTTTCGAAGCGTAAAATTGATTTGCATTGATTTTGTCTCATTGATCCTGATTTTCCATTTGTTGAGCCATTCTTGTATTTTATCAAGGTGCGTTTGTAAAATATTGGCTGCTTTTTCAGGATTTTTGTCGGTTGCAAATATTGCAGCATCATCTGCGAATGTTCCGATTGTTGTGTTAGCACATGTGGACAGGTCTGCTGTATACACCAAATATAGAAACGGACCAATATCACTCCCTTGAGGAACGCCTGATTGTATGGGATAAAGATCGGATACTTTATCGTTGACCCTTACTCTAAAGCTTCTTCCGGTAAGATAAGATTTCATCAGTAGGAAATAGTATAGCGTAGACACTTTTTGATCTTGTATAACAGTCCTTTGTGCCAGACTTTATCAAAGGCCTGACTGACATCCAAGAAAGCAGATGTACAGTATTTTTTGTCTTCCAGGGCTTTGCTGATTTCACGGCTTATTCTGTGAATCTGTTGTGTGGTGGAGTGATGAGCTCTAAAGCCAAACTGGTGTTGAGGAATTATTTCTTGGTTGTTGGTATCTGAGTTTATTCTCAACAGCAATAACTTTTCCAATATTTTAGATAGAATCGGCAGTAAGCTGATTGGTCGATATGAGGAGACATCATTTGGATTTTTGCCTGGTTTTGGAAAGAGAATTATTTCAGCATTCTTCAGTTGATCAGGCCAATAGTTTTGTCTTAGAATAGCGTCATTAAAGATACTCCAATCTTTGGGAGTTCTTTGATCATTTTTGGTGTGATGTTAACCATTCCTGCTGCTTTCCTTGGATTCAAATATTTGATTTCGTTTTGGACTTCTTTCAATGTGAGTTTTTTGATGGTGGTGACATTTGATGGAGTATATAAAAGCTCTCTTTCGATTTAAGATATAGGTAAATTATTAATCATACCACTTAAATTTCCTTATTTTCTCATTATTAAAATTTTCTTAAACTATATTCTTTAGTTTCAGAACTAGGGGAATCTGAACTCTCAATGCATCCAAAAGCAAACTCCTCGACATTTCACGATGTTGATGAATCACCTTCTCAAATAATATTAGAACACTCTGAGTTGTGACATTAGAATAGAATTATAGTATTAGCAGCATTCGTTCGATCTGATTCAACCGATCACTATTATGTCATTGAAGGAAGAAAAGATTGCAAACATTGCACAGTAACTTTGTTCAGTTCGAATGAATGCTTTCAAGATGTAGTGTATTAGTTCGATTTTAATGAAATCAATTCAACCTAATCTTCTGTCGGTTATGCTTACCTCGAATCTGTGAGTAGTACTGATAATGTCCCTGATTAATCTTTATGTGTGATAAATATGATAATATATCTCTAACATCTATAGATATTTTGACTGAATTCATCTCCTGAACAATTTTAATTCTTTAAATAAAAATTTGTTAAAGTTTCTGTTTTTCTCCACCAAATTCCCTTCTCTATAAAATAAGCCTTAGTTAATTCAAACCAATTTGAAGTTGAGTAAATGATCCAAATCATGATATCATTTACTCGACTTCAGTTTTGGCTCGAATTAGCTTGAAAATTATAATTTAAATGAGCCTCTTTCTCACCAAATGAGGAAATCAGTTCGAGCGACCAACCGCATGGTGTCGCTTTATAAGCGTGACAATTCCTTAATACGTGCGTTGGAAGTCTGTAAAGGTACTTTGTCTGTCTGTAAAGGTACTTTGTCTGTGTCTTCACAGCTGTTCGTAGTAGCTCAAGTGATTCACCATGGGCGTCTCAAGGGTAGGGTGCCTGTTTCAATCACGGATTTCTTTTTCATAATTGGGAGAGATTCAAACGAAGATTCAATTCTACATATCGTGACCAGGAAAAGTGCAAAATATATTGGTTCTGGAACAAATTTTTTTTTTGCTACCGACAATATTAATCCAATAACATATTTCGAAAGAAGCTGACACCACAAAAATTGTAAAAACTGACAGTATTGAATGAAAACATTCGATAAAAAGAATCTATACTATAATAAAGCGAGGTGCTATTCCTTAACACTAATATATACCCTGTCAAATGTTAATATTAGCCGATAATTTCATTCCATCGTTTCGTTCTGACAAAAATTAAAGCTGTTGACATTGAATAATAGCCAATCGCGAAGTCACGACATCACGTTGCACGCGTTACGACATCCGAAACCCGTGCTGAGCTCGGCAAAGCGCCAGTCGCCAATGAAACCGTTACGAAATGTTCGTGTAGCCGTTTGCATGATTATAACCCAGAGGTAAAAGCAAGGAAATCCGAGCGTGGAACGGTTATAAGTGGAAAATTCTCATCTGGCGATACCGAACAGAAGCAGAAGGTGAATTCGCAGATTTGATAACTGCGGTCTAAGCGTGCAATTCACGGTTTGATTTAACCCGGACGATAAAGCTGTGCCAGCCGTTTGAGAATTTGTTAAAAACTCGGGGTTGTAACCTTGACCGTGGGAGTGGATATTAAAACGATATTTATGTGGGTCGTTATTTCATGTATCAGATGGTATCTGCTGGATTTATCCGCAGTTATCGGAACTGCGGATATAGAAATGAGGCGTTTTCCGATACGGTTCAACTCGATTCAATTTAGGTGAATTTGATTTTATATTTACACGAGAAAATCAAAGATCGGTTGATAGCTGTTTACGACGACCGTGCACCTTCGATGACGACCATTACAGTTAAACGGGACCGAACATCAGTGTTTGACTAAGACCGCCCACGGCATCTGAATGAGGAGACTACGAGTGGTATGGTTGATAAAATCCATGATATTCATCAGCAGTCGCCACTGCATATTTGGGTGACGAGTTTAGGCAGAGTTCAAGAAATCATATTATTTGAAAGGCAAATCATTCAACATTGAATATTTTGGAAACAGTGCATTTTAGAAGGAATAATGTGGAATGATAAAATTTTCTAAAATGTTCAAGCATAAAGATGATGCTAGGATTTGTTTAATAACTGCCTATCCTACAGTACGTTTTGATACTTTTCGAGTTGGTGATGAATTAGCTAGAAGACCTTAAACGATAGAGTAAATGTGTACGAAATTTGATTGCATTCGGATGAATCACTGCAAAGATAAAAGGTGACCAAATATCTCCCTTCCGCCTTTTCGTCTTTTAAATTTCTCGGCTATATACAAAGCGCTACAGAGGTCTTGACATAACCTACAAAACGACGCTATGCACGATTAGTTTGGATATTGCGTTCAACAGTTATAGACGTGTAAATATGAAGTTCACTAACGCCGAAATTCACGCTATTTTAAAGATTTTCCTTCGTTAGAGGCAAATCCGATAGAGAAACGTTCCGTGAGATTAATGGTGTTTTGGGGGATGGTACTCTATCAGCTCGAACCGCGGAGGAATGGTTTCGACTATTCATAATATCCGGTGAAAACTACACTATGATAAGCTAGCCGGCGGAAGATCTGTAACGACAAATACCAATCAAATCATGGATTACATCGAGTTAGACCTGTATGTGGCATCTCGTGCCATCGCCCAGGAGATGGGAGTTAGTCACCAAACCATTTTAAACCATCTGTAGAAGGCTGGATACAAAAACAGGTTGATATTTGGGTGCCGCATGATTTGACGCAAAAAACCTTCGGGATCGAATCAACGCCTGCGATATGCTGTTGAAACGGAATGAACTCGACCCATTCTTGAAGCGGACAGTGACTAGCGACGAAAAATGGATCACATACGACAATATCAAGTGAAAACGGTCGTGGTCGAAGCCAGGTGAATCGTCCCAAACAGTGGCCAAGCCGGGATTGACGGCCAGGAAGGTTTTGCTGTGTGTTTGGTGGGATTGGAAGGGAATCATCCACTATGAGCTGCTCCCAACTGCGAACAACTGGATCGCTTGAAGCAGGCGATCGACCAGAAGCGTCCAGATAGGCCAACAGGAAGGGTGTAGTGTTCAACCAGAACAACGCCAGACCACACACTTCGTTGATGACTCGTCAGGAGCTACGGGAGCTCGGATGGGAGGTTTTATCGCATCCACCATATAGCCCGGACATAGCGCCTAGTGATTACCACCTGTTCCTGTCCATGGCGAACGCCCTTTGTGGTGTAAAGTTGAACTCAAAAGAGGCTTGTGAAAAAAGTGGCTGTTCGAGTTCTTTGCAAATAAGGAGGTATTAAGAAGTTGCCGTCTAGATGGAAACAGATTATCGAAAAAAACGGCATATATTTCAACTAAATGTGATCACTGTAACACTTTATAAAGCATTGAATAAAGAGCAAAAAAGCGGAAGGGAATATTTGACAACCTATTATAAGCAAAAAACAAGTGTTCACTGAAATTTCAACACTCTTCCTATTTAAAGGAGCCGAATTTCGAAAAATATTATGGGGAAATAGTTTTCTTTTGATCTCAAAAATCCATGATTGAAATTAATGTAGTAGTGAAAGACTCACCCGGTATAGACTTTGAAATAACAGAAATTGCCGGAGCGACAAAAATTCATGAAGAGCTTTTAGTCACCATCGATGCTATGTGTGCTACAAAAGGTTATTGGTGGCTCGAGACAAGAATTTGAGGTTTATTGGATATTTCTCGACAATGGTAGGTTTCATTGAAAAATTACTTTAGTCCAAAGCTGCAGAACTTGAAATTCTCTACAGACATTCGTGATTATGATTTTTTCCTAAAAGATACCATTCCTGAAATATCGCGAGCCTAAGTCACGTTAAACAGGATACACAACCACCTCTAAGCCATCTGTGAAGTTAGATTTAGTTGCAGATCACGCATGCGTCCTGTAAACTGAAGTGGTATTCTTGTTCAGTAGTGTCTGACATTTCATAATGGAATGACTAAGCCCGGCACAGAGTCTATAAATTGTTCATCTTCATTACGAAAATAGGCGTTCTCCGATTAACGTGTATCGGGCTCTTAGAGCAACTTACGGTCTACATAATCGGCCTACCTAACGTAAAATTCGCTCTACCATCAATAAGTTTGAGACTCAATATTCGTAAGTGGATAATACTCGACCAAATAGACAACATCCAGCTCGTAGTGAAGAGAATATAGCGGCGGTGAGGGAGAGTACGTGATGACCCTGAAGTGTCGATTCGTCGAGGTTCTCAACAGCTTGCGTATTCTACGACTTGGCGGATTTTACGTAAGGATCTTTCTTAGCCCGTGGTCTCGACGAAATGTGGTTCAACAAGATGGTGTCTCTTGCCATGCAGTCCGTGATTCCATGGCTTTGCTGCGTGAGCATTTCGGCGAGCAGACAAATTCACGCTTCGGACCAGTGAATTGGCTGGCTAGATCATGTGACATCACACCTCTTGATTTTTTGGGGCTATGTGAAGTCTAAAGTCTACATGGACAAGCTACGATTGAGGTATTGGAGGCCAATATTACTCGAGTCATTGGAGAAATGTCACTCGAAATTCTCACACGCGTCAGCGAAAATTGGAACTATCGAATGGATCTTGTTAACTGTAGTCGAGAACAGCATTTGAAAGGAATTATCTTTAAAAATAATTGTAGAGAATGGTTGTTTTATTTGTTGATGAAAATTATAAAATAAAATTGTTTTCATTAATTTTTCATTAAAAAAAAAGTATCTACAAATAAATCACTCTCTATAATAATGCACTCAGCACATTTTTTCATTTCTTATGACAATTTCAGGAAAATTTAGGGGAACTATTATTGATATTGCTATGGATTATAGGGTTTACTATTGTTTTAACTTCTTCACATATTTCAATCATTTTCACACTCAACAGTCACGTCCTCTTGGATTTCTCATTCTTTTTGTTACTGCAACTCATTGTTATTAGTTGCATTCATTTATTTTCTATTCCAAGTTGCTTGCTCGTTTCGTGCGGCCCACGTATATGTTCATTTCACTTTACGATTAACGCGTAACATATGTTGGAGCATATGACCTATGTGGCAAAAAGGTACGAAGTCGTCGTTCATCCACACATCGTCGTGCAACACATTCTTCGCAATCAATGAATTTCTCAATTTCTACAAATTAGAACTCTGGTGAAAAAAGTGACTATTTCTCGCTCGTGAGTGACACGTTGATTCAGCCGTACTGTGAAACCAGGTAGGCAAAAGTCAGTGCTCCACATTCGATTTTCTTTCGAGTCATTTTTTCTTATCAGAATTTCATTGTTAATATTCTATTTCGTTCTCGTTTAGTTTTCAAAGGCCCCTGTCGTGCCACTTTTTCTTGCTTGATGTTCATATTTTGTTCAAATGTAGGTGAGTCATTGGGTCTCATCTTCATCAAAATCACAGAAATCTTCGATTCTTGTTCTCAACTGGGCATTTGAAAAGACTTACCTTGGTAATCGGTACACGCTGGGAAATACAGACTTTTGACAGTCATAGATGGCATTACAAAATTTTTGGCAATTATACAAAATATATAATATATTAAGGAGTTTTTCTAGAGCAGGTAGACAATGAAGGCATAAAAGCCCAGGGGAAAAACTCAGTAAAATAACCCGCATGAGTGTTGTAATGCTTACCAAAATAAGCGTGGATATTGAATGGTGAAGGATGAAGGATATCTTTCCTTTAGAATGATTTATGAACACAGTCGGTTCTCCAAGTTGCCCACATTGAATCTGAAAATGAAATGATAAAAGCAGAAAAAGTGCTGAATTAAATTTTTATCAATTTTGTTTATGTTCAAAGACGAATTATATCATAACTGTTCACACGACTTCAATCTGGTAATTCTATTTTGTGGAATGTATGATGTCCATGAATTCAGATCTGCAGTATGTCTGATGCTCTAAGGGTAGAGATGTCGTGCATAGAATGAAAGCATCAGCATCCCAAGATGGTCCAACTAATTTCTGAAGAATATTATGTATTCTTTTCAGCTACAGGTACAGATGATCTAAACGAGCCTTGTTATTGAGAAATGAAACTAATTTAGCTCCTAAGTTCTTATGATAAAAATTATGTTTGATAGGAGAATTATTGAAAGTTACAGCTAATTCGCTATAGGTCTCATGATATTTCAAATGAAAATAAGATACCTCTGTTTAATTAGGGCTGGGACATGACCACTATTCAGCAAAACACTTTCTACAAATCTCCAAAGTATCTTCGAAGTAATGAAATCCGAATGGTATTATTGATTAACCACTACATAAGTTGTGAATATGAGGCAGATGAAATTTCAGTGTTTCTTCGATAGTTTGAGATTCATTTCATGAAAATTATCAAACTTTTGTTGGTATCTGAAAAAAAATGCTACACAATTCAACATCAAAACAAAACCCATAGAGCTCTACCATATCGTATTGAATCGAAAATCCGATCCGAAATGAAAGTTTTATATGAAAAACATAGCAATAGATAAATCTCGTCAATTTATTACATATGGGTTCGAAGCTCGACAGCGTCGAAACGAGTTTTCATCGGTTATATTGAATTTATGAATTTGCAGATGTTTTATCTGGCCTGAACAATAACATCAGCCCTGAAACGAACTATGCAGCACAGACCGACAGACTCGTGGATCTCTTGTCTAGGATGCGTGAGACAGATCAGCAGAACAGCGGTATCTACGAGGAACAGTATAGAAACGAGCTGGATCAATTAGCGTCCATGGGTTTTGAAAATCGTCAGGCCAATTTGAGGGCTTTGATTTCTTGTTTTGGCGATGTTACTGCTGCTGTTGAAAGGCTGTTGAACCCAAATGTTGGAGGTCTTCAGTGATAATTACCGATTATCAGGATGTTTTAATGTATTTGTACTATGATTATGTCAACAATAGATTTTCGAAAGTTTTGTTTTGATCATGTTCAATAATTCGAAGAAATGGTAATTTTAGCTGCGTTAAAAAGTTATAAGCATTTTAAGTTTTCACATTGTGCTTATACCCCTCTGCAGTCCAGTTTAGTTTGAATAAAAATTACCTTCCACAGCATCCTCTATTGAATATGAATTGTTTAGAAACATTATTTTCCCTCTTAGAAATGATTCACTCACTCATGTGCAATTTAGGAAAAAAAAATA
This sequence comes from Micraspis discolor, assembly GCA_030674115.1. NCBI lineage: Eukaryota > Metazoa > Arthropoda > Insecta > Coleoptera > Coccinellidae > Micraspis > Micraspis discolor. The sequence goes on along the minus strand of JARTUT010000489.1, from coordinate 52,642 downwards.
AGGAATGATTTTATCTGCCGAAACGACTAATGATTCTAGGAAGTACAAGATACGAACCTTCAGTTCAAGTGAAATTTGTTTTTCATGCAATTTAACCAGAAGAAATGGAATAAATCTATTGATGCCAAAATATGCATGACTGTTATCAAAAACCTTCTGCAAGAGATCATTTCAATGGATATTGTCTTTTGAATATTACAGGGTGAAAATGCAATTTTTTATGAAATTTCAACTCGCAATCTTTTGGATGGGGCCAAATTTTGAAAACTTTCATAGAAAGAAAATGTATATCAGCCTTCCGCAATATTTGTTACCATCATATATCTCTTGAACGGGGCCAAATTTGGAAAAATTTTATAGGTAGAAAATGTTACTTTCGACGTAAAAAATCGATGGTTAAAATTAACGCAGTGGTCAAAGACTCGCCCTGTATAATCAGTATTATGGGTCAGTTGCTGAATGGCGAGGCGCCCAGTCTAGCATGTTTCGATGCTGATGCATATGGGTTCGAATCCCAATGGAGGCAAAAACATAGAATCTGATTTTTTAGACCACCAATCACACACACGTTGGTATTTAAAAGTGTTAGTATTTCATCTGAGGTAATGATAGCTAGATGTGGCATAGATAAGTTTGACGATACAGCACTTCTTGTATTCCGGTAGACCCTACAGTAACGACCTTACCTGTTTAACTCCAGACTGTGAAAGTGGACTATTAAATTATTATAATATTGACATTGAGCACGATTTTTCTTTTGCAAATTGTGTTGATTCTACATTACCTGAAGGAACATCGTTCCCACCTGGTGTCCCACGACACCACATCTTTTTTCTTGTCTGAGTAGTTTAAGTATTATAAGTGTATTATTTTTAATGTTTATCATTAATCAATATATTCATGTTTGTCAAGTAAAATAATTTGTTATTTTGAGTTCATAATCTTCTGGAATCAGATGTGAATTATGTAAGCTTTTTTGATGGAGTAGATTGCTTACACTGTAATTTATTTGTACAAAGAAAACATTCAGAAATGTGTTTTCGGAATTAAGATTTTATAGTATTACTATTCAATCAAAAAATTCCAACTACAAATAATTTTAAAATTTAGTTTGTTCATTTATATTGCCCTGAGGAAGACTTCAGATTGAAGTCGAAACTAGTAGGACTTGTTTGAAGAGTTGGTTATTCTATCCTAGACCTACTATCTGTCGAAACCAAGCTAGTTTCTTCAGATATCAAGTATCTTTGATTGAATTAAATGTAGTAGTTAAAGGCTCACCTTGTATAAATAAGAGGAGACTGGGGTGATCCCAAGGTCAGTCCACATTCTTGTCGATGAAAATAAATAATGAATCAAAAATACAAATAAAAATGGTTGAGATAATTCTACACGATTATTAAAATTGTAATAACTGGTAAATTAAAGATTAACTAGAAATAATAGTATAAACCGATTATTATCAGTACCAACAACTCTGAAGACGGCTATCGAATACTTGTCGAAACGCATTGAACCTAAAAAGATGTAGGAAAGTGAAAAATTGAATTTAAGTTTGGAATTTGATCAAACAGAATTATCCCAGGGCCCATCAACAACAATGGAATGGATTATTTCAATAATTATGTTAAATAATGGAGAGAGCCATTAAAATCTTCCGAAATATATTCCATCATCACACATCAAGCTGCATTATTGATAAGGACGTCTGTCCGGTGATGGAAATACATAATCCATATTCACACATTCTGTCTGAATTCCTTATCGATTTATATACAGGACAACTTTATTATTGTCATTGTGAGCATTCTATGTATAGACGAAAACAGAAACGCAGGACATATTCAATATTGATGGCAGTTGTTCCGTACCAGAATGTTGATTGAATAAGGTTGCCGACGGCAGGTTAGACTTGAGGTATGTTTCCATTAAATTTTTAAAATTGTTTTTTTCTGTTATGAATTTATCATGTGGTTCGTTCCAAATATACTAACTGACAAAGAAACAACAACATCTAGAAGGAGGTGTTTGAATTCCAATTCTTTTCTGTTGAAACATATACAGGGTGTCTCAAGTTCGAGTGCCTATTAGACGTTTCTGGAGAACTAGACATATTTGAAATCTGAAAATTGGGATTATGATATTGTTCAGAGTTCACTACGGAGCTAAAATATTTTCGAAGCCCAAAAACTTCCGGTTATACAGGGAGTGAAAATAAATTCGACGAAAAATTTTTTTTCAAGTTCTCCATTCCTGATATGATCGAGTATTCAATAGTGAATACATTTCTGTTAAAACCTTTGTATTAAATCGAATAGTTTTCAAAATATCTAAAAAAAAATGGAAAAAAAGTCAAATATGTTCAGTCACTAATATGTTCATTATTCTTATTTTAAATATCCTGAGCGTAAACCGTTTTTACAACATCGAAGAGGAAGGATGTGAAAAGGTCATGCATCTTTTGGATTTCAAAAATATCATCACAGGGTGTTTTGAATTTTGTGTTGAAAATTGTGATCTCAAATTGGCCATAGCTTCTGTTTTCCAAATTAGAACCCTATTTTTTTATAATTGTGTTGGATTCTGCGGTCAAAAATAATGATAGTTTTCTCACATGATTATGCTCCTAAATTCAATAATTTCTGAGTTATTTGAGATTTTCTGGATTTATGGAGTACGTAGAGTCAAATTGATTGCATCTAAAAAAAATCAATGAATATTCTTTCGAAACCATAGGAATACTCTGTACCCATAGAAGATGAATTATCTGTTAATAATTCACAAGTATCAGGTGTTATTGTTATTCGTTATCTTCATTTCTCGATTTAACAAAATAAACCGTTATTCTAATTACGAAATTCTGGATCTATTTTATATAAATGGTGAATGTGACAGAATTATTAGTAGAACCTGTCGTCAGTAAGACTGAACATATTTGACTTTTTTTCCAGTTTTTTTTCGGATATTTTGAAAACTATTCGATTTATCACAATGGTTTTAATAGAAATGTGTTCACTATTGAATACTCGATCATACCAGGAATGGAAAACTTGAAAAAAAAATTTTTCGTCGAATTTATTTTCACTCAATGTATAACCGGAAGTTTTTGGGCTTCGAAAATATTTTAGCTCTATAGAGAACTTCGAACAATATCATCATCCCAATTTTCAGATTTCAAATATGTCTAGTTTTCCAGAAACATCTAATCGAACTTGAGACACCCTGTGTAGAAGAGCAAGGTGTAAATGTTTGGAACTGAGGAAGAAAAATTTAAAGTTTCATTTCAACCTCAGTACTGTTCCATTTGAAAATGTATTTCATAATATAACCAATTGAAACATCTGAATGATTATGGCAATATAATCCGGGGAATTCTTACGAGGTCTGTAAATAAAGTAATGAGACTTAATGTTTTGAAATTTTCGATACAAAAAAATCACAATTCGATATCGTCACCTTCAAAATAACTTCCTTCTGAGGCCATACGGCGCTGAAGATGTTTCCTCCACTCCTTCTAACAGTGCTGGAACTCCGATACTGAAATAATCTTCAGCTGGTCGGTTACAACCGTTTGAATTTTTTCCACTCTCCCAAAATGATTGTCCTAGAGGTAATTTTTCAACTTTGGGAGTAGGAAAATGTCACAATTAATCAACTCGGGCGAATATAGAGGCCGAGGAGCCATAGGAATGGTTTTACTGGCTTATTGAAATTCATATTTTTGCGCAGAGTTTTCTCATCCCAAATTCATCGGTCAAAATTTGATAAACAGTGGTGTGAGTCAAATTTCACTCTTCTCCTATCATTCTGACTATCAACCGAAGATCTGAATGCACAAGATCTCGGATTCTGTCGACATTTCCATCGGTTCTTGATGATGAAGGCCTTCCGCTTCGTGGTTCATCTTTAATCGACCCTCTTTTTTTTGAAAATGCCTTAAACCACCGAAAAACCTTGGCCCGTTACAAAACACTATCTCCGTAGACCTGCTCAAGTTTAAGAAGAGTTCACGTTGCACTGTGCCCAAGTCTGAAGCAAAACCTGATAGCAACCCGTTGCTCGAAATTGATGTCATTCATTTTTAGAATACAATAGAAAAAATTGTTTCACAAAAATAATCCCTACGCATAACCAAATGCCTTAAGCGAGGTCAAACTCGTTATGAAAGTGGATCAAATGTTCCTCTAACGCCCCACTAAGCCCCGCACTCATAGTGTTGCCAGATCAAACGCAACGTTGCCAGTCACATTACTTAATTTACAGACTTCGTATATCGGTAAACAAGGTCTTCTTTCATCAAGTAAATGAAGAAATAACTATATCTTCTAATTTTTTCATTTCATTTATTCATTAGCAATCAGAATACAATAAAATAATTCTATAAGCTAATCAGTCTGTAGAGCATGAGGCTCTGAAGTGGGTTTATAGGGTCTTCTCCAATGAAAAGACCCCTTCTGTCCTACTTAAGGTCTGCTGGCCAATTCCTTTTGAGTCTTCGGGTGGTGTGTGGTTCTAGCAATGGCTGTACAAGGTCGTTTATGTGTCCGTGTAGTTTGTCGTGGTGTTTCTGGCTCTTTTCCTTTATGACGTCCATAACATAAGGTATTATTAGATCTTCGTGCAATGTTTGATTGGTCGCATACCATGGTGTATTTGCTATCATTCTTAGTATTTTCGATTGGCTTCTCTGTACTATAGATACGTTGGACTTAGAAGTACATACCCACAGTTCAATACCATATGTCCAAATAGGCTTAATGACTGCTTTGTATATGAGAAGTTTGTTTTCCATCGACAATTTAGATTTCCTGTCTATGAGCCAATACAGCTCTTTAACTTTCAGGTCTATTTGCTTTCTTTTTTTAACCACGTGTTCCTTCCATGTTAATTTGTTATCTAAGTGAATTCCCAAATATTTTGTATTATTTGATACTGGTAACTGAATGTTATTTAACTGAACAGGAGGGCATAGTCCTTTTCGAAGCGTAAAATTGATTTGCATTGATTTTGTCTCATTGATCCTGATTTTCCATTTGTTGAGCCATTCTTGTATTTTATCAAGGTGCGTTTGTAAAATATTGGATGCTTTTTCAGGATTTTTGTCGATTGCAAATATTGCAGCATCATCTGCGAATGTTCCAATTGTTGTGTTAGCACATGTGGGCAGGTCTGCTGTATACACCAAATATAGAAACGGACCAATAACACTCCCTTGAGGAGCGCCTGATTGTATGGGATAAAGATCGGATACTTTATATCTTCTAATGCAAGAAAGACAGCTATGGCAATGAAATTTGAGAATATGTGGAACATATATACCGTCCATATATGCAGGAATATTTGTTTGAATACGTCGGATATCTGAAATATAGAAGAGAAATAATTTTTTTTATTCGAAAAGAATTCGATTTCTGCAAAATTCAGCAAGTATATTTTTTCAACCTAGTTACAATGTGTTCCAAGTAACAACTTGATCTGATGGATATTTTCAGATGCTCATGATTCCTGAAGTATTGGACGAATTTGGCTTGATAACGAACTCGACTGAGATATTTGGACAATTAACCTATTCTGAAAATATGAAAATTCTTGCTTTCGGAAGAGAGGGAGTATAGGCCGGACGGCCATACTTAAGTTCGACCCCCGTATTCCTCATCAAGAAGTCAAACCCATCAGAGCATCTTTAGCTCGATATTCGAAAATCACGAACGTTTCGGTAAATCGATATCACACTTGAAAAGTTGTTCATCAAAATTACAAATATAAAATCAAAATTCAAGCTGTTCCTTTTGAGTATTCAAGTTTGTTTGTGAGTTGGGATATTTATACACCTATAACGTCACGTATTATAACGAAGAAGTAGGATCTAACACCATCGAGGAAGATGGATTGTTGGAAATAGCATCTCAACTACATCATTTTTCTGAGGTATAGCTGGTTTTTATCTTCGAAAGCGTCAGTTACAATACACTTTATGTATTTCACCGAATTATTCAGACCAAAATGGTACCGCTAGCAAAGGTTTTGCCTAAATGTCTGTTAGTCAGGAATGTCAAATAAAACATGTTGTTGAATGATCATGTGTGTGTATAAGTAGTGACATTCGAAGGAGATAAGCTAGAGTTTTCATATCTTCATATACAGGGTTATGATAAAGTAATGCACAAAATTCATAAAACGTACAACGATCACTTTCGAAAAAAATGCAAAAATACGTCAAACGGTGTTTTATATTCCGCATCACTTGACATAAATTACAAAAATAACAAGTCAACTTTGTCAAAGTTATGACGTCATCAACATATTTTTTAATGGAAAGCTAAGTTGTAAAAATTGCAACGCTGTATATGTAGGTCAAACCGGCAGAAATTTTGAGACCAGATTAAAAGAACATCTGATATCAGGTAAACAGTCCACAGTTTATGATCATATCGTGACGGAAGAGCATCATATGAATATCGTAAATTTTAAAATCCTTCACAAATGCGAAAAAGGCCTTTAATTAAATTCGCTGGAAGCGATGGAAATAACAAATCTGTTCAAAAATCTCAATTTGTCCTCACTCAACACCTAAATAGAAATAAACCATTCACCACTTTTGAACATCCCATAGATTTAAGCCCACGAAATTTTTCAGTCTGTATCTAGCACCAGAAGATGGTTTAACAACCGAAACCGGTCGTGTAATAGTATTGATAAAGTGAAAATTAGACAAAAATACTTGTTTTCTTTCATTATTCAAGATGGATTTTCACAAAATAAATGAGTCATCAATTCATTCTACCAATGAGAGACGTTGGATATAGCCCAAATAATTATTCCACATCCTACACTAGAGCTGTTATCGAAAATACCTCGTCATTAAGTGTGATTGAGCTTAACGTAGCTGTCAGAGACATCTTCACATCTCCTCGAATATAAACTTGGTTTTATAGCATGCTTTTTGAGTGAATTGAGAATAAAAATCTCATAATTCTGTTAGATCTTCCAAGGAAAATTCAGATGTAAAGACTGAGATGGAGATATGCGACGTAAAAAGCTCCCATATGAAGACAATAGTCTCGTGTGATGAAGACAAATAGAAAAATAAATTTTCCGTCTTCACGATGAAATCCTGTGAAGCAGGATAAATTCACTCCATTCAAGAGCTTCCACCGATCCTGTGAGATTTCCACTTCACATACGAAGAGACATCCCCTTTTCGTTGGGAAATTTTAATTTGATGAAAACGGTTATTTCAACTATTTGTTCGCGAGTTTGAGTTTATCTTTTCATGGCACAATTTCTTGGAAGCATTTCCTTGTTGTGTGATTTCAATTCATTTCCAAGAATCGTCCGAAGTAATCATAGAGATTGAAGAAGTTTTCCATTATTGATATCGAATGAAAGTATATTTATAAAGCTATTTTCAATACTTATATATCATTAAAAATCTACTCAGCTTGGAAAATGGAAGAGAATATACAGATTTTCCAAGTTTGAATGTCTATTAGGCGTTTCAGTAGAAATGTACTCATTGAAAATAAGAAATTTCAGACACAAGGTGTCCAGAAAGGGTATCGCGTATTTGTTTTCGCGCCATATTCGGCAGGAGGCGTATAAAAGGAGCGGGGAGGAGTTCGTGGCGTCGGCCATTTCGTGGAGTTTTGTCACGATGGAACAGTACTCGTGGACGCCTCGCGCATTTTCGTACTGGCGTATTATCGATATGGTGATTCAATAGTGACCGCTCAACGCCTCTATCGTACACGCCACGCGCCAAGTGACGAAAGCATTAGTAAATGGGTCAGGATGTTCGAGAATATAGATGCAACAGTTGGAATTCAAAACTCTGGGCGTCCTCGTTCAGTTCGTGATGAAGAAACAATTGAATAAGTTGAGGCGCTGGTTCGTCAGAATCTGTCTTACTACATCCAAGCGTGAAGCCAAGCGTTGAACATCAAAAAGTCGTTTTTACATTCGATTTTCAAGACATCTTGAAGCCAATAAAATTCAAGGATGCGGACTTTACTAATCGCCTGAATTTTTCGAAATGCTGCATAATTACTTTCGAACAAAACAGACTGCGGATTAGTTGTGTATACCTCGAGATCTTCCATTTCATCTATTCTTACGAGAATGAACTGTCATATTTATCTAGATGCCTTCTATATCGATTCAGGAAGAAAACTTCAAAATAACTGGCCGGCCGCCAAATCCGTAGAATCTACTTTCCGGGTCCAGATATTGAAATCTTGATAGAATGAGAGAAAGCGAAGCACTTTGTTTTTGCTGAAAGGAATATAGGTTTTGCCGAGTTTGGCAAGGACGCAATGCGAAATTTGAAATGAATATTGAGAAGTAAATATCAACTTTTGTGTATCATTGAATTTCTTTACGATCTTTTTGATCTTTGGGTAGAAAAAGCCACGATTATCGAATATGAGTTCTCAAAACCTTCAAGTCCGAGAAATCGTAGTTATTTAATCAACTACTTTATTAATAAACTAGTTGATTACAAGATTTTTCCGTCGACCTCATTATGAATTAGAAATAAATTATTTCTTCAAATAAATTTCATTTCTCACAATATAAAATTTGACAATGAAAATCTCGAAGCTCCCTCTGACAATTTATATTTATGGTTCCAATTGAAACAATTCGTAAAATTCATAGACGGAATTTTCGAGATGTGACATTCTGAATAATCTACATTTACATCGTTACTGACGATTTGGGATAAGGAATGTGTGGAACTGGTGGAAGCTGATGTATTGATGACTGGCGATCGATTATCGCGTTAAATTTTTTCAGCAGTTTCTAATCTATTTTTCATCGAGTTTTCGATGTACCCTTCTGCAACAGATGTCGATTTCCATCCTCCAAGCCGTTTGATGGCTGCGAAATCTGCGCCACTGTCCATAAGGAGAGATGCAGAAGAACGCTGAAAACTGTGACCTGTATACAGATTGGGTTGTTCTAATTTGAGAAATTTTGGAATTGACGATAGTAATTTCGAAAACGTATTGATTCCTACTGGCTGTATTGAGTTCTTGTAAAAGACGAAAAACTTTTCGTTCGGAGAGTGAATTGGTCTCAAGGATAAATATCTCTTGATTGGATTCAAACGTGTACGCTTCTCATTATCTACCACAGTGAATATTTTTTTCGAGTGCGTTTTGGATTAATTCACTGTTATCAAAAATTTCGAGCCCATATCCTGCACATCATTTATTTGCAGCTTATACAGCTCATCTTTTCGCAATGCCCTGGACACTCCAAATATCAAAGCGATCTTAAAATGAAAAATTCAAAGTTACATATATTATATCCACGTTACAATAAGAAAAACTTAGAAAATTAATTCAATTGAGTATTATATTTACCTTTGACTTCAAGAAAATACTGTCTGGAGCATTTGATATAAACTCTTTTACGCATGATCTCTCTCGAGAACTTTCGATTTCTTAGTAATATAACCCACTTTTTCGCTCTTAATGAACATCAGCAGTTTGTGATATCTGCTTATATCAATATTCCTTTTAACGTTCATTGTTGCTTTCAGCATTAAATACTCTGGCCATAAACTAACTAAAATAAAGTATACCAACAAAACTGTTTCAGAATAATTGAAAACGTTCTTCTCCTCGCACCATGACATGAATTCTGCGTAAACAAATGTCATTCAGAAGCTCAACTGGTTTAGCCATTTCTGCAACGTCCGGGAGAGTTAAGGGGATATTGACTCATTGTACTGGTGATATTAAATTAAGATTAAAATTGAAAGCAGCTACATTACTCGTAATTTGACAGATCGATTATGTTTGGATTTGTTTCATCATTTCCTTTCTCTGTAGAATAACAATGGAACCAGAGATAAATACGCGACTATTCTGTGATTGAAGAGTGAAAGTCACAGGCTTCATACATAAAAATAAAATATCAATCGTGTCGTGACGTTACTCATATAACTTCTGACTATTCTATGTTCGATTGCCCATGATAATCATGCATTGAAATAAAAAGAAATCGTGCTTTAAAATGGGTGATTTTGTTAACGTTAAACGGAGCTTATGTTGGGAGGTCGACGGAAAAGATTTTTGAGTGGCATAAAAAAGTTAAAATATCGATGGGCTCAGTGCTAATAGGAGACTATGTTGAGAAATTATCAAGAAAAATTTCAAAAAAATATCAGGAAGTGAAGTATTCAAGTTTTTAGTATATGTTAAATGTGGTATGGGTCCACGGAAATAATTTCTGGTGGATTGCGTCCAGGAAATCGATTCTAAAATTTATAAAACGCTGGAATGTCACAACTCCGAAAGAATAGAAGTTTTAAATCTTTATTTGAGGTCACCTAAATGCCCCTGAATAGACTGCAAACTGATTCAAGTAAAAACACCCCATTAATAAGAAGGTCCAAAATCCAGCGCCATAACTCAGGCAAATGGTCTTTCCTGGATTCTTCCGGGTGCATAACTCCGGTCTCGTTCCTCCTTCTCCCTTTTGCTGAAGTTTACGGCTGCATGGGCAGAATGGAAAATTATTATGAGACCGAAAAGAATCCTCTCTGATCCCGATACGGCCTGGATGTAGGAGTATATATGGGAACTGCGGCAGAATCTGACGTAAATGGCTATCCGTTCATATCTTGTCGACAACCAAATGTGTAGATCTCCGAGAAATTACCAATTATGATTTTCTACTCAGTTCGACCCAAATTGAAAGTGATCCCTTTTTTTTTGAAAAGTATGTTTTTTGCTCCATGACTGAAATATTTTGCTTCCCTCCGTATCGTAATGTGGGCCAATGGACATTTCATAGAATTATTTTATTGAGTGGCGATTATGTCCCATTATAGAATTATTTTATTGAGTGGCGATTATGTCCCAATCCCAACAAAATGGAGGTATATTGTTTCCATCTGAAAAATCAAGAAAAATATAGGAAATATGCTGAACTTTCATATATACAGGGTGGCCATTTGAAAACGAAATAGACGAGATTACAGACGAAATAAGTTTTTTCGATAGAAATACTCGGACAGGTCGATTTCTGTTTCGAGGGAAGCGAGCAGAAAATAAATTGAAAAAAATATCCATTCTCCAGTATATTTTATGCACCTCTGTGACTCCCTCATGAAAATATAAGTAACTAGCTGACCCGACCGACTTCGTCCTGTCAAAAAGATTTGTAATGGGGCAGTTTTTGTACCTACGAATTCAAAAAAATTCTCCTGAACAGAACCGTCACCCTGGTGAGAGGGCGTTGTGAATAAAAAATAATTAAATCAAACATATATAAGGATTTAAAAGTAAGTAACCTCTTTATTGTTAATCATGTGAATCATAATTATTATTATTATCATTATAGTGCTTTGTGGTATACGATGTTTTTTGTTTGATTACCTGGCGCATAGATAAACAAATCTGATGGTTTTCCAACACGGGAACAGGCAACATACAATTGACCATGTGAGAAACATGGGTTTTCTAGATTAATACCACAAACACTTATTGATTGCCCCTGGGACTTGTTTATAGTCACACCAAAAGCAAGCCGCACTGGAAACGGTAGTCGTTTAAACTCAAATGGCACATCAGTCGGAATCATTGGGATGCGTGGTATGTGAACATCTTCTCCTTCATACTTTCCTTTGAGTATAGTTGCTTCTATCACATTGTTTAGTAATTTTTTTATCGCTAACCGTGTACCGTTGCAAAGACGAGGTTGGTTGATATTTCGCAACATTATAACCACCGATCCAACCTTTAATTGAAGATTGTGAGGTGGCAATCCTGGCAAATCCAGCGAGTTTAAAAATTCCGGTGGATAGTTAACTACATCATCTTGATTAGTAGCCGAATCAACTGTTTTATATATCCTCAATTCGCCTGTAATTTGTTCTTGAATTTTGACATTTAATTCATTTACATCTATGTTTCTTGCAGCCAGTATAGCTCGTTCGCTCAACCAATCATGGTTTCTGCAATTTTGAGAAACATCTGGAAACACCTTCTGAATAAGTTCATCTTTTGATCGAGTTAACTGACAAAAACTTTGAGGAAAGTTAATGCAGCCAGTCAACATGTCTATAGAAAATTTGCCATTACCAATGTCAATGAGTTGTTTAGAGAATATGTTTCCAGATTGGTCATTTTGCAACTCGACTCGCATATTCTTGCTTAAATGAAGTACTTTGCATGTTTCCACAAATTGGAGGACTTTAGACATGCATTGAGTTCATCAGCTGGCGTTGATCGTGGAATCACTGGCAATGTTTGACGAAAATCTCCTGCTAATAAAATCATTGCACCACCAAATCGGTTATTATTGCTCCGTAGATCTTTGAAGGTTCTGTCTAGAGCCTCCAAAGATTTTTTATGTGCCATCGTGCATTCATCCCAAACAATCAATTTACATTGCTGCAAAACCTTTTTAGTTACAAATCATTTGTAAAAAAAAGGGCTATTTTTAGGGTTATTCCAGCCATAATTCAAATTTTTCTCGCCGTAAAAACTATCCTTGAATTTCAACGAACATTTTAAAAAAAGATTTGGCCAAATTGGTCCAGGCGTTGTTGAGTTATGCGCTTACCAACACATTTTGAGATTCATTTTTATATTATAGATTCTAAATATTTTTATGATAGAACCACTTCTAGCGTGATTATTTATATGAAATTATGCAACTATCTATTAGTTTCTACCTAAATCAATCATCTTTCAATAAGGAACTGGTTGAATTGAAGAAATCCCATATTACAAACGGCATATAGATGAAAAGTCAAATCAAAATCTTTGGGAAACATTTTTGTAATTCTGACGTGTCCTAATTCTCAGTAAATATTACGAATTTGGTCAACTCAGCGCCAATGACTTAATTTTGGTAACACATTGTTACGGTAAAAATTCAATTCGATTTATTTCTGAAATATTGCTTAGGCTAGCTGAGCACAAACCATCTTCTATTCATCATCAGAGAGTTTAAATAGATGCTTTCAACCCAGTCAATGATAGTCAATACTCGAACAATCGAAATTTATTCCACTCTTTTACTCGACATTTACATTATGTATAATGTTAAATTGTCCAAATTAAAAGTTGCAACAACAGGAACATGTCTTGTCTGTCTTGAGTCCCAATTCATGCGATAACAGGACCATACAACCATACTGGGTGTTCGGGTTAAGTCTGGTGTCTAAAATGGGTCTTGAGTCTTCCACCCTGTAGACAAACTTACCAAAAAAAGCTATTTTTTCTCTCAGTTCTCCTTTCCTCAGAAAAACATATGTTATTACGTCGTAAAATTCAATTCGACAAATTTGTTCAGCGTCAGCAAGGTACGTCAAATTTGGCAACCTTCCAATTCCGGCAAGATTTGGTTGAATTCATCGGTAAATTTTCAACTCCGGCAAATTTTGTTCAGCTCATCGGTAAATATTCTACTCCGGCAGGTTTTGGCTGTGTAAATCAATTTCATAAGCTCTCGAAACAATAATGTTCCACCGTTTTCAGTGATCCCTGATGTATTGACTCACAAAGCGATGATAATTCAATAGAAGAATAAATATCCAGGTGTTAAAAAAATACCACGATGGTACAGATAATTTGATAAAAAATTCATTAGGGAAATTAGAAACTCAGAAACGAAAAAAAAAAACTAAACACTGAGCAACAAAGTATAGCACGGATATTGAAACTGGATGGTAAGTTGATTCATTCGACATCTCTTCGAAAGACACGTGGAGAACTAAATTTGGCGGTCTGAAGAAGAATGCACGAGACTTTTGACATCTCCTGTACATAAAACAATTAAATACGACAATTTCGAATTGAATAACCTTGTCTGATCAAAAACTGGACATACCGAACGTTATAAAACTGTTCGACACAACAAACTCTCTATTTGAAACTTATTTTAAATTCGAGAAAGATCACCACACAAGATAGACACCTGAACTTTCTAACATTTTAACACGAGAAATGATGTAGAATCGACGAAGGTCTGTCGAAGTCAATCCCACTTCTGCCCCAAGCGCGTTAGACAGAAACACAGAGATCGCATCACGGAGCTTTCCGAAGTTGTCGCCAGCGGGAAATTACAACATATATCATCCATAGTTTCACTATGAAACATCATAATTCACCAATGAAAAACAGGAATTCATCCACACGAAAATAAGCATATTTCCAGCATCATTCATCTTGTTGAATAAATAATTATTATAAAGATTTAAATTTTTAAGTGCCCGGATAAGATTCAAAATGAAAATAATGAACTTCTAAGTGGAATACCTACTCAGAAATGTTCATTAAACTTGCATAGCCTATGTGTTTGTTTTTCGATGATGAAATATTGTTTTCAGAGTGAATAGACAGCAACAAGTAAAGAGAAGAAAGGATCCATGCAGACAAGGATATCCTCATTAATTAAATATTCTCCTACGCAGAGAACAAACTTGTTTGAAGAGACTAATTGAAGCACTCAATGCGGCTTTGAAGCAAAGGGCTGTATATCGACCACCTTCAATCTTTTAACATAATTTGTATAAACTGGAACAGAGGACTGCCTCCTGCTCTGAGTTAGTCGATTTAAAAGGATGTCTTGCATTGGAGTAACTGTTAATGTCAACAGAAATTGCTTATTGGTGTATGGGTACATATTTGTTGTTCGAAGTCTTCCATCTTTTTCATTTCTTTTTTGTCGTGTGCCTCATTCATTTTTATTTTGTACTAGAAAATGCCTTTTTTTCGTCCCCCAGACTCTTTCATCAATTTTCAATTAGAGTTGTAGAGACAGTGATTCATAGAGCTTTCTGTTATTCGCAAATGGAAGGCGATACCCTATTTCAAAGGGATTGGAAATTTAGATTATAAGAAGTTCGTACTGAATAGGTCCCAAGTTCCATAGAGTCATGAAGAACTCGTAAGGGTCTACGGTCTACTAACTTGGCTGACCTTAGTTTTGTATTCACCTGTCTTTAGGTATAAAAGATCATGGCCATTCAGAACTGAACATAGAACAACGGCGTAGTTGATAGTTGATTAGTCGACAACATAATATTAGTTGATAACAGAATCAATCGATTTGCATGTCAATAATTTGC
The DNA here is from genome assembly GCA_030674115.1 of Micraspis discolor. Lineage (NCBI taxonomy): Eukaryota > Metazoa > Arthropoda > Insecta > Coleoptera > Coccinellidae > Micraspis > Micraspis discolor. Next base: position 37,554 of record JARTUT010000489.1, on the reverse strand, counting down.
CAGTTATTTTGTTTTTGATCTTCATCATTCATTTCATTACATGTGCGTTTTTAACAGCCAATTAATCCGTTTCGCTCAACCATACGTGATGTTTTTTATTTTGAGCAACGTTTGGGAACACCTACTCGTTGATTTTGGCCTTACTTCCATAAATATGATGTATCTAGACTATTGGTCAACAACTTTTTCGACATTACCAATGTAACAGCCGAATTTAGCCGATAGCGATTATTTCCGAAATCTGCGTGATGTGATTTCTGTGTTTCTGTCTAACGTGCATGGGGCAGAAGTGGAGTTGACTTCAATCGACCTTCTTCAATTCTACATCAATTTCTCGCGTTAAAATGTTAAAGAGTACATGTGTCTATCTTGAGTAATGATCGTTCTCGAATTGAAATCAAGTTTCAAATAGAGAGTTTGTTGTGGTGAACAGTTTTAATAACGTTCGGTAGGTTCTGTTTTAGATCAGACAAGGTTTATTCAATTTTAAATTGTCGCATTCAATTGTCTTATGTACAGGGGACTGCAAAGGTCTCGTGCATTCTTTTTCAGACAACTATATTTAGTTCTCCACGTATCTTTTCGAGAGATGTCTCATTAATCTACTTACCTTCCTAATTGTTTCAATATTCTTGCTATACTTTGTTGCTCAGTGGTCTTTTTTTCGTTTCTCAGTTTCTAAATATCCTCGATGAATATTTTTTCAAATTATAAGTATAATTGTGTTCTTTTTTTTTGAAAACATGGATATTTTTACTTCTGCCAAATTATTATTGTTTTGTGAGTCAATACATTCAGGGATCGCTAGAAACTGTGGAATACTATCGTTTCGAGAACTCATGAAATTGATTTTCACAGCCAGAACCTACCTGAGTAGAAACTTTACCGAAGAAGTGAGGAAATTTGCCGGAGTTGGAAATTTACCGAAGATCTGAACCAAATCTGCTGGAGTTAGAATATTACAGAATTTGACATACCTTGCCGAGGCCGAACAAATTTGACAAAGTTGGATTTTACGACGTACTAACAGTTGTTTCCTTGAGGATTGGAGAACTGAGAGAAAAAATAGTTTTTGTTGGAAAATTTGTTTACAAGGTGAAAGATTCTAGACCCATTTTCGGCACCAGTCTCATCTCGAACATCCAGGATGGTTGTATGGTCCTGTAATTGCAATAATTGGGACTCAAGACAGACAAGATAAGTTCCAGCAACAATTGTAGACATCACCTGTTGAATGTCGAGTATTTGTAAAAGAGTGAAATAAATTTCGATTGCTCTAGTATTGACTATCATTGACTGGGGTGGAGCATCTATTTAAACTCTTTGAGGGTAATTGTGAGATTGTTTTGGGCTCTAACTAGCCGGAGCATTTTTCAATTTTCAATTAAATTGAATAAATAATTTTTTTGTAACGTTACACCAATCTCTAGCAATTGTGTGGCATTTCGACTCGCATTTTGATATTTGATTCCAGTGTTTAAACATATTTAGATAAAATGGATGACTGAATCATGCTCTAAGTTCATCAGCTCTTGATTTGGGCGATGTCATTTCCAATTGTTTCAATCGTTTAATGGTCAGCAGCAAGCAAAAGTCTTGAATTTAAGTTAGTGCTCAGTTGAACATTTCTTCGTTAATTTGTCAAGAATCAATCTGTGTTGATATAAAGCATATGGAAATCAATGATCGTATTTGTTCAGCATTTGATGAAACTACAGCATCCTCAAGAGTGGGGTCTAAATGACTGCCATTCTTTAGCTTCTCTGTATGTGGAGTACAACACCATCAACGTTCTAAAATGTTAGAATGGTGGTGGACCACGAACATTGATTAACAGTAAACATAAAAAAAAAAGCACTAGCCTTGACTGGGATGGAATGTATTAGATTAGCTAAGGTTAGATTCGTAATATTATATGTTTGCTTAGCTTTCTTAAATAGGTAATGGTAGATTTAATAATTTTTCGAGAAAGTTCTTTTTTTTCTCATTAACAATGTTTTGATAAAATCAAATAAATCAAAGGAAAATGTACTGAAACCGGTCCAGCCAATCACGTGAGATGGCGTGACCAAGCGAAATAGGAATTCATTTCTATACATTGAAGAAATTACTATATGTAGTTTGTGTAAGGCTGCGAAAACTTAATCATTCGGTTTGATTCTCATAGAAGACAGCAAATAATTCTTCATCCTTCGGCATTATTTACTTTTCTATTCTTGCTTCACCACAAAAAGCCCTCGATCGTATATAATGAAGTAAATTATTCTCCTTTCGAGTTGCTGAAGAAAACAATGTTGTTAGAAGTTCCCTACTAAATGTTTGTTCCATGGATAAGGACTAAAGCTTTCCTTGAAAAGTTCCATGTGACTTTTTGAAGTTTGATGTTTCGAATCAACGTTAAGCTGAAGTCGGTTAAGAACGAAGGAGAAGTGGGATTGAGAACAAAACTTTTCTTTTCAACTCACTGATGGAATTTGTGGTATTAGAATTGGTATCCGATGAAAATGGAAATTTGATTAATTCATTTTGCATACTTCCTTAAGTTCAGAACTCCAAATTCATTCATTATTTGATTTGTAGGTTTTCAGATATTTATATCCCTACCTGTTCCGTGCCATGTACACATACAGTACTCGTGTAACGAGACTTTATTAAGTGTGTCACAAGCCACAGATGCTGGAGATTCATTCTCGTTCATCTCAAGGCTCAATACAGTATCAGGGTCATGATGAGGGCCAAAATTACATTTTTCTTATATCTCTTGTGAAGACCAGCTATTGGAATGTTCATCCTGGCAGCTTTCCATATAGAAAAGTTTTGTTTGTCTATCAACTTCACAGCATTTTTCAGGTGATTTGAAAACCACTTAGCTTTATTTCTTTTGCTAGCACGAATTTTCGGCATTCACAAACAAACAAGAACACTGACGCCCTCATTTGGTTGAAATTACTCGGTGCCAGATTATTTACTTATGAGAGCATCCCCCTTATCATCGAACATTTACGTAAAGTGAAAAGCAATTCCTGGGTTCGAGCCTAGGTAGTCTCCAGTGGAGAACGAAGTGCGAATTGATTCGTGGTGGAGGTATCAATAAAATTCTAGAAAACCAGATATAATCTATTCAACTAAATCACAACAATCTCGATCAAACTAAAACAATCAATCTTATATAATTAATTTGAAATAATGCGGTCAGTCCTACAAAAGACCACTATGATCTCTATCAACTCAAATCCACACAAAAAATCCCCCAAATATAACTATTTTAGTTGCTTCGAAAGCTCTGGATACGAAAAACCGAACCAGTTCAACTCGGGGGATCCAGTCTGAATATATTGAACTAGTCACATCGTGAGAACCATACCTGTTTCAGACTTGAACGCCGACAGACTCCCTGAATACTGTCGAAATTCGCAATTTATCCTTGTTGGGTCTCTCACCTCTTGCAGCGCCAAGAGTGGGGCATAGATACACTGCCCACGGTTGCTGACCTAAGCTCCTCTCAGTACCTTTCCGAGGATGGAAATATATCCCAGTAACCGACACAGTGCAATGCCTAAAAAGTGCGTCAGTACACACTATTTTAACCAAAGTTAGTGCATAATTGTAATAAGGATCGCTCGACTTCAATTACCTACAATGAGACGAAAAAATATTCTTGACAAGAAATTTTAAGTTATAATAACTAAATATCTGCTGGATTGAAAATTTAAATGTTACGACCATTACATATGAAAAGTAAAGAAATAAATACTAATTATTTTGTGACTCAACTTTGAATTTTTAAGTCAAAAACTCTGATTCAAATTACGCAGAAACTCCTGTCAACCGAGAATTCGTAACGAGAAATACGCCATCTCCCCTAAGAGTTGTATATCTATATACAGGGTGAGTCTTTGACCACTGTTTTAATTTTAGCCACAGATTCTTGACGTCAAAAGAAACATGTTCTTCCTTTAACATTTTTCGAAATTTGGCCCCATTCAAAAATATTGAATGATTATTTGGGCTATTACCATCATCTATTGTGGATGTAATGTTTTCCGACGTTTCGATAGACATCTTCTATCTTTATCAAGGAGGAAAAGTAAAAAACCTTTCGAAAATTATCAATCTTCAAAAAGTCAATATGACAGAAGTCATGAAAGAAAAATGAACAATGTTATATACTCATCTGTGATATGATGATCTTTTTAAGTTGGATCGAACTATCGGCGTCCAAACTTCTGGCAGATCTATAGATGGAGCACTTATGGAATCAGGTGTTATTTTCATAAATGCTGCTTCTTTGATTTTTCTTCTTGCAAGTTTTTCTTCCTTGGATATTATTGATGCTTCATCCCACTTTATACGATGATTCTCATCTACAGCATGTTGGACCAACATGGATTTGTCGCTGTCTAGTACTCGTAGAAGCTTCTGATGTTCTTTTATTCGTACATTCAGAGGGCGTTTAGTTTCTCCGATGTAAGATCTTCCGCACTCGCAAGGTAATTCATATATGCAGTTCTTTGTCCTTTGTGTCTCATTATCAGGCTTAACTTTTGTAAGTTTAGCTCTGATAGTGTCTTGAGTTTTGAATGCAGTCGTTATGTTGCATCTATTTCCAATTCTTCTCATTTTCTCCGACAAACCTTTTACATAAGGAATTACGGTTTTAATGGTCTGATTTATATCTGTTGGTTCTGGTTGACTTTCTCTTGTTCGTCTAGCTTTTTCTAATATCTTTTTGGGGTAGCCATTGCTTCTAAGAGTTTTCGAGATGTTATTTATTTCTTCAATTTGGTCTTCTTCAGTGCAACAAATATTTATTGCTCTATCAAATAAACATTTTGCTACTCCCAATTTAATGTTTAGTTGTTGGTTTGAATCAAAATGTAGATATTGTCCTGTGTTCGTTGGTTTTTTATACACAGTGGTTCTTGTGATTCCATTTTGTTTATGTACGAGTACATCTAAGAATGGAAGTTGTCTGTCTTTCTCGATTTCAATTGTGAATTTAATTGATTCCTCTTGATTGTTTAGATATTGAAGGAATTCATCTATAGTATCTCTTCCATGTTGCCAAATAATGAAAGTATCATCTACATATCTTTTCCACAGTTTGGGTTTAAGTGCATATTTTTCTAATGCCTTCTATTCGAAAATTTCCATATATAAATCAGCTAAAATTGGTGATAGTGGTGAACCCATGGCCATTCCAAATTCTTGTTGATAAAAGATGTCTTTAAATTGGAAATATGTTGTTTCAATACAAATAGAAAGAATTTCCATAATTGCATTCACGCTTAGTGTAGTTCTTTCACTAAGGGTTTGATCTTCTTCAAGCTTTTTCCTAACTATGATAAGTGTTTTATCTGTCGGAATATTAGTGAACAAACTGGTAATGTCGAAGCTGACCATAACGTCTTCTTCCATGATTTCTTGATGTTTCATTATTTCTATGAAGTTTCTTATCATCGATGTTGAATTACTTCTTAATGGTGATATAATTTTCAGCAGAAATTTAGCCAATTGGTGGCATGCTGAATTTCTTGAACTCACAATTGGTCTTAGAGAAATATTTGCTTTGTGTATTTTTGGTAGACCATATAAATGTGGTGGTTTACTGAAGTGAGGTGTAAGTCTTGATCTAATGAATTGATCTGGAAATTCATTTCGATATTTATAAAGGATTTTGTAAATCTTGTTTTCAACTGTGGTGGTAGGGTCCTTTTTCAGTTTTTTGTATTTTCCTGCTTCTAATAATTCATTGATTTTTTGATTATAAGAGCCAACATCTAGAATTACAGTGGCGTTTCCTTTATCTGCTGGAAGTATCTTTATGGAACTATCCGAGTTAAGATCTTTTAATGCCCTCTGTTCAGCTTTATTTATATTGGGTAGAGGTGTTTTGTTATTCCTGTCTAACAAGGTTGATTTTCCATCTGTACTCTTCGGCTTTTTCAGGAATTTGTGAGTTCAAGAAATTCAGCATGCCAATTGGCTAAATTTCTGCTGAAAATTATATCACCATTAAGGAGTAATTCAACATCGATGATATAAGTACAGATGGAAAATCATCCACACATCCACAATAGATGATGGTAATAGCCCAAACAATCATTCTACTTCTGCATTGCTATACGATTTATTACTAGAATTTTTTTGGTGGCTGTGTGGTTCTGCCAGATTAAATCACATTTATGTCAACCCAACCCATTCTTCAATACCAATCTCCGTATGTAGCCCATGAGGCGTTTCGCCAATCCGAACGAACGCAGTTATAACCTCACTTTTTCCGAACACGTATCAATCAAACTCGACAGAATGAACACATCTGTAACAAACTTCCAACTGCCGTCATTAATCTTCCATATCATCCCCGTATTACAACTGTAATCCGAAAAAACCGGAGCGGTAAACTTAATAAAATCTCTTTCTGATACGATAAATCCGAAAAAATTAATTTAACAGTTCGTTGGTCAGCGTTTCCATCTAACGACCGCTTTGATTCATAGCGTTACACTTACACGGTCAGATCGCCATTGTCTTCGTTCATTGCCGACCCATTATGAGAGCGTGGAAAAACGGAACTAATGGATGCCAAATAGTCGATAATTTGCCATGAAAAAGTTCATGATTTATCGATCTACATGTTTTAGTTCGGGATTATTTGAGTCTGTATTTTCTATTATTAGGATTATTGCTGAACAGGGTGTTGTCAGATCTTCCATACTGCCAACGTCTTGGTTTCAAGACCAGCCTGAATTCTGAAACAAAAAGTTTTTTAAATGGCATTAAGTTTACTCACTGCTCCATTTGTTTAGAAAATTCCTAGAAAAATTTGTTTCAGTACGTCATACTTCATAGAATATCCAATGTATTTGAATGATCATTCAACACTATACTACATCGTCCAATGAAATCGCTCAATTTTTGAAAACGGACCAATAGAAACAAACTATATTTGAAAACACACAACCTCATAGTGTTTTCACTTTTAGAAACTTGTTTTTATTAAATTAGGCATTTTGCATAGGAATATTAATACGTCCGGATAGCTTTGTCCGTTGGTGGAAGTAGCGGTCGTCATGATTACGATAAACAAGCAGTTGTTAGCGATAACTTCAACAGCACATTTGGCAGTTCTGTCAGTTTATTTTCGTATTTTACCATGAAGTAGATAAAAATGAAACGTTTTGGGAATTGTAATATTACTTCAATTGAGGAAAGTGTGAATAAAAGTGTGCCGCTCAAAACAGTGAAGTCAAGATCCTAAATTTGGAAACAATTTGAAGAATTCTATGCTGCCCGGAAATACCTTGTAAATGAAAAAACAAGTTTGTCAGAGCTCAATAATATTATTCTAGACTGGGCTTTCAATATGAAGAAAAGAGATGGATCAGACTACAAGGAAAGTGTCGTAAAAACCTTGTGGAATAATACTGCCAAACAGCTGCAAGAAAAATTCTATTCCGAATGGGGCGTTAGGTTCGATCCATTCACAGACGTGGCTTTAAAAACGGCGCAGGATGCACGAAATGCCAAAAGGCGTATTTTGCAAGTGGACCCTGAGAAAAGAAAAGTTAGTGTAAACTTTGGAGCAAGACAAAAAGATGGTCAACTTATTTAAGGAAGATAATCCAGACGGTTTGAACAAAAAAATTTCATTTTATTGCTGCATTGGAGCTTGCTTGGCACGGAGGAGAGGGTTCATCATGCCTAATTTCGCATTTCCAATTCCAACTTGAAAACGATGGTAATCCCACGGGCCGAACGGCCTACAATCCGATATTTTCTAAAACAAGATAAGGTGTTGCCCAAAAATGTGCGAAAACGAAATGGCTGACTCCCAATATTGAAGAAGATATTTGCCCGGTGAGGTTATATAAGCTACTTGTATCCAAAAGAACTGCAAACATAACCACTGAAAGACTATTCCTTACTCCACATAAGAATTGGAAATATGGTTCATGGTTCAAAAACTCCCCAGTCGGTCCCAATACGATAGCTAAATGGACAAAAGAATCGGCAGAACTCATTGGCATCAATACAACCAAGTCGAAGATAACCAACCACTCGCATCGAGCTACTGCTGTCAGCCAATTAGCCAAAGCAGGGATTGGCGAGCAACAGCTGATAAAGATAACAGGCACTGTCAGTGAAACCTTATCTCCAACTGGACCAACGACATCACAAAATAATAATCACAGCCATAAGAAATGAAAAAAATGTCCTTCAAGAAACAACATCAGTATCTACTTCATCATTCGAAAATAATGCTCGTAATGTGTATAATAATTGTACTATTAATAATTATTATTTTGAGAATAAAGATGAATAATTTGTTGTTATGCTTCTATCTGGTTATTTTTGAATTAAAAAAAATATTTTTTATTTCGTTTGATTTATATTGTTGAATGATCTTTCCAAATACCACACGAGATTCGAATTTTTTTTAGAACACTCTGTCGTTTTTTGAAAATTATACAAATTTCACTCAACAAAGTGATCCCAAAATACCACTCGTTCGGTTAGTGGTATTTTAAGGACAACTTTGTTTCGTGAAATTTAAACGCATAATTCCCAAAGAACAAGAGTGTTCTCAAAAAATTTTCACCTCTAGTGGTATTACCCTTGAGAATTTACGCATTCGTGGACGTAATTAATCAGCTATATTCTCAAACTTCATAAACGTAGCTTTCTTCCTCCAGAAGATATAATCAACTACTTTTGATTGATTTGGGACATTATATTCCGAGAGCTTCAAGTTTAATTTCGGCGATGACTTTTCCTTGTATTATTCCGAGTTCGATAAGGAAATCTCGGGTATTTTAATATAGTTTTACCTACGTTTTTGCCCTATCACATATGATCTAAACTATTCCAATATATCAGTGATCAACCCTCCACTCGGAGAGAGCATGTATCATTATTCTCTGATTTATAGTTCAATAACCTTTTCGTAGTCGATGAATATCACAAAAAATCGTCGATTGTAATACACACAATATTTCGATGATAGTTTTCAAAGCCTGCAGGTGGCCGTTTGTACTACAGGTTGCTCAAAAACCTGCTTGTTTGCAAGATTGACATAGGTCCATTTTATTGATGATTCTTTTCGTGTTGTGAATTTTTTTTTGTAGTAAGGTTGTACCAAGCCAGAGCATACACGTATAATAGTTTACAATTTTTTTCATTATAGTACATATACAAGCAATCACAATTTATTCAATCTATGGGCCTGTTTGCTAATTCAGAGCTATAAGTTCCTTAGTGTCGTTATGAGGTCTTATCTACTGATAAGTCCTCAGGCATCTTTCAGATCTGCTGGACAGTTTCTCTTCAGTCGTCTGTTATCTGGTAATTCGGTCAGTGGCAGGATTTGGGCTTTCAAGGTTAGCGTGATGTCTGTTACTTCTGTCCTGGATAACTTCCCTCACGTATAGGATCGTCAGATCTGTATTTTGATTGGCTTTTCTGCATTATTGCAACAATAGATTTACTTAAACATCCCCAGAGCTCAATTCCATAGGTCTATATGTTTTATGATGGTTTTTTGTGCAAGAAGTATGTTTTCCAATGATAATTTTGATATAAGCTTCTCCACTTTAAGTCTACTTGTTTCTTTTCTTCATTATATGTTTTTTCCAGGTGAGTCATTTGTCGAGATGAAAGCCTAGGTACTTTGTCGAGGTGGATTCAGGTGTTTGGATATTGTTAAATTGTATCCTAGGTCATTGTTTCTCACAGAGAGGAAATCAAGCTACATTGATATTATCTCATTGACTCTTATCCTCCAGTCCTCCACTTTTTCGACAATTCTTGCATTTCAAGGAGATTGTGATGAATTTGTGAAGTAATAGTTGGGTCTTTATGGATTACTAGTATAGCAGTATTATCAGCGAATATTCCAATTGTTGTTTATCTGTGCTTTAGTTGGTCAGTAGTGTATAGCAAGTACAACAAGGAGCCCAGCACTCTTTCTTGTGGAACTCCAGATGTAATAAGGATATAGTCTGCGATGTTGTCATGATTTTCCAATGCATTAATGCTTTTGAAAAAAGATTGCTCAATTTACACATGTGTTAGGAAAATCCTCCGAACGAAATATAATTCAATGGATTCCACGGATTTGAGCGAATGGCTCCAATATTTATTCAAGAGACACTAGGTGAAGGACAAGAATAACCAAATTTGAATTTCAACAAGGAAAAAATGATTTCATTCTTCCCTTCTTAATATTCAAATGAAAAACGTCACCTTGCCACATCTCAATTTTCCAGAATCCATAACGCAAGTCGGCTCCCTATTTCCATTTACCGCAAAACTGCGAAGGGTCTATTTGTCGAAGAAGATTCAAGACGTCAAAAATTCGATTCGTATCGGGGAGAAAGTATGGCACCCTTTGCCTGACGTTAGTCGACAGATGGCTGTGACCTTCCATCTGCATGACATTCATTCTTTTGACCTCACGACGATATCTAGAACTTTTCTTGGGGGACAGAAAGGGCCGATCAAACTCGTATAAAGCCATTTCGCCATCAACGTTGTATGGCTCGTTTCGATTTTGACCTTCACGAAAAGTTTTTATTGTTGGAAACGTGAGTTTGGAAATGAAGGAATAAGGAAAATATTGTTTTTTTTGTTAGAAAGTGCCGTAACTTTTGGAGATTCATTGGAGGATGATTGGAACAGATGTGCGTGAGTAGGTTTGGATTTCTCGAACCAGCTGATGATTTTTTTTTATTATAGCATGGAAATGTTCTGAATCTCAGCTGTTGCACACATTGATGCGTAGATATAGAAATCCAGAACTGTTAGTTGTAGTTGTCTGCAATATCCTTTTTTGAAAACATAGTGAGCTCTATGGAAGTCGATGGAAAGATAACCAACACAATTGAGATGATCTTCGATCAGTAAGATTGCTTGAAAGAGTCTTAGTTACTATTTGAAAGAAACTGCCTCTTTAGTACCAGAAATTGTCTGTATAATATAATAGATAAGGAATTATAAAAAGAAGTAGCCAACAACTTTTCGTAGACAACTTCAATTGAACACTAAAGAGTAGTTTCCCCTGCAAGAGTAGAAATCAGTTTAGTCCTTTTATGACATTTTTGACCAAACTGCCGAGGTCCTGGTGCTTCTGAGATCTTCTACTATGATATTTGCTTTAGAACCCAAAAAAGAGAAATGTACCGTTGTAGACCTTAAGGTGCCAGTAATTATTCTCATGGATGTATTCATTTTGTGCATCGATTTTTCGTGTATGTGCACTATTAAACCAAACTGAGCAACAATACTCAGCTGCAGAAAAGACTAGGGCTAGTAAATTCCATCAAAACCTGCTGCTTTTCGAGATTTGGTAGATTTGATTGCAGCCCTCAATCAATCTAACATTGAATGGATACGACACATGTTCTAGAGTAGGAGCAGATCTCCTCAATATGTGTAATTTTTTTTTCATATTCCTCATTTTAGATTAAGATATATTGACTGATTCAGATACATCAACTAGGAGGCGAGCGATTAATCTTGGATCAATTTTTGATGATGATGAGGCAAGCGGAGTAGTTTCACCTAATTTTCTCAATATATCCCATGAACTCCTACTCGAATGTGTGATGAGCAATATGGGTGCCAAAGCACTAGAATCATTATAACCCAAATGCCACCCTTCAACCTTTTTTTTCAAGAGAGTTGGTTACCGAAGAAGCAGATTACACAGCCACTATTTAGAATGACGTGATCAACTTTGTTACAGAAAGTTTGTCTGGAGAACCAGCACATAATTCGAAATTCAAAATAGGACGAGTTATTTATATAAATACGTGCTGAGAAAGAGTACTGAATAGCTGAATGAGCTGATCAATTAGGGGAAGAAAAGCGTAACTACATTTAGCAGATATCCTAGGATGATGATAAATTGTATTGAAAGAAATCCCTTCCATGTTGTCAGTAATATCTGCTGATCAGTATATATGAGTGAAAAGTTCTTCAATATCAGAAATCTGTTCAGAATCCATTGCAAATATTCCTTCGGTCAATTCATCAACCCTTTTCAACAGTGTGAACGACCGACCCCCGATTAAAATCGGAATCTGCAAAGGTATACCGTTCCTAAATCGATGCAGAAAAATCTCCTTCTGAAGACCGACGTCATCTCTCAACTGGGTTATCAGATGAAGTGCTTCCACTCCCGGATACATTACAGACGAACAGAAAAGAATACGAATCAAGGGGGATCGTTTCCTCCGCCTCTGCAAAAGACGCCGACGTCGGTGTGAGCATCGGCTCGCCGAACCGGAACTTATAAACGGGCCTGATTAATTTGAGCTGATTAGGCGGGAACAAATGGGCCTTAAATAGATTTCTGCGCTCGGCGTGCCGAGTGGAACCGAGAGGAAATAGGAGTGAAGGGGGGTTATTTGTTTGAGATTTTGTCTTTTTCTGAACCGGCTATTTGGCGAGACGATCTGCTTGTCTGTCTGGTGAACTCTGAACTTTTAGAGCTTGTATAGAGAGAGTTGTGAGGAATAAACAGCTTTTTCGAAGAGTATCAGAAAATTTTCTGCATACTATATTTTACTGAAGGATAATTCAATTGGTTCATAAATCAGTATAATTTGTTGCAATGCTCATGCGTATACTATAGTGGGATATGACACTTCGTCGAAATATGGGTTTATTTTCAAACCCTAATGCCATCTTGAGTGTGGAAAAAGGGTGAGATTTTTGAAATCCAATTTTTTCTAAGGAAATTTGAGTATTTTGTCTCTATTCAACAGAATATTCTATAGGTCATGTTGCCTATATATATTTATTTTTAATTATATATTTTTATATATTTAATTATTTTAAAAATTGAAGCCTGCACATCAAATACTATTCTTCAATTCATAGAAATATATTTTCTATCCAAACGCAGAACGTAACAACATCTTATTCACGCAAACAAAAACTTATATAGGCGAATAGTTTGATTGTTATCATTCTTCCTTAAGTGTTGGTTGAATGACATACGTCTTGAAATTTTCCAGGGTGTTATGAATGAAATTTACATCTCATTAGTGGCACAGTTCAGTCAGTTATTCAGAACATGCATGAAAAGAAACCGTCCCGAAAACTATCATTTCCTCTCGAGAGGCTCGACTACATGGTTTCGCCCAATTTTTTGGGCTCGGAATCTTCGTTATTCGCCATTAAAAAGAATGTGAAGCGACCGGAAATACGGTGGTGCTACGTAGAACGCCATAAGGGGATAGTTTTAACAGCCCTTCTGTCGATTTATACTTTCGCTTATAGCTGTTCCAGGCCTGGAATAACCTCTGCGAAACGACTCTGCCGATTTTATGGCAAAAAAACAATTGCTGAAATTAAAGTATGGTCAATATGGAGCATCGGGGTAGTTTTATCTGGGATGTTCTTTTGTGTTGAGCTGAAAATATTGCTACTCGACTACTCGACATGACAGAAAGGGTCCTGTTTACAGAACGGCAATGCGTGAAGTTAGATTAACATACTTTTCCGCAAATCGCCAGGAAATTTTGACATTCCTGTCAAAATTTCTTGAAGAAAAAGTCAAGACTTCCTTACTGTAAGGAAATGATATTTCCGTACAGTTGTTAGTGTTATACATAAATGATAGAAAACACATTGCTTATAAGGAATTAATTTATATTTCGAAAACATCAAGTCATTGCTGAATACATTTTTAAGATCAATTTGTTATATTCACAGTAATTTGACAGTTAGTACAATTATTGAACATTGGAGGAACACTCTTAGAACTATGAGAAACATTTTGGACAACATGCAGGGTGGAAGGGTCAGTTTGTTGAATATTTTGTACTGTGAAAATTTTATTTGCCACCTCAACCTTATTGTTAAGCGATTCTTCGATATATCCTTCAGTAACGTTTGATGACTTCCGCCATGCCTCTTTAAACTAGTTATGTCGGCACCAGAGTCAACCAATATTGTTGCAGAAGACCGACGAAAGCAGTGACTAGTATATTCTGTCGGATTTACCAAGTTCAAATAAGTAGCAACTATTTTGGGCATTTTTCTAAATTGATGAATTCCAACCACTTGTCTACAACCTATCCGCTTTGATATTCAAAGAAAAATCTGTCACAGTTCATATTTTCTGGTCATAACGAAACATACTTTCGATAAACATTCAAGTAGATCTGATTAATTACAAATGATCTTGGTTTGTTGGTTTTCGAATCAGGTATGCTGATTAAAAGCCCTCGGAAAGATCTCTGAACCAGGTAGGTAAGTTGACAGGCCTTAGCCGTAATTGAAGCAACATGGGTGGACCAGGTCAGACTGCTTGTTATGGTCAAGCCCAAGTCACATTGACTGGTGACAGGAGAGAGACAATGATCGTCAATGACATAAGACAGTCGCGGATTATTTCGGCCTATGTGTAGCACATGACATTTGTCAAGGTTTAATGGAAGCAACCATTCCCGACACCAAGCGGACAGCTTATCAAGATCCCGCTGTAGAGTGGTGGAGTTGAGAAGAGGGAAATTATAAATCTTGGTATCGTCTGCATACATAGAACATGTCGATAAAAAAACAACCAGGGAGATCAGAGGTATATAAAAAGAAACAGAATGGGACCGAGAACTGATCCCTGAGGGACACCACTTCGAACATGACACTCGGAAGATGAGTAAACATCACCAACCCTCACTCGAAAAGTTCTGTTGGTCAGAAATGCACGAATCCACTGGAGAAGGATAGATTCTAAGTCTTCTATATCGTGTACAGTCATTCGGACTAACTCATCCATTCTACAGGCCCCAGAAATATCGAATATTATAGCCACCTAAAAAATAAATAAAGCTATAATCTAAATAGAAATTAAAAACTTGTAAATTACCTTGATCATTAAATTTTCTTTATCTGGATAAATTTTTCAATCTCTTCCTTCGTTAAAATCTTAGATTTCTTTGCCCTATAACCTTGAGCTTGCCGTTTCAGTAAAGAACGAAGTTTTAATTATGTAAATATATCTACATTGTGTTTAAGTGCAAGGGTTAACTTCAGAATTGAATAATTGGCCCATAATGTTCAAGATTTCATCTTTAAACAAAGGTCTAGGAAGTATGCCATTACAACATTTTCTGAGAAAGAACTCGTATTTTTACTCATGCGATAATCCATAAAACGTCTGTATGCATTTTCGTACTTTTCTCTTGATTTCTTTGGCAATAATTCTAATGAAGCAGTATTCACTGCCTCAACCAGCTCTGGAGGAGTCCCAGGAATGGAAATTTCATCATCACTTATCATTTTACTTTCGAGAACACCAGCAATTAAATTTATAGGCGTCAAGTTTGACAATTCAACCTCAATACGTTTCCATAGTAACCCAAGTAATTTTATTAGGAATTTCAAAGCACCATTTATTTGGGAATGAAATTATAGCGATTTTGTTCAAATCAATGAATATCTGTCGAATTTTAAACGATTTGCGGAAAAATAGTATGTTTACCTCGTAGGAAAAGCCACATTCCTGGACTCTGTGTTGCTAAGTCTCGGCTTGCGCCTCGACTTAGCAATTTTCACAGTCGTCCAGGAATGTTAAGCTTTTCCTACCCGGTAAACAATGTACTATTATTTTATTATTATTATTATATTCTATTTCGATGAGAAATATAAATCATAAGTTAGGAAAGCGTTTAAATTCGTTAGAAAATCTTTGTTGAAATTGTATGTAGGTCTCCAGATGACGCATAATTAGGTGTTCTGTACATGTACAATCAAATAATAAAGATATTTACCTAGTTCCATACTTCACCTCAACTCTGTTTGGTTTTGTTGAAATTATTATCAATTGCGAAGAAATTGTTTCGCAAAATGCTCCACAAATTCATCATCTCGACTTTCCAATAATAATTTAATAACTTTTCTGAAGAACAGTTTCCAGTCACCTCCGAGAAACAATAAGGAGAATAATGTCCGAATTTCCCTTAAATTTCCTCACTTGAAACTCATTATGATCCAAATAGTTCCAGCCTAAGACCTTTTGGTCCTGTTCAAAATCAATATATCGTTTGCGTGGGCGACTGTGTTCCCTTCAATCTGGTTATACTCCCTGATGAAACTGAAAAGCAAATGCATATCAACGTCATTTCTACTTTCAATTACGTCCCTAGTTCACCAAGAGTCTAGTTATGTCAAGTTCAGGCTATATTATTCAGCTCACATGGGAAAACTTCCCTAGAGACTAGGAGCAATTTGAGATATAAATGAGTCTAACTATCATTAAGAATTCTCCTGTTGTTATAGCTGTCTTCATGAGCTCCTTGAACTGAATATGTACTCAGTTATGGATATGGAAGTCATGTGAACATTGTATAAAGTTAAATGGTGAATCGTTTTATTTCAGATCATATAAGTTTGGCAATTTCTCAGTTTAACTCTGGACTTGTACGAATGATATTCCGGTGCCATCAGGTTTTTTTTCAATAGATCTTTATATATTTTTTTAAATCTTATCTTTCCTGGAGGAATCTGTATGTTCAGTGTTTTGATTATAGTTCTGGTAGTTTTGAGGCTACCTCAGGTGTCCCTCAAGGGTCTATATTGGATCCACTCATCTTCTTAATCTTCATCAATGATATCAGTTGTTACCTGACCTCTTCCTTCCTTCTTTATGTTGATGTCTTCAAACTGTAACGTCGCTTTCTCTTTGTTAAGGATTGTTTGGACCTCCAGAGTGACATTGATAGATTAAACCGTTGGTGCATGGACAACTTACTCCCAAAAATATAGCGTAATGTTCTTCAGTCGTGAAAGAACTACAATAGATTCCCTTTATAACATATAGCGGTTGCGTTCTTGGTAAAGTTATTGAATGTAAAGACCTAGGAATCTTATTCGATCGTAGTCTTAGATTTGTTCCTCATATAAATTCAATCCCCTCGGGAAGCGTCAAAACACTTGGCTTCATCCTAAAGAACTCAAAGTGGTTACAGAACACCAGAACGCTATTTATACTATTCAATGCACTTGAGAGGCCTCTGGTGGGTGAATTAGCCATACTTTATACCTTCTTCCTTCCCTTCAATCTATACTCAGATGAAAAAATGCTTTTTCTTTAATGGCGATTGAGTTTAAAAGTCTCCGATCCCGTACATAGATGAAATTCATTTTTGTCATACTTTTTGTCAGTTTCCTTACTTGAAGAATTTAATTGTGTTCATATTTTTGTTTAATGAGAAGTTAACAACTTTTGTTTTTGTTGGCCACTCCCAACATCAACGTTGATACTCAATTTCATATTTATTTCAATATTCATTTTGAACATGCCGATTAATTCAATATTCTGTTAGGTATAATATAATATAAGTCTTCTGTTATTATAAAATTAAAACTCAATTTAATTCTGCAAATTATTGAACTGAGACAAAGATATCACAGGAAATGTATTCCATATGTGCACGAAATTAGATGCTATTCAACCCAATCACCAATTATTCGGTGGAAATATTTTTTCAGAACTGAGGAAGGATTGAAAGGAAGAAGAAATTTGCAGAATCTCGTGATTAAAAAAGCAGGTATCTATAACAGAAAGATTATTAGGGACGGCTATCTTCAACCGCTATCAACAAAATTAGGATCGAAAAATCCCTGAAAAACCATGTTAATAATAGAATGTGTGGAATTTAATTAATCTCTGATTCTCAGAAATTATGAAACTAATTAAAAACCGCAAATTCATCGATCCCTTCTGAGGCGTGTAAGTTGGAGAGGAAAGGCGATTTCGAACAAATTTCAGGAGTAACCTCCAATAATTTCCACTAGAGAATCATTTCGCGAAGTTTTCGCATTTATTCACAGACACCCATTCAGATGTTCATACGTGTGACTAAAAGGATGGCTGACGTGTTTTCGTTGGTTCAATCTCACTCTCTGTGAGACGGCAATGAGAAATAATCACTCTAATCGTTCCCCATCTCTTATTTCTCATTACTCCGACTGGGTTTTTCCACTCGTGGCTTTTTTCTCAGATGAGAATAAGACGCCGGTCCCTTGGAAAGCCGTAGAGGCTGTTACGTTAAACAAATTTTCCCCACGGAAAACCTTTAGATTTAACACTAATGCTCTGCCGAATTGTACAACGACCCTTGCAGCTCTCGTAAACCGGGATGGATCTAACAGGGTGGAAATACCAGATATTCCCTTCAGAAAAAACTCATCAATTTTAATTGAGTTAGGGAATCGCGTTCGTTATATGTCTTGAGAGATTGCATTCTTGGAATGAGGGGTTTTATGTCTAAAATGAAACGCAGGGCAAGGGGGCTATGATTGGTATAAATATTCACGAATTGCATTATATTGATACGTCTTTGGAAAGGATTTTGATTACTCTTGTTTTGTGGTTGTCAATATATAGGTGGCTTCGAGTGCTTTTATGGCAAATATTCAGGAAACTATTGATGGTTGCAGCAGATTGGAGCTTTAATTGCACGCTTGGTCTAGTCGAAGATCCTGCTCTTGTTTTTCCCAAATGTCTGTAATTTTTGACCTATGATTCAGACGTTATGTTCATCTGAAATTTGTTTTCTTCTTTAACTCCCAGAATATCCTCACGGGTCAGTTTTTGCCCCTCTCTTTGGCTACGCTGATGACTTGGTACTCGCCACAAGATGCAGTGCTATTGAACATTCAAGGGTGACCATAACGAAAGATCTGGAAGCAGTAGGAAAATGTTTCCGCAATAGGAGACTCCAACCTAATACAACCTGAGCATATTCAGGAGATCAGCTCCTACTTTTGAACATGACATCCATTCAATATAGATGAATTGAGGGCTGCAATCAAATCTACCAAATCTCGAAAAGCAGCAGGTTTTGACGGTATTCATACAGAGTTCATCAAACATTTAAGAAAAAAGGCCTTGTCTTAGTTATTATCTTTCTATAGCATTATTCTGAATTTAGGAAACTCCTTCCTTTCAATAAATTAGAAAGGTTAATTTATTTTAGAATTAAATCTTCTATAGAAAATGCTCTACAAAATTTCCAGGGAGGCTTTAGGAAAAATAGAAATTGTTCAGATCAGATTCTCAGCCTTACAACTATCATAGAATCAGGCTTCAATGATAGATTAATAACAGGAGCTGCTTTCATTGATTTATCTTCGGTATATAACACTGTGTGGAAAGATGGATTCATTTTCAAACTCTAAACCCATCTGAATTATGGTACGATTATCAGAAAATATAATAATAATAGTTTATTCTGCTAAGTCACAGTCATAAACAGAAATCACAGAGGCGTTAGCCTGTACGTGATAATTTTATAAATGAACAATTCTAATTAGCCACTAATAAACCTAAATAAAATAACAATTTCTTCTTCCCCCCCTCATATATAAACGAAGAATTCAGATCAGCTCAGCCTTGACCAGGGATATGAAACGGTATGGCATCTACCGCAATATTGAAAATACAGAGCGGGACACGCACTGTAGAGAAATCCTTGCAGACTTTTACCCTTAGTTTATCAAAGAATCGAAGAATGTCCGTCCCCTATCCAGAATCCAAATCTTTAATTCTATTTTGAACTTTCTTTTATTTCGTATGTTTCTCAGGTGATGAGGAATCGCCGAATATGTTATGTGATAGAAGGTTTCGTGTTTTTATTGATAATAAGAGTAGCAATTTCAAGACATTAAAAAACGGTTTTCCTCAAGGATCAGTTCTAGCTCCTTCACTTTTCAATTTATATCTAAGTGAATTACCCACGACATCATCTCAGAAATTTGTTTATTCGACGACATTACTATTGCTTACCAACATTCGGATTTCCACACTCTGGAAAACATACAGTCATAGGATTCGAAAATTTTGAAGAATTATTTTATTGAGCGGTGATTATGTCCAAATCCCAACAAAACAGAGGTATCTTGATTCCATCTGAATAATCATGAAAAATATAGGAAATTAGCTGTTACTTTCAATGATTCTCCTATCAGACATAATTTCTATCCAAAATACTGAGTAGTTAAATAAGATTTGTAGGGACAGAATGACGTTGATCACGTCGGGGTCACCAATGTAGGATCGTAAGTGTTATCCCTACTTATGCTTTAGGTTGGGGAGGGGTTAGAAGTTTGAGGGAGCCGCCAGGAGTTGAACCCGGCACCTAGTCGGTGTAAAACTTCGGCGCTCACCTCTAGGCCACCGAAGCGCTGAGAATAAGGCTATGCGTGGCTATATAGAATGCCGCCAAGAGATCCCTACACACTCCTCTGCCGCTGACAGAGTGCCGCTACAGACCAACAAAATAAAAAAATTTTGGGTTTATCGGCTTCCACTCTGAGCTCCTTGGCATGTGGTCTTGTCCTTTCAATTACTAAATACTGTGCTCCAGTGTGGCTACACTATCAAAACTTACATAAAATCGATGCGCAGCTAAAAAACACTATAAGAATGATTGCTGGTGTCATCAAATCAACTCTCACGCAATGGTTACCAGTTTTAAGCCATATCCCACCTTTACAACTACTACAAATAAGTGCTCTTATGAAGATAGTGGCCAATAGAAATTAACCCTTCCATCAGTATATAGAGGATTACAACTATATTCGGCTTCGGTCTAAACGACCACTCACAAAAACTGCCAGGATAGCTGATGAAGATGAGTTCAATCTCACAAACGTATAGACTCAGGAATGGTCTGCACAACAAAACAATTACATGTCATGCTTAAACCACAAGCCTCCAGGTTTCCATTCACCACTTGAAACATTTTACGCTCAACACAATCAGATCTCAACAGATGTGCATACTTTTTACACAAATAGGGCAGGAAACCATCTCCTTTTCGTGATTGTGGAGAAATCCGAACCATTAGATATATCACAGAGGAATGTACCATACGATCATATAATGCTAGACCAAAAGACTTCCTGATAGTGCCCCCAAAAGTCGATAGGCTACATAAATGGACTAAACGTACAGTTGCAACCTTCGAAAATTTATTCTATTTCAATGTGCAGATAGCCGTACACTAAATGAACAAATACTCTGTAAATCAATAATTTAGAATCAGGAACTGCTCAGAATTTTCTACATGTTGTTGGAAACAGCACAGTTTCTTATTCAACACTTTACCAATATTGTTCAAAAATGTATGCGAATTATTGCATATTTCTGCAGTTATCCTATCTGCAATATAAGGGGTTGTGTTGTATATATTTTCTTTTCTAGATTTGACGATCTAACTGAGAACTCAATCACCCAATCACTGCTATGAAAAAATATTTCATCTGTGTAACTTCTTACCATTGAATGATAATGGGTCGTTCCCTCGGTTGGAAGCATAATACCAATCAATTTTTCCGGAGTAATTTATTCCGAAATTCCACCTTTATTAATTTGAAAAAGATTATTTAATTCAGTTTGTTGAAATCGTTTCATTGTTGCGATTAAAAAAAGTAGTGAATGCCACTTGAACCGACTTGCCTCATTGATGATGATTCACCATTTTCAAGGTCACTGTCTAAGGTCATCCAGATGTTATTGTAATTGTTTGAAAGCAGTTTCGGCGTTTTTATCAGATACAGGTGTGGCTATATCGTCTGCAAAAGGTGCTACGGTGATGTATTCATTTTCAGGTATCATTTATTGATATTTATTATATTTTTGCAAATACCCCTCTGTAGTTTAGTTTGAATGAAAATTACCTTTCACAGCCTCCACTATTGAATCTGAATTGTTTGAAAATATTATTTTCCCTCTAAGAAATGATTTACTTAGTCATGTTTCATCAGATGATTATATCGATTTAATTCCTTTCAACTTCAAGTATCTCAAAAATGATGCAATTTAGAAAAAAGAAAAGAATGATTTTATGTGCAGAAAAAGACTAATGATTCTAGGAAGTACAAGATACGGACCTTTAGTTCAAGTGATATTTGTTTGTCATGCAATTTAACCAATCTGTACAGTAGTAGTGAGAAACCCACAAGAAATGGAATAAGTCTATTGATGCCAAAATATGCATGACCTTCTACAAAAGATCATTCCAATTGATATTGTCGTTTGAATATTACAGAAGAAAATCGAAATTTTTTTATGAAATTTCAACATCATGTCGAGTCCATTGAGTGGGATCACAACAGATCTTGGACAGCGAAATCTACATGACTTGGATTTATTACCGATTAGGAGACTATAGTACCGATGAGGACGATGAAGCAACGATAGAGACAAAAAATACTGAAGGAGACACAGTGGGGATATTTGAGTTATTTTTTTGTTTATATTCAGTATATGGGTATTTAAAAATATTATTTGAGTTGAATAGGCTGGACACAGTTATCATTAGGATAATTCTACAGTTTGTTTTAGAGTTTATAAGGTCTTTTACAAATAAGCTCTCTTATTATTATTATTATCATTAGTATCTTTTGAACGGGGCCAAACTTGGAAAAATATTGTAGGAAGAAATTGTTTCTTTTGACGTCTAGAGACAGAGTTTTCATGCCAGAACAGTAATTAATTTCGAAAAATCAACTTGCTCATTGCTACAGACAAATTGATGAATAAGCGCGTTAGAACCTTCGGGACTTTTTGTATATTCCATTCGTTCCCTCCCATTCGACTGCATTTGAGTAAACGAATATATAAATATCTCAAAACACTCCGCAAAACGCTTTACAGGCATAATACCAAACGATCTCACTCCATCAGCTTTCCGAAATAAAGCTCAATTTTTCATCTCGGCCATGGGGATAGCAGCCCGGAATTAAAACACAGCATCCTTGCTGGTGCCTTATAAATCAAGAAGGCCATGCGTTGGGCCTGCGGATATTTCACTAGGCTGAGTGGTGAGACGGGTGACTTCTCTCTTGTTTAATTTGCTTCTAGGCCATGATAGAAAGAAAGAATAAGAGCCGGCGATCCTTTTTAGATGTATGTTTTGAATATCGCTAGCTGCTAGATTGAAACAGGGGCAAAAAGGTCTGATTACGGACCCCTGAGACGTTGGGATGATGGTTTTCGTGAAGTGGCGTTCGTATTCTGGAGTATCCTTTGGCGTGAATTACTCCTTTGAGAATAAAATTACGAGTTTGAATTGATAAGTATCCATTTTTGGCAACAGAGGAAACTGTAGGTAAACATCTATCACCTTTCAGTGCATTTCTTCAAACGACGTCAGGCAACAATTCATTGGGTGGTTTTGATTTGCAGACATTTCATAGTGAACAGCTTAGTGTTTTTTCGAAAATACAAAAAAAAGCAACATCGTGTGAGGAAATCAAAGATCGGTTGGTAGCTGTTTATTAGGATCGTGCATCTTCGATGACATTAATTGGATATTAGTCGTTTGGAATTGAATACTTCTTTTGTTAGTATAGTTACAGACATACTGCCGAAATTAATGAATCTAGTCTACCTCTAAGGTCTTCCACAAGGATCAGTTCTAGCTCCTCTAGACTTCAATTTATATCTCAGTGATTTACTCACGACAAAATCTCAGAAATTTGTTTATGCATAACATTGCTATTGCTTACCAGCATTCGGATGCCCATACTCTTGAAAACATATTATAATCAGAATTCTTCGGTACCCCGTCACCAACCCCTGCTAACATTTATTTGGTACGCCAAATGTTCGAAAGAATATATCTATACCTCTCAGGTAAATTCCCATAAGTTTTAATTATCATCAAGAATGAGACCATAACTTGAAACCGCATCCACCCATTAAGGCTATAACATAATCATAAATTACACCTAATAACCGAAAACAAATTTTATGCGTTACCTCATCTTGCCTCCCTTACGCCTACCCTAAAGCTACGCCATTGCTCGGAGCCAGCGAAGCCAATGACTTCTATCCGATTTCGTGGTGCTTCACCCTAACAAGTTATAACTGGATAATCTAGGATTACTAGATTACGGTTCATGTTCTTCGGTTAAACCCTGGCTTGACTGCTTCAGATAGTTGGTTTGGAGAGAATGCCCCTATATTCTAGGTCCGCGAGATATTGGAGATCCCTTCGGAGATACGCTGGAGGGATTGCAGGACTTCGGGAAAAGTTGAGACGATCCGATATGTCAAGATTGGTTTTCATTTCGTTGAAAGGAAATGTGACGAAATTGATAGGGCAGTGGAGTCCTGAGGGAGTTTGGATATTTTTATTGAAGAACGATGTATGATATAAGAATAAATCAACAAGAAAATGATACTATTGAATGTATAGAAAACTAATTTATTTCGTTAAAATCATTAAAAAGCTGAGAAACCTCAATTTGTGATAGCATCTATGCCAAGCAGCCATCAAAACATCCAACAACGATTATTATGTAATTTTTTCTATTGTTTCAAATCAGAATTTTACTCCATCTCGTCAACATTTCCGGGACAATAACGAGCTATTAAAAATTGACATTTCAAAATTGATGAAACTCGGCGCATTCGCCATTTTGACACGGTAACTATAGACGGCCATGTTTTCACATGCATCATCTGTTGTGCTTATTTGTTAATGTAACTGTTACGTACCACAATTTATTGCAGCTATTTTTGAGTAAATCAATACAGTTTTGATGATTATCTATGATACATAAAGATTTACGTCCATCCCAAAACCGTATTACGGATTTTCACTTGGTACTCCTGGGATAGCTTAAAGTGAAACAGTAAAGTTACTATTCTTCAGTCTTCTGTTACTGAGCGAGAGTAATATGTGTACAATTCGGTGATTTGTATGATTCACGTTTTAGGTTACATATGTTTTAGTTTCTATATTCGAACCCTTCTGTGGCAAAATGTGGTACGAAGGTTGCCTCTAGTATTTCGGGATTGAACAACCCTAGTATCGCAATCTACCAACTGACTGCTTAATCTTGAAGCTTGATAAATTATTGAGGTTATACGTTGTCAAACAGTTTTGACATACGAGCTCTATTTGTATTGAAAGATTCATCTTGTCCTAAAAATGGAATTGAATCGTTAACATTTACATGCTATTATTTTTTACAACTCCCGACGTGGATTCACTGAACAACAGTGCATCGATGAACTTAATTCAAAAATAACTGTAAATACACTCGAACATTTAAATGAATTCAGAGTTCCAAAAGTACGTCTCCATAAGGAAACTAGGCAGTGCAGATTTTTCGATGGCTCGTCTAATGCATATATTTCAAAGATGGGCAAATCGTATTTACAAAGTACAAGAATCTATACCATTTCTGATGAAGCTCGTAAGCCAGCAGCCCAAGTGATGGAACTGAAGCCTCCTCCTGAGAGGCCTGTTCTGATTGAAACCCCTGTGTAGAACGGCCAATCCAAAGTCAACCTCAGCGGCACCGGCAAGCTGGATATTGATATCGAAATGCTCGAAGTTCTGGGAACTGGCGCATACGGTAAACTGTTTCTGGTAAGGAAAAAGGGGAGCTGACCACGGTCGCCTTCAGGCAATGAAGGTGTTGAGGAAAGGCATCGATAGTTTGATAAAAGAAAACTCAAGAACAGGCAATGAACGGTATTGGAAGCCGTCCGGGATAATCACTTTCTCATAACCCTCCGTTAAGCCTTCCAAATGGATGCCAAACTTCATCCCATCGATGATTATATTGCCGAAGGAGAATTATTCACTCATTTGTACATGAAGGAACGTTTCCCATAAGATGAAGTTAGGATTTACATGGCAGAATTGATCATAGCCCTAGGACACCTTTATAGTTTGGGCATAATCTACCGAGATAAAATCAGAGAACATATTGATAGACTCCCAAGGGAATCATGTTTTGACCGAATTCGGTCTCAGCAAGAAGCTACAGCTGAACGAAGAAAAGTCATATTCGTTTTGCGGCAACATATAGTATATGGAATTATCATTTGTAAGCCAAAAGTTCAAGAGAATATATTTATATGTATTTGGCGATGAGGTTCCAAAATGAAGACCTGTGCTCATCGATGGTATAGTGAAAACGAATTTCGAAAGGTCGTCCAAAATTAGTTGTTTTTCCGAAAACTATTGATGCTGTGTACCAACTGATATTGTGACCTATCGTGAGATTGAGACAACCTTGGAAACTAGTGGGGCCAGTCTACATTCAAGATTGCATGAACATTTGACCGTCAAAAACATTTGTTCGCGTTAGATCCTAGATTTGTGGATCGCTCAAACAATGCTCGTGTCGATTGGTCAAAAGAAATGATCCAAGAATGCGATCGCGGAGCTTCAAAACACGTTTGTGATATCGTGACCGGTGATGAATCGTGGATTTATGCGTCTGAGCTCAAAAGTAAACAGCAGTTGACTGTGTGGGTATTCCAAAATGAGCCAAATCCAAGAAAAGTCGCTTGCGCACGAATCACTTCCAAGCAAATGGTACACAACTATTTGTTTATCAGTTGTCTTCCCAAAAATCAAGAAAAAGAGAATGCGATCTCTCTCACATCGGCTCAAACAAATCCATTTTTGAGCACTCAAACCATCGATTTGATAGGTAACCAGCAGTACAGTCCTGACTTGGCAGCGAATCACTTCATTTTATTTCCGTACCTAAAAATTAGAATGAGAGGTCAACGTTTTTCGATACTTGAAGAAGCTGTGATGCGTTCTGAATGCATGTTTTGGAGATTCCTCAATCAGAGTGGCAAAGGTGCTTCCACAATTGGATCAAACACATGCTAAAGTGTATAGATCTCAATGGAATATTTTAAAAAATAATAAAGCGATTTTCGATGACTAATATGTACGCTTTTTTATCAATGGTCTAGGGGTTATGATAGATTTTCTCCTACAGATAACGACAATGTTGAAATAAACACGGCTTTCGTATTTACAAGTTTATTTACACCAAAAGAATAAATAAAATCATCGTCTAATATATAAATACACAAGGCCGATACTGAGTTTTCAACTAAGTTCCGAAACTACCGTCTAAGCTCTATACTCGTAATCATCTTCATCGTTTAACCGTCAACACTCCCGTCTTGATCTCTGTTCTTAATCGTCTTTAGAGTCTAGAGATAGAGTTGGCGTCTTGAGTTCGACTGTCCCTTCGATAGGATCATTCGATTTCGAGTCCCTTTAGTCATTTTAGGATTACACCCCCAACTGTCTATTGGTCGACTTTAAACGAATGTGGTTTAACATAGTTCACACCACTGCACTCAGGGTACTTCGTCATAACTCCTATTTCTCTCAACTCTTGAGATGTACATCTTGACCTTTTAACTTAACACATCCGAGTCGCACTTGGTCCTCTAATAAATATTAGAAAATGTCATCTCGAACATATCCGTTCCATAGGCACGACCAGACGGCGCCTCAATATATAAAGCGGAATAGTTCGTTATCTCAAGATTATTGATACACGAAGACGCGCTAAGAAAATATCCGATTTCACATTTTCAACGGCGAAGCACAGGTCCGCACTGGCACCCAACTACGTTGAAAAATGCTAAATCCTACAAATATTTTTTATGTTCTCTAATCCCAAAATATTAAAGGCAACCCTCGTATACACATTCGAGAAAATTTTATGGCTTCCCAAGAGCCATTTTGAAAGACCCAAAGATTTCATGAGTTCTTAAGAACCTTCTTGGAACACCCAATTCTGAAGTATATGATAGGATCACACATGCTCCATTCAAAATGCATAATCCTTCATAGATAAAATGGTTAACACTACCCTTTCAATATATTTGTAAAACCATAAAATTGAGATTTATGCTTCAAATGACCTGAGGGGCCAAATATTTTGTTGCTTCCACCATGAAATCGGAATGTATGCTTTAAATGGCATGAGTGGCTAAAAGTTTTGTCTGGAAAGTTTCTTTATGGTTAACATATATCAGGTATACCATGAGCGTTTTTTTTTGTGAGAATAAATCACTAATTATTAATATGAAAGTAAAACACATTTCATTCAAAGTATTGGTCATTCTTTTCTACACATTTTTGTCACCTTTTTGGCTATTTGTGGACACGCCAATAAAATTGTTCGTCTTTTAAAGCAAACCAACCAGACATCCAATTTTCGACCCCCTAGTAGGAATCAAAGTGCTGCTCAGCCAATGCGTGTCAAATCGATTAAAACAAATGGTAGTCAGAAGAAGCCAAGTCTGGTGAATACGACGGGTGGGGTTGCAGCTCCCAGCCAAGTGCTTTGATTGTATCCTGAATCGGTTTTGCATTGTGAGCAAGTGCATTGTCGTGCCTGCTGGCCCATTCTGGTCGTTTCTCGATCAATGCATGGTTCAAATTGATCATTTGTTGTCGGTAGCGATCAGTATTAACGATTTCACCAGGTTTCGGGAGCTCGTGGTACACCACACACTTCTGGTTCCACCAAACACACAGCATTTTCTTCTTGCCGAATCGATCTGGTTTTGCAGTATATGTTGATTGTTGTCTTGGATTAACCCATTATTTTTTCCGATAAGGATTCTCAAAATAAATCCATTTTTCATCGCCAGTAACAATTCGATGCAAAACCGATTTTTTTTCGTGTCTTTGAATCAAGATTTCACAAGTGTTTTTTCGGTTTTCCATCTGTCTTTAGTTCGATTCATGTGGCACCCATTTTCTACACTTTTGGATCTTTCCCATGGTTTTAAACGGTCAGAAATTGTTGGTTGTACAACATTTAAGAGTTATGACATTTGATTTTCATTCAAAGTGTCATTTCCATCCAATATCGTTTGCAATTCAGAGTCTTCAAACTTTTTTGGTGGTCTTCCACGTTCTTCATTTCTCACGTCAGGATCATTATTTCTGAAACGTTGAGACTATCTTTCGCATGTTGCTTCTAATAGAGCATAATCACCATATGCATCGACAAGAATTCGATGCGAATCTGCAGCATTTTTCTTCAAATGAAAACAAAAAAATTAATGCTCTCCACAAATCATCATTTTCTGGTACAAAATTCGACATTTTTTGCACGATGAAAATATATCATGTTATCTGTTTAATGACTTGATGAATATAAAATATGTTCCACTGATGTCATAGCAAACAAACAAAAAACAACAAATGTTTCCGTTCGAGACATTCGTATCTTGACGCTCAATTCATTCCGCTATACCTGGTATATGTTCGATGAATTCCGCAAGGAATCAAACAGTAACTAACCCTCGAATCCACTTGAACAAACAAAAGAATCTTTCAAATCGGTGCAACCGTTTGGGAGTAATTCATAATTGTGTTGAATTTTGGTGAAAATTAGTTCATTTCAGTTGTAATTATCTTTTAACGAGGTAGTTCACAAATTGTTTCAGATTCGGAGCTTCCAAAGTCGGTAGACATAACGATGGAAAACAAAAGATTTCAAACAACCCTCATATTTATCCTTATCATTACGAAGAAAAAAATCATCTTAATTAATTAATTACCTTTCGGCAATACATTGCCTCAGCTCAGAGCTTTCTTTAATCTTTCTCTCCGAGAAATTTTCTCCCAATTAAGTCATCTTCTGTGAATGCAGATCCTCTGTATTCTGTCCTCTATCCGCCTCAAACTTTGGACGTTTTTTTTTTACTAAAAGCATTCTCCATCTAATAAGGAAAGGATGAATAATGTAAATTGTTATTTTGAATTCCGTCCAAAATACCACTTGACGCCAGAAAAAAAAATGAATCGACATAAGGCAATTTATACCGAGCATCTAAATCATTTGCGGAACCATCCACTTGTTCTCCCATCAAACCTTAGCAGACTTCCGTCGAATAAACCGCTGAAAATCGTATAAAATCGGGAGAATCGCGAGACTTTAATCAGAAACTAATTTGAAAGTATAAACGAGGCGAATAATTAGAACTGTGAAGACATTGAAATCGTCACGGACGCCACAGAACTGATTCGTTCATTAAAATGACACAAAAACCGTCGAGGGGGACGGAAATGGGTCTTAATCAAAACAATCTGAGTTTTCACGAAGCTGCTCGGCTTTGAAGTGATGTCCTGCTAGTAGCTTTATCGTCATATTTTCCTTGTTCCAATTAATTTTTGCACGCTTGTTCCTAGTGGAATAGCGAGTTACCGTTTTGTCCCTCCGGTAATAATCTTCGAATTTAAGAGTACTTGAGTTTCTTCATTTGTTTATTTATTCATGAAGAACTCGTGGAAGAAAATGAGCTAAACCCAAGTAACATTTTCGGTAACCGGAAGATTTATAAATTTGAAATTGGTGTTGTTACGGCCGGTTTCTGAAACGATGATCATCATAGAAATCAACTAATCAGCTGTTAAATCTATGGTCAACTGCCATTTGAGTTGCTGAAAGGATTGTCAACTAGGTTAATTTGACCACGATGTCAGTTGACACAGTGGTCAAATATTTCAGGTAAATTGTATGTCAATCGTCATTTTGAGTTTCCGAAAAGCAAATTTTGGCTAAATCAGTGGTCAAACTAGTGTCAAAGAACTTGTCAACTAATCGGTGTTGTTTGGCGAATTAACTTGAAAGAAATCTTGTTTATGAATGAAATCTATGTATTTTCCAAGGAAATCTTAATTTTATCGGTATGTATAAAAATAATTTAATAGTCTTTAATATATAATTTTTTATGAAAAGGCAAATATTTTTTTCCAATTTTGCGATGTAATATGTTTTCGTTAATAATTTAGTTTTCTCTGAAAAAACAAGCATGTTTGCAACAATTGGTGAATCTATTTTTTTATTGTAGATAATAATTATGGATATCAGCTTGGATATAAGCATGTCTAGTTATTCTAGCGAAGATGAGAACCCAACGCCACGAACTCTTAGGAGAAGAATGAACTCTTTTGATTTTTACAATGATGTGGAATTCAAAAATAGGTATAGACTGTCCAAGGATATTATAACATTACTTCTGAATATGATAGAGGATAAAATAAAGCCCTTAACATCAAGGAACAAATCGGTTACTGCCTTGGAACAAGTACTTCTAACAATAAGCTATTTTGCAACAGGAGCATTCCAAATAACAGTAGCTGGCCATATAAGGGTCCATTAAACTACAGCATGTAGAATAATTAAAAAAGTATCTAGAGTCATTGCTGAACTTCGACCCCAGTTCATATCTATGCCAAGAACAGAGGATGAACGGAATAGAATCAAATCAGAATTTTATTCTATAAGTTCATTTCCGAACGTGATTGGATGTGTAGACTGCACACATATAAAAATACAGTCATCTGGAGGTCCACAAGGTGAGCTTTTTAGAAATAGAAAGGGATACTTTTCTCTTAATGTTCAGGTGATTTGTGATCCCGCAGGGATTATTTATTGGAGGACAGTGGCTACCCTTGTCGCTCATATTTATTGACTCCATTTCTGAGGCCATCAACTCCCGGTGAGCAAGCGTACAACAGAGCACAGATCAAAACGAGGAATACTGTTGAAAGAACATTTGGTGTCTTGAAGAGACGTTTTCCTTGTTTGTCTATGGGAATTAGGCTGAAAATGGAGACAACCATGAATATCATAGTGGCATGTTGTGTTCTGCACAATTTGGCATTAGTTCATAATGAAGACGTACCAGACTTTGATATCGGAGAGAACTTCCCAGATGATCCCCCAAATACTTCTACAAATGATAAAAATATATCAGTCAGATCTTTGTTAGTATCAACACATTTCAATGTTCAATAATAATTGTGGAAGAAGACTCGGATCAAAGGTCATACAATCCGTCACAAAAATCCTATGAAGTAAAAGTAGTGCGTTGAGGAACAGTTGTTACAATAGCTCAAATAAATTTATATTCTACTCTCATTTATAAACTGAAAACATTCTATAAATCCAATTACACCAAATTTCATTTCATTGTTTTTACTTCTGTGTACTGTGATTAAATAATAAAATTGGATGATGTATGAACAAGGTTGTTTGCGCAATTATTTTGAATACTTCAAATTAAAACGATATTTTTCATTTTATTGACCTATTGATGATAAATTTTTCAGTTGAAAAACAGCATCTGTATACACCAGATACGACTTAATACACAGGTACAGTTAAGCCGCTAAACGATTCATAAATGCAATTTATCGTAAGAAACAGTTGTAAGCAAGTTCAACCAGGTATTTTTTTATGGTCACTTGAGGAAAATTATAAGGGTGTTAAAATTTAAACATCAGTTATCGGATAATTTTAAAATCTTAACCACAAAACACTGATATCTTAACCTCTTTAATCACAGAATATTAGTTTTTATCGGAGAATCTGTGGTTTGACAGTCTGGCAACAGGGTCGCCTCATGTCAACTGAAAATGATCATAGATTAGTTAAATATGCACTGAACATCCTTTCGGAAACTCAAATTGATTTGACATCTCTGTCAAGATGATCGTGGTGTTAGTTGACATGAGATTTGATCATCCTTTCAGAAACTGGCCGTTAGTGATTCATAATAGGGGTGCTAAATACCTGAGATGTTTTAGTTCATCTAGCAGTTGCAAAAATTATTGATTCTCAAAAGTTATAAAAACTTATAGGTTATAGTACCAATTTGGAATTGAATTTGGAAATTTCAATCTAAATGTTTCTGAAATATTACGAAAAGCTGAAAATGTTTCGAAATTGTATTCAGAACTACAAATCTGCATATCAGTTGAAAAAAACATATTCAGAACAACCAAATCTGGGAGAACTCAAAAGAAGCCCTTCAAAAAAGTGTTAAATAATTCAGTTGTGAATATTGCCATGCTGTCCACGTAGGCCAAACTGGCAGAAACTTCGAGACCTGAATCTCAAAAACAAAAAGCCCATCCTTGTATTTGTTCATATTTTCTTTTCATTTCCTTAAATCATCCTGATTCACTGAATGAATAAAAGACAACATATCCCTGTTGCAATTGAAATCCTATACCAAATATAAACAGTAGCTCCCTCAATACTCCAGAGCTACCATCTTGAACTAATAAAGCACCGATTGAGTGTTCACTTCGACTGAATGGAATTGCTTCGAACAATATCTCAAGGATATCATGGGAAGGTAAATAAATACATTCTGGGGACTCGTTGAGGACAAGAGATTCATAAGGGTTCGCTTCGTTAGGCGCTATACGGTCGAACGATTCCTTCAAATAATTAATCAATTTGCCGATAATGAATACCCTTCCGTCAGATTCGGGTTGTTTGAAAGCAAAATATGGCGTAAATGGGTCAGGAAATTGAGACGACCTCGATCTGAAACTTGGTAGACTATACTCAAAACTGCGACTCATCCCAACAATAATGAAAATACAGTTGTCACTTTGATGATTTTTTAAATCAAGTCTGATATCAATTAATTATCGAATCAAGGCGAATGTTGAACCCGATTCGAAGCTGTCAGTAATTAAACGTCTTCATAGATTTAAAAAAAATTGTAGCTTCTTACATATAACGCCGTCGGTTAAAATCAGCGGGCATCACACTTACTATCGAACTCATCTATGTATTTGAACGCAAATACTGAGTTTGAGCCTAAGTAGTCTCCAGTAGAGAATAACGTGGGTATTTATTGAAGGTGTAGGTTTTAAAAAAAAATTTTTAAAAATCAAAAATATAATCTTTTCAATAAAATCACAGTCTTATTAAAACAAATTTTTCTATTTACTGCTGGTGAGCATAGAATCATTGAACCACGTCTATTTCGAATGAGGAATGAAGAAAATCCTTCTGAATGTCGAAATTCCTTCATTGATGTCTTGGGAATCGCTGATACTTTATTGGCTGTTGAATATTTTATGAGTGTTGATTCTAGGCCATGGAAGAAGCACCTGGCCTGCATCCCACTTAAGAGACCTGACCTAGGTTCATAAATAATTCATGTGTGGTGTAAGAAAAATCACCCTTTTTCCTTCAATCTTGTAGATAAAAGTCGAAGAATCGACAAACTATTCAATATTTACTGGAATAATGTCATTATTATTATTTCAAACATCTCAAATAATTTCTTTGTATAATTAATTCGTTCAATAATTTAGAAGAATATAATTAATTTGGGATCTATTTAAAATTCAAAGAAGAGGTTGAAGAAAAAATACAACCTAACTTATTAATAACTTATTAATAATATAATTCAGTGGAACTTCTTGAGTCAAAATCTACCATGAACCAGCAAAGCTCATTTATTTAATCATTTATTTTCATTCCAGTAAGTATTCTATTTCAATTTTGTGTTATTTTCAAATTAATTCCAAAATGATTAACAATTGTAGCGTATACAACTGCAAAAACGATAGTTTCAATAATCCCACACTTTCTTTTTTTCACAACACCATTAGACACCGACAGGTGAGTGATACATATAGTATTGTAGAAAATCTTTTTTATTAACAACTCCGTTATTTGAGTAGTGCTTCATTCAATATTAGTTGAGATATCAAGAACCAATAGAATTTCAGGAGGTGTACTGGGGGTAATTAACACCCCACCCCCCCAGAAAAGAATTTTTCACGCAAAATCTTCGAATGGAAACGATCTAAACCTTCCCCTCCTTACCCCGCTTTTCACTCAAGATCATCAGGTCCCTCGCTAAAACTTGCCACTAATTCTAGAATTCCATAAGCAAATTCCTCTTTTCATAAATCGAATATAGTAAAGAATAGTATCAGTTCAAACTAAATCATCAGAGTATCCATCGAAAAAAATTGTTCGAAACAATTCAATACAAAAAAGAAAGTTATTTTTCATGGACTCGAAGATTAATGTTTCAGTGAAATATAAGTAATGAGGATTTTATATTAAACACATTCGATGCTTTCAACCACCAACTACTTATTTTTCCATATAATACCTACTCTTCAACTCAATCTTCGTTTAGAAAAATTTTAATGAGTCATTTCACTTACAAACCTAAGGTACCTATGATTTTTAACACATTTCAAAAAGTTTCAGAGGCTCTTCCTGAGTAGACTATTGAGTAAATTTCGTCACTAATTACTGTTTCTTTCAAAGTGATATTTAAAGCACAATAAATCAATATATCTTTTATTGAATGCGTTCTGTTAATGAGGAAATGTGATTACATTTACGGTTACATTATGAGCGGAGTCATAATTTTTATATGAATATAGACTAAACAATGGTCCATACACTCTAAATATCACTGTGAAAACTCATAACCAGCTTGAATCAAAATATTTAAGTTTTTGGATAATGCAAATAATCTTTTCTAATAAATTTTTAAATTCGCGATCGATGAGATAAGATGCGCAGGGAGGAATGCGCGAGTTTCCTTTGGTGTAAGCGATTTCAGTTCAAAATCCACGGAGTGCGTCTACTCGTTGGTCCTTATACTGTGCCAATATGTTAGGCAAATCACTCGATTTCTTACATCGGAAACAGCTCCGTTACATAGAATAAGATTGTCCATTGTTGGAATGTTCGTGTTTATTTATAATTTTTTCAGAGAAAAACAATTGAAATCCTATACCAAATATAAACAGTAGCTCCTCAATACTCCAGAGCTACCATCTTGAATCTAATAAAGTACTGATGAGTGTTCACTTCGACTGGAATGGAATTGTTTCGAAACAATATCTCAAGGATATCATGGGAAGGTAAATAAACACATTCTGAGGACTCGCTGAGGACAAGAGATTCATAAGGAGTTCGCTTCGGTGGGCGCCATACGGTCGAATTGATTCAACTAAATAATTAATCAATCGTTGGATAATGAATAATTCTTCCGTCAGATTCGGGCTGTTTGAAAGCAAAATATGGCGTAAATGGGTCAGGAAACGGAGACGACCTCGATCTGAAACTTGGTAGATTATACTCAAAAGCGACTGCGAGAGTCATCCTAACAATAATGAAAATACGGTTGTCACATTGATGATTTTTAAATCAAGTCTGATATCAATTAATTATCAGATCACGGCGAATGTTAAACCCGATCTGAAGCTGGTACTCATTAAACAGTCTTCGTAGGTCAAAAAATCATGGCTTCTTACATATAATAACGTCGGTTAAAATCAGGGCATCACACTACTTTTCATCGAACTCATCTATGTATTTGAACGCAAATGCTGAGTTTGAGCCTAAATGGTCTCCAATGGAGGAATAACGTGGGTATTTGTATTGAAGGTGTAGGTTTTGAAAAATAAAAAAAACATCAAAAATATAATCTATTCATAAAATCACAGCCTTACTAAAACAAATGGGTTCACTTCTTAATTTCTTTTCCAAAATCTTCAACAATGCGACAATTCAAAAGGCAATCCACAAGCAATTATATTCTACTTACCTGATCAATTCAGCTAATATAACTTCTTATATGGTTATTATATGAACAAATCGCACACCAAATAGCAGTACTCAAATATCAAACGGACAATGAGCATGTTCAACTATAGGTGGCCCAGCTGTGTATAAGTCGTTGTCTGTAGTTCGACGTAAACATCTTTCGTCCTCAACAACTTTGTCAACCTACCAGAATTCCAGCCCTTCTTCTGCCTCAAACCCCTGGAGAACACACCACTGCTCCTTTTTTCAGCACAATACTCCGTCATTTCTCGCCTTTTTCACGTGCACTTAAAAATATCTCTTGCAGCACATATCTGCTCACATTTTCTGGACACTTTCATTGAGCGCAATGCTGCCACCTCGTTTCCAATACTCGCCACCAAACGGACTCAACAACTCCCCGTTCTTGGTTCTGTCTGGCGATCACGGCACGTCCAGTGGGAAGGCGTGGACTGGGATAATGGCCCGAGAGTTTCACCTATAGTACTTTCACCAGCCGGTCAGAGCTATTTCGATCCCAATATCGCAGTGCATAAATACCTCAACCCAGAAGTCGTACTCCGTTGATTTTCTTACACAAAGTCCACCTTGCGCATCCTGCAGGGATTCTTACTCCATATTTTGGTCCTTGTTCATTGTTTTTCACAAAATATTTCTAAGATGTCTGGAATAATGTCATTATTATTATTTTAATTTATCTCAAATACTTCCTTTGTATAATTAATTCGTTTAATAATTCAGAAGAGAATATAATTTTTTTTTGGGATCTCTTTAAAATTCAAAGAAGAGGTTGAAGAAAAGCTACAACCTAACTTATTAATAATCTCTATTAATAATATAATTCAGTGGAACTTCTTGAGTCAAAATCTACCATGAACCAGCAAAGCCTATTTATTTAATCATTTATTTTCATTCCAGTAAGTATTCTATTTCACTCTTGTGTTATTTTCAAATTAATTCCAAAATGATTAACAATTGTAAAGTGTATAAAACTGCAAAAACGATAGTTTCAATAATCCCAAACTTTCTTTTTCACAACACCATTAGAGACCGACAGGTGAGTGATACATATAGTATTATGAAAATCTTTTATTAACAGCTCCGTTATTTGAGTAGTGCTTCATTCAATATTAGTTGAGATATCAAGAACCAATAAATTTCAGGAGGGTACTGGGTAATTAACACCCACCCCCAGAAAAGAATTTTTCACGCAAAATCTTCGAATGGAAACGATCTAAACCTTCCCCTCCTTACCCCGCTTTTCACTCAAGATCATCGGTCCTCCTAAAACTTGCCACTAATTCTAGAATTCCATAAGCAAATTCCTCTTTTCATAAATCGAATATAGTAAAG